>OZ024743.1:109843297-109903297 GCA_964016885.1 Eledone cirrhosa
CCCCCTTCATTAAGTTCTTTAGGTTTACTTGAAGAGGAAAATAAGGAAGGAGAAGGAAGTGTTACATTCAATGTATTGAAAGCTTGATCAAAGTGGCAAGGAGGATCTAAGGTAATTGGCCTGCACTGAGCGCGTACCTGTAGATTGAGGAGAGACACTAGGGTGAGGGCACTTACCCTGGCGCTCAGGGTAACTGTGACTTTTGTGAGTATCCCTCTTCCTTGGGGAAGTTTCTTTCACTGCTATTTTTTTGGTACATCCTATGTTTTACTTTTATATTCATATTTTACACACATAATCCAATATTGTACCGTCCTGTGCTCTCCTTACTATATTTTGTGTAAACTCTTTGTTGTTAATAAATAATTGGACTGGCAGTGTCTGTTGTACATCCAGTAACATGCTTCATGACATACTGTTAGGTTCATTTACGTTCTGTGTTCAAATTCCGCCGATGTTAGATTTGCCTTTCATCCTTACGGGGTTTGTACAATAAAGTATCAGTGACGTAGTGTGGTCGATTTAATCGACTCCCCCCCTCACCCAAAATTGTAGGATTTGTCGCTTAATCAGAAACCATTAATGCCTAGACCTTCTTAGGACACATCACCCTACTTTTCTTCCGATTTTCCTCTAAAGAATGCTAATGTTACTTAAGAGAACAAATAAGGTATTGCAATACCAGTAATAGTCGTCGCACTTGGAATAAGAAAAAAAGGGTCCTGCAAAATATAAGAACCAAATACCTGGAAAGCCATCTCTGAACCAGATGCTGAAAATAGTGATGATGGCACTGTCCATGTCCCGAGAAGGGCACTATCTATTTAAAAACCTTGCAAAGACATTTACTGTAAAAAGCGTCAGGTGCCAGGTTGACACTCGGCATACTTGGGGAAGAGTAGAATTCAAATGTAGTTTCAAATAATAATATTAATAATAATAATGCTTTCTTTATTAACCACAAGGGTTTACATAAAGTAGACATTAAGGACAGTACATGACAATACAGGACGGTATAAATGGGCATTTCTGCGTGTAAAAAAAAACATAGGATGTAATAAAAAAATAACAATGAAAAATTCCCCATTGGAGGGAGACTTCCGAGGGACATTTGTGGAGAAAGCCCATTAAAAGGCCCAGTGACCCTGGCCACCAGGGCAAGTGCCCTCTCCCAGTGTTCCACCTTTAATTTACAGACACATACTCAGAGTAGGCCCATTCACTCGGGCCATACTTGCTTCTCTCACCCATCTTTCAACAAAATGCTGGGAAGAGAGCACTTCCCTCTCTATTCTGATTTTCCTTTTCAGATGAAATTTGAAAAAGTTAATCACGGCATCACCGAAGAGGTAAGTGCTCGTCTTCAGCCCTTTCAAACGTGTCCACCATACTATCTCTTTCGCCATGGCCACCAGACAGATAAAAACTGCCTGCCCTTCCCGGCTAAAGGCAGAGGGCGGGGCAATCCTCACGATGGACTCAGCTGATAGCTGGATGCGTCCTACACGTGACAGCAGGGGTTCGACATAAACCCACAACTCAGCAATGCTCGGACACTGGACGAGTGCGTGCAGGACGGTTTCGTCGTCCTGCGCGCATCTCGGACATGCCCGGCGGACGGCACCTCCATGCCTGTAGAGTTTATCCCGAACTGGCAAAGCTCCTCGGTAGCACTGCTAGGCCAGGGATTTCTGGAAGTTGTCTATAGGCCCCGGCCCGAAAATCCTTCCGAAGAGATTGGCTAGTTGATTGTCGTCAACGCCTAGATTTTCTCCAAGTACGTCGACACTGTTCCCCTCCACTAATCCTCTATAGAACGCCAAGTTTGAGTTTCCACCGATCACATTGCCCGATTGGTCGAGGGCTGTGAGCGCCTGAAGACATTCCAGTCTCCAAGCGCTCCCACTCGGTCTTTGCTTGTCCCAGGACTGCAGCTCCGTCAAGGAGACGAGCTGGGGAAAGTCGTGTCTAGCAAACGGCGACCACACCTGATCACCGTCGAGGAAGAGGTGGAGATGTCGTAGCCTGAGTGCGTGTCTGCGGATCATCAGCCACGGCATGCCCAGCCCTCCACAGATGGACCGCCTGACAATCGGAGCGCCGCCCCTCCACAAAAATCGAAAGAGCAAACGCTCCAGCGCAGTCAGGCGGGGCTTAGGACAAGGTACGACAGTCAGGTGGTAGTATATGACGGACGCGATGTACGCGTTAGCCACATCCGTCGACCTTTCAGGGATAGCTTCCTCTCCGCCCATTTCTGGGTGAGAGAAGCCACACTGCTCTTCACCTCGTCCCAGTTTTGTCCGTCTGGAGGTCGGGACCGAACCAGACCCCTAGCAATTTAAGCAGTCCGTCCGTCCAGCGCCCGACGACGCTGTTGGACGGCATGGACCTGCCTCTCCAGATGCCGAGCTGCAGGCCTACTGACTTTTCCTGGTTGATCATTGCTCCTGTCACCGCTTCGTATTCTCTTAGTGTAGTGCCGATCGCCTCGATGTGTTTGGTGTTCGACACCACTACGGTGACATCGTCCGCATATGCTGACACGGATCTTCCGCATCCTAGTTCGCGCGGAACCCCCCTCAACGTCTCCAGTTTGTGCAGTAATGGCTCGAGAGTCTATACGTACAAGAGGGACGAGAGGGAACATCCTTGGCGGACCGAGCGCATGATGTTGAACGGTTCCGAAAGGTGACCGTTCACTCTCACCACAGAGCAGATGTCGCTGTGCATGGCAGCGATCCAGCCTCTGAAGATAGGCCCCAAAGCCAGCCGCCCTCAGGACTGCCGCAAGGTAACGATGGTAGACCCTATCGAAAGCTTTCGACTGATCTAAATTGATCAAGGACCCACCCGTGCCAGGTTCCCTAGCTACCCTCTCTACGATGTATCGCATGAGGTGGAGGTTTCCGTGAATGGATCTGTCGGGAATGGCGCCTCTCCCACCAGGCCACCAACGACAAGCTCCAACCTCTTTGCTAGCACCTTGGCCAAAATCTTCAACTCTGTGTTTAGCAGAGTTATGGGACTGAAATTATCTATGTTATCCCCCCCGTTTGGATCCTTTATCAGCAGCGCCACAGCTCCTCGGCTCACAGAGCTGGGAATTCTCCCGTTCTGTTGCCAGTTGCAGTAGACGTCCGCCAAGAGGCCTCCGAACAAGTCTGGCATCTGTACGTAAAGTTCATACGGCAGACCATCCAAACCAGGCGATTTCCCCCTTGTGCAGCCAGTCATTGCCTCCCTTACTTCAGCGGCTGTTATCGGCATTTCGCAACACTCCGCCTCAGTGGCCGAGAGCCGCGGCAGTCCTTCGGGGTAGACACTAACGTCCATCCCTCGATCCGGTCCGCCGCTGCCCCCGAACAGCTGTGCGAAGTGTCGCTGAAAAGCTTCACACATTTGCCCGGGATCGAGTAGCATGCGCCCATCGTGGTCCACCAAAGACCCGATCGTGTCTTTGTTGCCACGACGCGCCTCCGCCACTCGGGCCAATTGAACGGCTTTCGTCTCCACGTGTCTGAGAGCACGCACCCTAGCTCTGACAACGCAGCCTTCGTGCTTTGCATTGAAGAATTGGTAAAGGGCCAATTTCGCCGCAAGTACGTCGGTCGCGATGCCTTTGCTAAGCGCCTCGTCTAATTTTCTAACTAATTCTCCCTCTGCTCTATTTTTCTCTATTGCTAAAGCCTTACAAAATCTAATGGACTCTATTCTATTTGCTCTTTTCAGAGCAAACCACCACTTGTTGTTGACGATGGCCCCCGTCAACGCCCGTTTAACTAGTTCGCTAATCCGGTCTCTGTAGGCTTTGCGCGCTGGTAAGGATGCGTTTATCTTCCAGTAGCCGGGTCCTCATCTATGAAGCCTATCTAAGTCAAGCACACAGATCACGAATTTGTGGTCCGTGTAGCTGACTATCTTGAATTGTGGACAGCCTATGCTAGACCTATTTATTTCCTCACAAAATACTCTATCTAGATATGATCTGGATGACCCTATACGATTTGTCCAAGTCCACATTGGTACACACGGGAAATCCAATCGGTACCTGTCAGACAGTTCAAAATGCGTGAGCAGGTTGGTGAGGCTCTTGTACCCTGCTCCCCTATCCACTAAACCTACACAGTCACAGCGTGCATCTAAGATCCCCTTCCAGTCGCCCACTAACACGAAAGAGCGGGACATTCCAAGAATGGACTCCAGACGCCAGAAGGAATCAGGCCACTCTGCGCCTGTCGGGGCATAGACGGCCACTAGCCTGAAAGCTTGCCCGTCTCCGCTGGTCACGTCCAGCACCACGAACTTACCTTCTGGGTCCAGGAAGATGGCCCGTATGGCAAGATCAAACCTCTCCGAAAAAGAACAGCAACTTCTCCCCCCGATCACGGACGGCTGGGAGATGCGTACAAATCGTAGCCGCCGAAGATCGGTGCGAAGGCCCATGCTTCGGAGATTCTGGTCTTGCTGATGGCCACTACATCTATGTTTAGTGACCTAAGGTCGTTGAAATAGGTGGCCCTTCTTCCAGGACGACCCCAAGCCACGCGCATTTATGCTGCCTATTCTGAGTGACGTCATGTTGAAATGGAGTGGAAAATATGGGAAAGACCACTTACCTTACTTCTCGAAGAGGAAGGTTGGTTTCTCCATCCTTTTCACTGCTTTTGGCCTCCTCAGGAAGGATGTCCTTATAAATCCTCCTGGAGAGTGCCTGTCGGAAATCTCCGATGTCTTTGGGGAATTTTTGTTTTAGTGTCATGTACGTTTTCTGTGTGATGCGAGTGATTTGTATGTGTGGAGATGGTGTGAACTTTTGGGTTGTTGTGTAGTCTTTTTCTGTTATGTTGGTGTTGTGTTGGATGTAGTGTATTAATTGGTTGTTGTTCAAATTTAATTGTTTCTGCTTTAGGCACAAGGCCAGCAAATACCCAGTACATTACTGGTACTTTATTTTATCGACCCCGTAAGGATGAAAGGCAAAGTCAACCTCGGCGGGATTTGAAATCAGATCGTAAAGGGACGAAACTATGCTGGAAAGCATGGCCGTTGACCCTCTACCGATACTGCCAATCCATCGCCCTTGTTCAAATTGTTGTTCAAATTTAAAGCTGTGAAGTGTGTATCGTTTTGGTTGTTTTGTTTTGTTTGTGTTTGTTGTGTGTTTGTTTCTGTTTCGCTTTTTGGTGACTTTTGTGTTGTAGGTGATGGTAGTGTTGGAGTTAATGATGGTGATGGTGTTGGTGTTTGGGGTGATGGGGTTGGTGATGCTGGTGTGGATGGTGGCATTTCTGTCCAAACTTTTTTGTTTGATAGTTTATTTGTTTCCCTCTGTATTTTGTTTTGGAGGGGGAAGGAAGAGAATCTTTTCTTTTTTGGTTTCTTTTTTTCTTTTTTCCTGATACCGTTTCCTACTCCTCGTCGTCACAATCTATCTCCAGTTGTGATAGGCCGGGGAGTGGAAAATCCTCCACGGGCGTTAGTTTTGGTTGTGGCGTGGTGGATGGTGTAGGCGCTGGTGCTAGTTCTGGAGCGTTAGGTGGTGCTGGTGTTGGTTTGGCTACTGTTGCTGGGGTTGTTGCTGTTATAGTTGCTTCTGTTGTTGCTGCTACAGTTGTTGCTGCCATCTCTGATGCTGGTGGTGTTGATGGTTGAGTCACTGGGGTGTGTAGGAGAGGTGGCCTCAACCTTTTAGCCTGCTAGGCCTCCTGCCCTCGACAATTACGGTGAGGTGGCTGCCGTCGGTGAGGTATATTACCTCTGGGATCTCCTCAATGCTTTTTTGGTCCGCTTGGATCAGGAGCTCCATCCCAGATCCGGATCAGTTCTCCTGCTTTTCTTTCGCTATTGCTATTATCTTGGTGTTGGCTTCGATGCCGGCGAGGACGGCAGCTATTAGCCAGGTAATTTCGATGGCCGGTGGAACGTGGGTGACCCTGATCTTTACGAGTCTCTGGCCACAATAGCTTGGGACGAGTGTGAACTCGTCACTTCTTAATGGGGCCAGGGAGTGTTCTCTAGCCGCCTCTGGTGTTTCAAAGAACACGTCCATGGTTCCATACTTCTGCCCACTTCTGATGTGGGTTTTTCTTGCCCACACATGTCCCAAAGCATTTTGGATTTGGGTCCTGGATGCCCATTCCACTCGGCGCGATTTTACATTAATTGTTCGATAAGACACGGTGCATAGGCGCCGATGCTCCATTTTATTAGGTGTGTGTGGCCGGGGGGGGGGGGGGGGGTAAGGCTGACCCTGTACCCATCTTTCTTTACCATTTTTTGGCATCTTCTAATTCCTCCTGAGTTACATGAAATGCTTCGCACTGTTTTGCTACTCTGGCAAAACTCAGAGTGGTTTTCTTAATGTCATTTTTGCTGTTGTTGTTATCGTTATTTTTGATATTATTAATTTTAGTTTCAGTTGTGGTGGTGGTGGTGCCGTCAGTGGTGTTCGGTGTGGAAGAGTTCATTTTGGTTGAATTCATTTCGATATCACGAGTTAATTTATTTTTTCTTTTGTTTCTGTTGTCGCGCTGGTGGTGGGGGTGCTGGTTGTCGCGGTGGTGGTGGTGATGGTGGCGGCTTTAACACCTGCAGTCATTGGTAATGGCGGGAAATGAATGTCTGCCTGAGACAAATTTAAAATATTGCTACTGCATATATCTTTAGTGTTGGCAAACGTAGTAATATTTACAATGGTGGTGCGGTGTGATGTGTTAGTTTGTGAGGATGGTTTACAGCTTCGTGTGGCTGTGAGACTTCCATGTTTTTTCAAAGAAAGTTTTTTTTTTGATAATTATAAATGTTTAAATTTTGGGCTCAAGGCCCCAATATTTTTGAGTGTCGTTTTCGGAAAACAATGTATGTGCACTTATATACAGTTAACAATAAAATTTTCCATAAATGGCAATTTCAAAACAAACGAAAACAAGAAACCTTTGCGGAGCTCACGATGATACCATTTACTACGTAGGTCTCCAATAATAATAATAATAATAATAATAATAATAATGATTTCTTTATTCACCACAAGGACAATACAGGACAATACAGGACGGTACAAATGGGCATTTCTGCGTGCCAAAAAAAAAGAGGATTTAAGAAAAAAAGAAACAATGAAGAATGTCCGAATAGGCACTTTGGTGGAGAAAGCCAATTAAAAAAAACCAGGGTGACCCTGATCACCAGGGCAAGTGCTCTCTCTCAGTTTTCCACCTTTAATTTACAGGCACATACTCACAGTATTCACTCGGGCCATTCTCGCCTCTGTCACCAATCTTTCAACAAAATGCTGGGAAGAGAGCACTTCCCTCACTACCCTGATTTTCCTTTTCAAATGAAATTTGAAAAAGTTAATCAGGGCATAACCGAAGAGGTAAGTGCTCGTCTTCACCACTTTCAAACGTATCACATATACTATCTCTTTCGCCATGGCCACCAGACGGATAAAAACTGCCTGCCCTTCCCGGCTAAAGGGAGAGGGCGGGGCAATCCTCACGATAGACTTAGCTGATAGCCGGATCCGTCCTACATACGACAACAGGTGTTTGACATAAACGCACAAGTCAGCAATGCTCGGACACTGGATGAGTGCGTGCAGGACGGTTTCGTGTCCTTGCGCGCATTTCAGACATGCCCTGCTGACGGTACTTCCATACTGTAGAGTTTATCCCGAACTGGCAGAGCTCCTCGGTAGCACTGCCAGGTCGGGGATTTCTGGAGGTTGCCCATAAGCCACGGCCCGAAAGTTCTTCCGAAGAGATTGGCTAGTTGATTTTCGTCGACGCCTAAAATTTCCCTAAGTACGTCGTCGCTTTCTGGGGAAAGATGTGTCTAGGAAATAGCGACCCCACCTGATCACCGTCGATGAAGAGGTGGAGATCCGTATCCTGATGGCACTGTCTGCGCATCATCGGCTACGGCATGCCCAGCCCTCCACGTAGCAGCTGTTGACAGCAGATGGAACGCCTGACATCGTAGCGCGTCCCTTCCACAAAAAGCGAAAAAGCAAACGCTCCAGCGCAGTCAGGCGGGGCTTAGGACTAGACACGACAGTCAGGCGGTAGTAGAGGACGGACGCGATGTACGCATTCGCCACCTCCGCTCGACCTCTCAGGTATAGTTACCTCTCTGCCCATTTCTGGGTGAAAGAAGCCACCCTGCTCGTCACCTTGTCCCAGTTTTTGTCCGTCTGGAGGTCCGGACCGAACCAGAGCCCAAGCAATTTAACAGGTCCGTCAGTCCAGCACCTGTGTACGCTGTTGGACGGCATGGTCCTGCCTCTCCAGGTGCCAAGCTGCAGGCCCACCGACTTTTCCTGGTTGATCATTGCACCTGTCACCGCCCCGTATTCTCTTAGTGTAGTGCCGATCGCCTCGATGTGTTTGGCGTTCGACACCACTACGGTGACATCGTCCGCGTATGCTGATATAGATCTTCTGCATCCTAGTTCACGCGGGACACCCCTCAACGTATTCATTTTGTGCAGTTGGCTCGAGAGTCAATAATTACAAGAGGGACAAGAGGGGACATCCTTGGCGGACCGAGCGCATGATGTTGATCGGCTCCGAAAGGTGACCGTTCACTCTCGCTACAGAGCAGATGTCGCTGTGCATGGCAGCGATGCCGCTTCTGAAGACGGGCCCAAAGCCAGCCGCTCTCAAGACCGCCGCCACATATCGAAAGCTTTCGACTGATCTAAATTGATCAAGGACCCACCCGTGCCAGGTTCCCTAGATACCCTCTCCACTATGTATCGCATGAGGTGGTGGTTGTCGTGGAAAGATCTGTCTGGAATGGCGCATTTCTGCGCCTCTCCCACCAGACCACCAACGACAAGCGCCAACCTCTTTGCTAGCACCTTGGCCAAAATCTTGAACTATGTGTTTAGCAGAGTTATGGGCCTGAAATTATCTATGTTATCTCCCTTGTTCGGATCCTTTCTCAGCAGCGCCACCGCTCCTCGGATTACAGAGCTGGGAATTGTTCTGTTGCCAGTTGCAGTAGACGTCCGCAAAGAGGCCTCGAACAATGTGTACGTAAAGTTCATAGGGCAAACCATCCAAACCAGGGGATTTAACCTATTGTGTTAACCTCTTGATTTAACCAGTCATTGCCTCCTGTACTTCAGCGGGTGTTATCGGCTTTTCGCAAAACTCTGCCCCAGTGGCCGAGAGCCGGGGCAGTCAATGGAGGTCCACCAAATACCGGATCGTGGCTTTGTTGACACGACGCGCCTCCGCCACTCTGGGCCCATTGAACGGCTTCTGTCCCCTCGTATCTGAGAGCACGCACCTTAGCACAGACAACGCAGCCTTCCTGCTTTGCATTGAAGAATTGGTCAAGGGCCAATTTCGCCTCAAGTACGTCGTTCGCGATTCTTTTCCTAAGCGCCTCGTCTAATTTTCTTACTAGATCTGCCTCTGCTCTATTTTACTCTAATGCTAAAGACTTACTAAACCTAATGGAATCTATTCTAATCGCTTTTTTCAGAGCCAACCACCATTTGTTATTTACGATGGCCCCCGTCAACGCCTGCTTAAATAGTTCCCTGATCCGGCCTCTGTAGGCCTTTCGCGCTGTTAACGACGCGTTTAGCTTCCAGTAGCCGGGACCCTGTCTATGAAGCCTATCTAAGTGATCCTCACAGATCACGAATTTGTTGTCCATGTAGTCGACTATTTTGAAATGTGGAGAGACTATGCTATACTATCTATTTTCCTACAAAATACCCTATCTAGATATGATCTGGATGACCCGGTGCGGTTTGTCCAAGTCCACATTGAAACATTCGAGAAATCCAGACGGTACCTGCAACATAGTTGAAACCATGTGAGCAGATTTGCGAGGCTTTTTCACCCTCTCACCCTATCCGCTAGTCCCACACAGTACCAGCGTGCATCTAAAACCTCTTTCCAGTCGCCCACTAACACTAAAGAGCGGGAATAAATCAGGCCGGAAGAAATCAGGCCGCCCTGCTCCTGTCCGGGCATAGACGGCCACTAGCCTGAAAGCTTGGCTGTTTCCGCCGGTCACGTCCAGCACCACCAACTTACCTTCTGGGTTAAGGAAATGGCCCGTATGGCGAGATCCAAACCTCTCCGAAAAAGCACAGCAACTCCTCAACCCGATCCAGGACGGCTGGGAAATGCGTACACATCGTAGCCGACGAAGATCGGAGCGAAGGCCCGTGCTTCGGAGATTCTCGTCTCGCTGATGGCCACTACATCTATGTTTAGTGTCCTGAGGTCGTTGAGCAGGTGGCATTGCTTCCATGACGAACCCAAGCCACGCGCATTTATGCTTCCTATTCTGAGTGAGGTCATGTTGAAATGGAGTGGAAAAGATGGGAAAGACCACTTGCCTTACTTCTCGTAGAGGAAGATTGGTTACTCCATCCTTTTCACTGCTTGTGGCCTCCTCCGGAAGGATGTCCTTATAAATCATCCTGGAGAGTGCTTGTCGGAAGTCTCCGATGTCTTTGGGGAATTTTTGTTTTAGTGTCGTGCACGTTTTCTGTGTGATGCGACTGATTTGTATTTGTGGATGTGGTGTGAACTTTTGGGTTGTTGTGTAGTCTTTTTCTGTGTTGATGGATGTAGTGTAATAATTGGTTGTGGTTCAAATTTAATTGTTTCTACTTTAGGCACACGGCCAGCAATTACCAAGTGCATTACTGGTACTTTTTTATCGACCCCGTAAGGATGAAAGGCAAAGTCTACCTCGGCGGGATTTGAACTCAGATCGTAAAGGGACGTAACTATGCTGGAAAGCATGGCCTCCGACCCTCTACCGATACTGCCAATCCACCCGGTTGTTAATTTTAGTTTCAGTTGTGGTGGTGGTGGCGTCAGTGGTGTTCGGTGTGGAAGAGTGCATTTTGGGTGAATCCATTTCGATGTCAGGAGATAATTTATTTTTTCTTTTGTTTCTGTTGACGCTGTGGTGGTGGTGGGGGTGGCGGCTTCAACACCTGCAGTAATTGGTAATGGCGGGAAATGGATGTCTGCATGAGACAAATTTAAAATATTGCTACTGCTTATATTTTTAGTGTTGGCAAACGTAGTAATATTTACAATGGTGGTGTCGGTTTGAGGTGTTAGTTTGTGAGGAATGCTATCAGCTACTTGGTGCAGCTGTGAGTCGGCCATGATTTTTTCAAAGAATTTTTTTTTTAATAATTATAAAAGTTTAAATTTGGGCACAAGGCCCCAATCTTTTTGACTGTGCTTTTCAGAAAACAATGTATGTACACTTATATACAGTTACCAATAAAAAAATTCCATAAATGGCAATTTTAAGCAACTGAAAATTACAAACCTTTGCGGAGCTCACGATGATACGATTTACTACGTAGGTCGCCAATAATAATAATAATAATAATAATTGTTTCTACATTTGGCACAAAGCCAGCAATTACCCAGTGCATTACTGGTACTTCATGTTATCGACCCCATAAGGATTAAAGGCAAAGTTAACCTCGGCGGGATAATAATAATAATAAAAGATCTTTACAATTTACTACGTAGGTCGCCAATAAAAATAATAATAATAATAATAATAATAATAATAATAATAACAATAATAATAATAATAATGATAGAGTGCTGTGTTGTACAAGTGAGTTTGGTCGCTCCTGAACATAAGAAGATAATCGAACGGGTCTGGTCACCCAACTACAGTAACAACAACAACAACAGCATCAACAACAACAACAACAACAACGACAACAACTATTATTACTATTACTATAACAACAACAACAACGACGACGACAACAACAACAACTATTACAACTGCTACAACCATATAAGTAATAACTACTATACTAGTAGTAATCACAACAGCGTCGCCGTGGAGCTCGCAGGGCCATCACCACCACACCCTCATCACCCGTATCTGCCGCTCTTACACCGGCCCCAAATCTCGTTCGTCTCATCGTTGTCGCCGCTGACGACGTCGCCGACGTCGACGCCGCCGCCGCCGTCGTCGACGACGACGACAGCTACGCCACCTTTGCATCAACTGCCTCCTCCGCCGCCGCCCCCTTCCTCCGCGCATCACCCCCACCACCACCGCCACCGCCACCACCACCACCACCACCAGCAGCAACAGCAGCAGCAGCAGCAGGCGCTCAGACAGCAGCAGGGCCAGACGCTGTCGTCGCCGTCGCCGTCTCCGTCGTCGTCTTCGTCCTAGTCTTCGCCGCCTTCATCGCTGTCGCCCACCGCGTGCGCATCGTTGGTGGGCTACGCATCGGCCGGCGGCAGGACTCCCGTCACGGTTTCGGCGCCGCCCCTTCACCCACCACCACTGCATCCGCCACCCCCGACTCTCGGCACGGGTATCCTATCCGCCTTCACAGTGGCTGCTGATAGAGGTGGCGGCGTTTACCGCAGTTCTTCCTGTGAGTCACCCAACGCTGTCAGCAGGGTTATGTCCTCATCAACAACTTCGGCCTCGTCGCGCGTCACTCACAACGGGCGCTTCACGAAAATCTCCGGCGTACCTTGCCCAGCCACGCCGACCCGCTATACAGCTCCTGTACAAATCGACGTAGGTGGAGTGATATACACATCATCATTGGAAACGCTCACCAGATATTGAATAGGATGGTTAAAGGATATGCTCCGATTTGGAAAACAAAGCAAGGAGAGAAAAGTGGAAAGATAAATGTAACAAGAACTACAAATGATTTCTTTCCTGATTTTGTCGGTAAGATGGCCGACACTACCACTATTATTTAACTGGGGAAGTTATATTTTGAGATTGCCATGCCTTCCAATCATTTTTCCATATCAGCTGGTCAGTGACAACATTTTACGAGCAAACCAGCCGGATATCCAGGGGATACACTCGGAGCAACATGGATGGATGTCATCCATGATATCGGATTGTCTCATTTGGGGATCCAAGAATAATAATAATAATAATAATAATAATAATAATAATAATAATAATAATAATAATAATAATAATAAAAGAGGAAGGCATCAAAATAAATATATAGATAGACTCAAAAGAAAAAAGAAAAAACAAACAACAAAACCAAAGCAGCACAGCAACAACAGCAAAAAACGAGAAAAACAAACAGAGAAAAACAAAAACAAAAACGTAAAGAAAATAAGAATGAAGAGAGAAGCAGGCGGACGGACAGAGAAGAGGGGGGAAAAACTAAAACTAAAAAAACAAGAACTAAGTCAGACATTCGAACACTACATTACAATGAAACTTATGCTTATTCATTTTTGGGGCCCTTTCTGCCTGTGTGTTTGTTTATGTGTGTTCGTATACAGCGTGGTGATAATGCCACACAAGGGCCAAGTGGAACGGCGAATCCACAGATGGCTATGTAACCATACATTCGCCAATCTATATATATAAAACTGTGGTTGTCTGTCTGTCTATCGATTTTTGGCACACATCTCCTCTTAGAATCTCTCACGGAATTGCACCGAAATTGCTATACTTGTACATTGAGCCCTAGCGAAGACATCGGAAAAAAAAAATTTCAAATTGACCCACCCTATGTGACGAAATCGAATATAATGTATCGATTTTTGAGCGTAAGTTATCAGTTATTTCCCTTTGTTCTGTTTACATTGAGCGTCTTACGTAAAAAAATTACGCTGGCTTTCTCAGTATTCGAGCCAGTAAAATATTGACCTGCAAAATTCATCAGTTCGAACACTAAGCTTCCGTTTTGCTTCATTTCCATTTAAAAGCATTTTAAAACAATATTTTTACTTGAAAACAAGTCTATTTAAAGACTACGTAAAACAAGCAAATATTTCAGGCGTGCAGACAGATAGTCGTGCAGAGAGGTGATATAGGCGTGCAGACAGACATAACTGATAATTTGGTTACGCTAATGTTTTTCTCTGCGTTGCAGTGTTTACATTTTCGATCTTTGTTAATAAATAACCAGTGCAGTTTTTATCCCCAGCATCCTCTTTTGTTATAAAATTCGGGTTATCGTTATGTTTTCTTAACTTCATAAGGCATATTGTTGGTTGAGGGAATATTAATCAAAAACACCACATGCAAGTCTGCACAGTAGACATTACAGTTTTTAAGCCAAAAAAGAAACTTAACATTGTAACTTTAACACAGCTACTGAGCGACCCCGAGCAACGCCGGGCTTTACTGCTAGTCCTCGATAAGAGTGTTTAAATATCGAACATAAACAGTTCGAATAACGGTGAAATGGAGACTAGAACGTCATGTGACAGACTCTCACCCAACAGGTGCCCCCTGGCTCAGCAGCAGGAACCTGACTGTCAATAAAATACTGCTGATGTTGGAGGAAGAAGAAGAAGGAAAGGGGCCAGAACCAACTGGACGAAAGAATTGAATAGAACTGTTATGCAATGCTACCTGAAGAGTAACCTCAATGAGAGGGGCTACAGGAGACGGATGCATAACATCTGGAACGAGATTGGTCTATTTAAATTAGATGAACAAAAATTGGCCGGGCAGGCTCGGGAAATAAGAACTAATGGGTGGATAAGCGAGCTGGAACTGGAGGAACTGAGCAGAGAGAATGGCTTGGAGATGGCGGGTGTAGTATGCCAGACAAGCGAGCCAGTGGGAAATGAAGGTGAAGAGGTCCTGAGAACGGAGGAACCACCCGAAGCAGACAATGATCTGAATACTGAGATAAATAATACCTGGAACAGAGATACGGCCACTGAGGAGATGAATGCTGACGGGCTAGGACAAGATTCGGTTGACATCCTAAATTTAGTGGTAGATGAATTGAACAATGATAGTGGGAGACCTATGAACCTAAGATTTGTAGACAGGAAAAAGTTCAAAGAAACAACAGCTAAGGTAAACAAAGTCATACCATACCTTGAGGCGAGGAGCCTTCACCAGTGCAACAATATCCTCAAAGCAACAGCAAATACGGTGAGGAAACTACTTGGTATAAAAGCGAGAGGAAACAACAGACAAGAAAGAGCAGAGCCGTGGTGGAAGAAACGACTGAGTGGGCAAATCGGGGAAATGAGAAATGACATAGGAAAGCTTGAGTCACTACTGAATGGGACACTAAAAAACATAGGCACTAAAAATAGACTGGAAATAAAGTACAAAACTAGGAGGAAAAAGCTAAATATTATCATAGAGGAACTGAAGCAACGCATTGTAGCAAAGAGTGCAAAAATCAGGCGATACGAGAACAGAGTCAGTCAGTATAAACAGAACCGCATGTTCGACAACAACCAGAAGATGCTGTTTGGACAGCTTGAGGGGAAAGAAAGAGGCAACGACTTGATCCCTGGGGCGGAGCAAACTAAAACATTCTGGAGAGGAATATGGGAGCAGGATGTTAGACATAATGTCCAGGCAGGGTGGATTGAGACAGTACAGAGGGAGATCGGTGAGCAGGCACACCAACAAACTGATTTGAGTATCACAGTTGAAACTCTTAAGGGGCAGGCCAAAAAATTAACCAACTGGAAATCACCAGGCCCAGATGGTGTGCAGGGGTATTGGATTAAAAATTTAACATCCCTCCACCCGAAGCTGACGGCCATGTTCAATGACTGCTTGGTGTCGGGTGAGGTGCCAGAGTGGTTGACAAAAGGTACCACAGTTCTGATAATGAAAGACCGAATCAAGGGTAATGATGTTACCAACTATAGACCTATCACATGTCTGTCCGTAATGTGGAAACTGTTGACGAGCATTGTGTCTGAGGAAATCTACCATCACCTCCACACAAACAACTTGTTACCGGACGAACAGAAAGGATGCCGAAAGAAGTCACGTGGTACAAAGGACCAGTTACTTATTGATAAGATGGTAATGGGGAATTGCAGCAGGAGACACACTGATCTTGCCATGGGATGGATAGACTACAGAAAGGCATTTGACATGGTGCCTCGTTCTTGGATCAGCAAAAGCCTGGAGATCTTCAGGGTAGCAGATAACATCAGACAGTTTCTGGGCAGGAGTATGGGGTCCTGGGAGACAGAGTTGACATCAACTGGAGTATCCTTGGGAAGCGTGAAGATCAAGAGAGGTATCTTCCAGGGAGATAGCCTGTCCCCTCTGTTGTTTGTCCTTGCCCTGATGCCCTTGACCATTATGCTGCGAAAAGTGAGAGCAGGATACAAGTTGGGAAAGGGAGAGCTTACCATCAATCACCTCCTCTTCATGGACGATCTTAAGCTCTTCGGGAAAAGTGAGAAGGAGTTGGATGTGCTTCTTGACACTGTCCGTATTTTCAGCAGTGATATATGTATGCAGTTTGGTATTGGTAAATGTGGAGTCAATGTGATGAAGAGGGTTAGGTTGGGCAGAAGTAGCGGGATCCAGATACCAACAGGTGAGATGATAAAGGAAATTGACTCTGAGGAAGGATACAAGTATTTGGGCGTTCTGGAGGCTGATTGCATAAAGAACAAAAAAATGAAGGACTTGTTAAGAACTGAATACATTCGGAGAGTAAGGAGCGTATTGAAGTCACATCTGAACAGCAGAAATGCCATAAGCGCAGTAAATTCCCGAGCTGTGTCTATTATTAGGTACAGTGCGGGAATTCTGAGATGGAATGTTGCTGAACAAAAAGAAATGGATAGGAAGACTAGGAAGTTATTGACTATCTACAACATGTTCCACAAGAGGAGTGATGTCGATAGACTCTACCTAAGGAGATCTGAGGGTGGAAGAGGTCTTATCAGCATAGAGGACTGTGTTCAGCTGGAGAAAAACAACCTATACAAATATGTGACCTATAGTAAGGAGCCAGTGCTCAGAACTGTACTGAAGGAGGGGACAGTAGGCCAGGGTATGTCCAAGGAGGAAATAACATAAAGGAGGAAGAGCAGCCTTAAGGGAAAATCCCTTCATAGTACCTTCTTTGAGAAAACTGAATTTAGAGATCCACAGACATGGAATTGGTTGAGAAGAGGATACCTCAAAAAGGCTACAGAAGGAATGCTAATGGCTGCGCAGGAGCAGGCCCTCAAAACGAAGTGGTTGAAGCACCATATTTACAAGGAGGAGGCTAGCCCACTGTGCAGGATCTGTGGAGAGAGAGAGGAGACTGTGGCTCACATTGTGTCCGAGTGTAAACACCTAGCCCAGACCCACTATAAGGGCTGGAGACACGATGTGATGGGCAGGGTGATCCACTGGCACCTGTGCAAAGTAAACAATTTACCACACTCTGAGAAATGGTATGAGCATAGGCCAGAGGCGGTGATGGAGAACAATCAGGTGAAGGTGCTGTGGGATTTTAGGATACAGACGGACAAAAAACTGGAACACAATAGACCTGACCTGGTGGTTGTGGACAAAGAAAAAAGATCGTGTCTGATTGTGGATGTGGCCTGCCCTTTCGACACGAGAGTGCAAGAGAAGGAGAGGGAGAAAATTAACCGATACCAGGACCTAAAGTGGGAGGTGAAAAGGATTTGGAACTGCCATGAAGTCAAAGTGATCCCGATTGTCCTATGCGCACTGGGGACTATCTCCAAAAGTTTCCAGGGATGGTTAAAGAAAATCGGCCCCATCACGCTTTTTGGAACGCTTCAAAAGGCATGCTTGCTTGGAACAGCAAGAACACTCCGATACGTCCTGAATATCTGAGGCTGCAGGTAGTGGCTTGATATTCATTCCAACGGACTTTCCAGTTTACCAACATCAATGACTGAGATTCAAGGAATAACAACAATAATAATAATAATAATTATCTGTCTACAATATATAGAAAAGCCAAATAACAGCAATTTCACCACCACAACCTAGATACACCAACTACCCCCCCCCTCTGTGTACACTAAATACAGCAGCCAGATAATGGCAATTTCGCCACCACCTCCACCAATCGCAGCATAATAATAATTATTATTATTGTATCTCAAGTTTTCTCAAAATCTTTAATTCAAATATTACGTGAGGCATAGAGTGTTATGGAATCGTTCCCGTAAGTTTTTGATTTTTAACATATAGAAAACAATTGTAATATAACAATTCTTAGTACAAATGGAACATAAGCCACCAGTCTTAGCTCTCAGGAAATGTAGACCCATAACACCATGGCATATGGCTCAAATATTCAATTTTGTATTAGAAATTTGATATTCAAAAAAGTAATTGTTATAAATAGAAGAAAACCCCCTGTCTACACTAAATAGAACAGCCAAATAATAGCAATTTCACCACCACGGCCTAGATACACCACCTAACCCCCCACTCTATGTGTACTCTAAATACAACAGCCATATAACGGCAATTTCACCACCACCACCACCACCAATCCCAGCATAATAAAAATAATAATTATTATTGTATCTCAAGTTTTCTCAAAATTTTTATTTCAAGTATTAAAGAAATATGTCAACATGTATATTAAACATAGGCGACAAATCACATAGATATACAGATCAAATAAACACAATACAGTAGTAATAGCTACAGTCGATTCTATTCAACATAATTTAGTGGCTACAACGCATTACTAAAGTACCATTATCCAAGCACCGTCGCCACCACTCCATCATTGCTACCACCACTATTCCAACACTACCTTCTCTTAACTTAAGAAAGGGGCAGGTAGCAATAATACAAGACAAGAGAGCGGCTAACAAAATGTATGAATAGACGGATATAGTGACTCAGTCAAAAGTTAACTACTATGGTAATGAGTCCCCTACCAACAATAGAAAAAGCCCCAACACCACCGATAATACAACGACAACAAGAGAGGCAACCTCAACAAAAAGTATATTATATTATTAATAATAATTTCTTTCTTAGCCATGCAGGGCTCACATTAAGGAACAACTCATGATAATAACAATTAAAAAACAAAAACACCGTGACCAAAAAATACCGGGATAGTGACCGGCAGGGAATAGCCGTGTCTCTAGAGGAGGACGACCCCTCTAGTTTTGGTTGACACTCGCCTAGGAGTGGTAACACGAAATGAATATCCACTGTCGGTTAAGGATAAAACGCAACAAAATCGGCCGTCACCCGGGTCACAAAGGGCCGCGTCCCTCAGAGAGGAACCAGACTGTGGTCGAAAAATCAGCTAATGGTTCAAACCTTCCCATCAATTCGGAGCTGGAGACCTCCCATAACCGGATACTCCTACTGTTGGCCTTCCATGCTCACCACCAATAAATCCAAAGAAAGAGAGAGAAAAATGGTCAAGGAAAGACAATAAAGAATTCCTTCAGGCTTTCTACACTGCCATGTACTACCCATCAAATAGATAGAATACAGAACAGACGTATATCAACTGGAAAACGAAACATCCTGATAACCGAGACTATGTTGACAGTAACAAGCTAGCTAATATGCGAAGAAATGTTGTTAAGAAAATGTCACTAACTGATATAGAAATTAATCAGATCAAGCAATTAGCGCAGAGTCAGCGAAGGGGAAATGAAACATGTGTCAGTGAAAACGAGGTAAATTGTAACACTTTAAATACCAGGCTTGGGGCGGAATCACTGACAGCAGAACCAATTAAAGAAAGGATCGAAAAAGTGGAAGGAGTGCATGCTCAAGATGAAACTCAAAATCTAAACATTACTGATCGAAATCATCTCTATTATGCATCGGCTAAAGTCACCACTCACTTATGCGGAGTGAAAAGGAAAAAAAACAAAGGAATTCCCACAAAAAAACCTACTTCGCAAGAGAACATCAATCGCCAAATAAACCTTCTCCGATCTGATATAGAAATGTTTGCAAACTACGAAGTAGGTGAACATGTTGAACAAACTAAACTTAGAAAATTGAAAAGAAAATATAGGATGAAATCAACAAGTGACTTAGAGATGCTGATAGAAACAATCAAGCAAAAGGTGTCGGCCAAAGTAGCTCGTATAAGGCGCTTTGAAAAACGATCTAGATTCTATAAGGACAATAATATGTTCAAAAACAACCAAAAATCTTCTACAGAAAAATGGCAAGTCAACAATAACTGCTAAATCAATACCACCCAAGGAGGAAGTGCAAGTATACTGGGAAAAGATCTGGGCCGAAGAAAAAGTTCATAATATACATGCCCGGTCGATAGACAGACAAATAAAAGACACAGCTCACCTTGAGGAATAAAACATAGGAAAATATAACAGTTGAACATCAGCGTTTAGCTCTTAAAAAAATCCAGTAAATGGAAATCCCCGGGGAAAGAGAAAATACCAAATCTTTGGACAAATGCCTTCACAGAGTCTCATGAGCTGTTAGCCTAACTTTACAATGAAATGGTTAAGGAGCCAGAAAAGATACCATCATGGCTAGTTAACGGCATTACATTCCTGCTTCCGAAGAATGATGAGACAAACAATCCAAAAAATTACAGACCGATAACTTGCTTGACCACAATGTATAAAATGTTAACATCAGTCCTAACTGAATATACATATGACCACCTGATATCAAATGATTTGTTTCCCAATGAGCAGAAATGGTGTAAACGAGGCTCATATGGCAGTAAGGATCAGCTTTTGGTTAACAAAATGATACTGGCAGATTGTCATAATACACACAAAAATCCATCAATTGCTAGGATGTATTACAAAAAAGCATTCGATAGTTTGCCACACAGTTGGATTGAAAAGTGTTTAGAGATTTTCAAAATATCTCCCGTTGTCAGGAGGTTCCTGTGATTCAGTATGAAGACATGGAAAGCGACACTCCTTTTGAATAGTGCAAAAAGATCACTGGAGGCTGGAGAAGTTAATATTAATTGTGGATTTTTCAGGGTGACTCTTTACCACCGCTTTTATTCTGCATCGCACTTATACCATTAAGTAAAATGCTCAATGAAACATGGATATAAAGTCTATGACAAAACCATTAATCACTTGTTCTACATGGATAACGTGAAACTATTTGCAAAAATCGATGAGGAATTGCAAGGACTATCCACTGTCAAGCAGTTCAGCGATGATATTAAAATGGAGTTTGGACGAGACAAATGCGCCAAAGCCACGTTCACGAGAGGAAAGCTGATATTAATATTGATCGGGGGAATGTGATAAGAGAACTTGATCAAGAGGAAACTTACAAATGTCTAGGTGTTTGTGAAGGAGACGGAATCAAGCACTCGACAATGAGGGAAAGGATAAGGAAGGAATGTTACCGCAGAGTAAGAGCAATCTTAAGAATGGAATTGAATGCAAAGAATAGGATCGATGCCATAAACGGGTTTGCCATACCAGTAGTAACCTAAAGTTTCAATGTCATCAACTGGTCAAGCACAGAGATCCGTAGGCTCGAAACAAAAATTAGAAAATTCTTAACCATGCACAGAATGCATCACCCTAAAGCAGATATCTCCCTAGGAAAGAAGGAGGACGTGGATTAATCCAGGTAGATATTGCTTTGAAAACTGCAACAATTGGATTATATACATATCTAAGGGAATCATGATTGGATGATCAAACTCGTTTTGAAATATGAAAGAATCAAAAGATCATGCTCCATTACCAAAGATGCACAAAGATACCGTAATGAACTACACATTTCAGAAGTTCCATTTACTGCTGAAATGAAAAACACAGAAAGAGCAAAGCAGGTAAAAGTAACTGCAAAGAAAGAACTGCTACAGAAACTGGCTAAGAAAAAAAAGAAAAGCCTCTGTATGGAAAGTACCCAGAAATTGGCATCCTCTGGACTGAAATCGGAGACTGAAGGATTGTTTATATCAGCACAACATCAGTGTCTGCCAACAACAAATTACATTGTGTAACATATTTTGTGTTCCTCGGTTCTAAGTGTCATTTCATAGTTTGTTATATCCCATTATTATTAAAAAAAAACACTATTATTTAATCAGAAGTTTGGGTTTGTTATCAGGAGTTTGATATTTCAAAATGTTCCTATTTTTCAAGAGATAAGACATTTTTTTTAAATGTACCACTTCATATAATTAAATCAAGAGTGTATATATTTATTTTATTACACAAGCTTATAAAAAGCAAACAAGTAAAAACATATAACTCTTATAAAGCATCTTATATAACGTCAGAAATGACTGGATATCCTGGATTTGGGGTTGTAGTCCAGGTCGCATTCCCGTACTAGCCCCCAGATATAGTCCCCCATCATTTTTTCATTGTAGTGGCCCTGGTACCACCGCTCTATCTCTTTCACATCTTGGTTGAATGGTTCGCCTTGTTCTTCTGAATAGACGCCCATATTGTCCTTGAATCTTTCCAGGTGAGCGTCCAGCATATGGAGTTTAAGCGACATCCTGCAACCCATGGCGCCAAAGGCCTTTATCAGATCCTGTACCAGTTGCTGGTAGTTTTCAGCTCTGTAGTTGCCCAGGAAGCCCTTAACAACTGCTTTGAAACAGTTCCATGCTGTTCTCTAAATCCTATTGAGCTTATTGGAGAACTCGGTAGACTCAAACACTTTCTTTATGTGGGGTCCAAAAAAAATTCCATCTTTGATGTTGGCCTCAGATAACTTGGGGAAGAACTCAAGAAGGTACTTAAAAGCGGCTGATTCTTGGTTGAGAGCCTTCATAAACTGCTTCATCAACCCCAACTTAATGTGCAGTGGCGGCATGAGCACAATCCTGGGATCAGCCTGTGGATCCCACATGACGTTCTGGGTCCCAACTACAAATTCTGTTCGCTGCTCCCAGTTCTTTCTTTTGTAGTGGTCAGAGGTGGCTCTGCTGTCCCAAAGGCAGAGGAAGGATTGAAAGTTGATAAAGCCTCTTTGGAGTCCAAGCAGGAAAGCCACCATCTTGGAGTCTCTAATGATTTCCCAATTGTACTGGTTGTATTGCAGAGCTTCCAAGAGGACTTTCACACTGTAGTAATCTTCCTTCAGGCACACTGAATGAGCTAGGGGCAGTGTCGGAGACTTGTTTCCATTGTGGAGGAGGACAGCCTTCAAACTTGTGATGGAGCTGTCTATAAATAGCCGCCACTCCTTGGGTATAAACTGCACCCCAATAACGTCAAACAGTCCAGGCACGTCATGGCAGAAGCAGAGGCCATCCCTAAGAGTGTAAAAGCCTGAGAAAGTTTCGTGTCGACTTCTCTGACTTAACCTTCCTCCTTGACCAAGTTCCACTGCTTCATCCTGGAGACGAATAGCTCTGCATTGGTCTTCGTCAGACCCATATCCCTGACCATGTCATTGAATTATTTTTGGTTTGGGAAGTGAGGAACATGTTCTCGTACCTCAGGCAGGTAATCCAAGTCCTCAGCATCCACCACCTCCTCTTCTTCAGAATACTTGTCTTGGAAAATAAATTTGTTATGCAATACAAAATAAATATTGGAAAGGGAAATACATATTTAAATAATATAAAAGAACACTAATCATACTAATGAAAATTCGTGCTTAAAACACAACTTACCCTTTATTCAGGGTGCGAACATCCAGTATCAATAAATCTATTTAATCCACTTTTTAACAATGTTATACTTTATTGCACTTTTGTAATTTTCTTTAGGTATTGCTCTTTATTTTATAATTTTAATTTAACCTGAAACATATATAAAAAAATCATTTAACATAAGCAGATTGAAGTTACATACAACGTAAAATCCAGCATAAAAATAATTCTAGTGAATAGCTTAGAATTTTTATAAACACAAACTTTTAACCTTTTTTGTTACACGGTGTTATCAAGCCAACATGTATAAACAATAGATGCAACCCATTATGCTGTGTATGTAAAAAACAACCAGAGGCCATTGATCATATAATTTAAATATGCAGTCCTATAGCTCCAACCGAATACCTAAACAGGCACGACAGAGCTACACAATACATACATTGGATAATGTGTAAGCATTTTGACCTGCCCCATCAAAAGAATTGGTGAGAGCATCAACCACATCCCGTTCTTGAAAAAGATCACATCTCCATCTTGTGGAACTTTAGCATCCAAACAGACCGAAAAATAGATGCAAATAGACCTGATATAATACTGAAGGACTTTAAAAAGAGGGTATGCCTGCTGATGGATATGTCCGTTCAAATAAACAAGAATGTATCTATAAAAGCAATTGAAAAATTGAGCAAGTATAAGGACCTGGAGATAAAATTCGAAAAAATGTGGAAGTTGAGAACTGAAACAATACCAGTGGCTGTGGGCGCTCTAGGAATGTTACCTAAGGGGTCTAATGATTACTTATCACAAATCCCAGGAAACCCGCGTATAGAAGACATACAGAAGATAATACTAATGGGAACTGCCCATATACTAAGGAAGATTCTGCCATTATAAGTGCATCACAAGTCTAAAACCTAAAGGGGCATGTGTGTGTATGTATGTTCTTTCTTGAACATGGCGGACCTTGTTGTCTCTTGAAGTCACTGGTTGTGACTTGGTGACACTCGTATGAACATAAAGCAAGATAGATGCAACTGTAATAATAATAATCATTATTATTATTATTTCTACGTTAGGCACAAGGCCAGCAATTACCGCATTACTGGTACTTTATTTTATCGATCCCGTAAGGATGAAGAGCAAAGTTAACCTTGGCGGGATTGAATGGCAAGGGCCGTAAATCTATACGTCAAAGCTTAGCGTCCCACCCTCTACCAACACGGCCAATCCATCGCCCTTAATAATAATAATAATAATAATAATTTATAATGACAATGATTTCATTTATTGGCCACAATACAAAATACTGGGGCAGTGGGGTTTTACAGAAAAATCGAGTAAACAATATGAATAACAATAACAAAGTAACAATAAATATACAACAAGAAAAATTCCCCAATAGGGGGTATGACCACCCACGGTTCGCTCAGGTACCCCACCAATCCTGAACGAACCGACGCTTCAAGAGCACCATGAAAGGGCACTCCTCTCCTCCTCATATTTACCAACTTACAGGCGCATGACCAGAGTAGGCCCACTCCCACGGGCCATTCTCGCCAAATCACCCACCATTCAGCAAATTTACTGGAAGCTAGCACTTAAGTCCTTTCAACCTCGTCCACCATACAACCTCTTTCGCTACTGCCACCAGACCGGAAAATGTCCTGCCCTTCCTGGCCAGAAGAAGGCGGCGGGTCGATTTTCACTGTGGACTCGGCCGATAGCCGGATCCGTTCGACACGCCACAACAGTTGTTCGACATGACTCCACATGTCAGTAATGCACGGACACTGGACGAGTGCGTGGGGAACGGTTTCGTAGCTCTGGGCGCATCTCGGGCAGGTCCGTCTAGCAGCACTTCCGTACCAGTAGAGTTTATCTCAAAATTGGCAGAGCCCCCCGGTAGCACTGCCAAGCGAGGGATTTTTGGAAATTATCCATCGTCCCCTGCTCGAAAGTCCTACGTTACATACTTGTTAGTTCGACCTCGTTGACTCCCAGAGCCTCTCCGAGTGTGTCGTCGCAATTGCCCACCACTAATCCTCTATAGAACTCGAGAGTGGACGTTCCACTGAACGCATTGCCCGCATGGTAGAGGTCAGTCAGTGTCTGGCAACATTCCAGATGCCAGTCACCCAGTCTCTGTCTCTTCTTGACCCAAGACTGCAGCTCAGTCAAAGAAACGAGCTGCGGAAAGGCCCGCCTAACAAACGGCGAGCACACCTGTTCACCGTTTAGGCAGAATATCTGGAGATGCCGCAGCCTCAGCGCGTGCCTGCGCATCATTAGCGACGGCATGCCCAGCCCTCCACGTAGAGGGTGCTGGCAGCAGATGGACCGCCTCACCAGCGGAACCTGACCCCTCCACAAGAATTTGAAGAGGAGCCGCTCCAAGACGGCGAGGAGCGAACGGGGGGAAAGGGACGATGGTCAGACAGTAGAAGATGACGGACGCGATGTACGCGTTCGCCACCTCCGCCCGTCTTTTCAGTGATAGCTTCATCCCAGCCCATTTCTGGGTGATACTGGCTACCCTGCCCGTCACCTCGTCCCAATTCTTATCCACCTGGAGGTCTAGCCCGAACCAAACCCCTAGCAACTTTACCGGTCCGTCCGTCCAGCGCCTAACGTCGCTGTTGGACGGTATGGACTTGCCTCTCCAGGTGCCGATTTGCAAGCCCACCGACTTTTCCGGGTTAAGTTTTGCTCCCGTCAACCTTTCATATTCCTCCAATAAGTTGCTGACCACCTCGATTTCAGAGGTGTCGGACACCATCAAAGTGATGTCGTCCGCATAAGCCGACACAGCCTTTCCGCGTCCCGGTTCGAGCTGGATGCCCTGCAACAGCTCCAGCTTCCTCAGTAAAGGCTCGTGAGTCAATACGTACAGAAGGGAGTAGAGAGGGCACCTTCGACGGACCGATCGGGAGGCCTGAAACGGTTCTGAGAGGTGGCCATTTATTTTGACCATCGAGCAGGTGCCGCTGTGCATTGCAGCGATCCAGCTTCTGAAGACGGGGCCGATGGTCGACCTATCGAATGCTTTCGATTGATCTAAATTGATCAGAGCCCCACCGAAGCCAGGTTTACACCCTACCCTCTCTATGATGTATAGCATTAGGTAGAGGTTTTCGTGTATGGACCTGGTTGGGATTGCGCAAGTTTGTGCCTCCCCCACCAAATCCCCGACGACAAGCGCCAACCTCTTCGCTAACACCCTGGCCAAAATATTAAACTCTGTGTTGAGCAGAGTTATGGGCCTGAAATTGTCTAATGTGTCCCTCTTGTTCTCGTCTTTCCTTATCAGTGTCACTACGCCGCGGCTCACGGAACTGGTAATACCCCCTATTTGCTGCCAGTTGCAGTAGAGATCTTCGAGGAGATTGGAGGACAAGTCTGGCATATTTACGTAAAGCTCGTAGGGCAGACCATCCAAACTGATTGACTTATGCAGCCGACAAGGGCATCCTGAATCTCGGCTGAAGTAATTGGCCTTTCGCAGCGCCCAGCGTCAGCCGTCGAGAATTGCGGCAAGCCATCGAGGTAGGGACTGAAGCCCGCCACCATCTCTGACCCGCCACTTCCCCCGAACAACCGAGCAAAATGTTGGCGAAAGGCCTCCCATATCCTCTCGGAATCGCTCAGCTCGTGTTCGTCTCGTTCCGTCAAAGACCGAATCATGGTTTTGTTACCATGCTGCGCCTCTGCCACGCGGGCCTATCGAACAGCTTTGGTTCCCTCGTTTCTCAGAGCACGCGCCTTAGTTTGGACAATGCAACCTTCGTGTTTCGCATTGAAGAAATGGTCTAATGCCATTCTCGCCGCTAGCACGTCAGTTGCAATGCCACTACCAATAGCCTCGTCTAACTTATCTTCCAAATTCCCCTCCTTTCTATTTTTCTCTTACGCTACTTCTTTGCTAAACTATCGACATTACTCTAATCTCTCTTTTGAGACCCCCCCACTATCTATTGTTGACGACTCCCCCTGTCAACTTTTTCTTAACTAAATTGTTGACCTGGTCCCTGTAAGCATTACGTGCCAGAAATGACATGTTTAGCTTCCAGTAACCACGTCCTAACCTATGCGTCTTATCTAGGTCGACCATACAGATCACAAACTTGTGATCTGAATAGGCGACCGTTTCAAAACGTGGACAGCTTACACTATTTCTGTCTATTTTCCTAATGAATATCCTGTCTATATACGATCTAGATGACCCTATGCGGTTAGCCCAGGTCCACACTGGCGCATGATGGAAATCTAGTCGGTACCTGTCAGACAGTTGGAACTGGCTGATCAGGTTCTTGAGGCTTTTGCACCCTCCGCTCCTATCGGATACTCCCACACAGTCCCAGCGTGCGTCCAAGATGCCGTTCCAGTTCCCCGCTAACAGTAAAGGGGGAGACGTACCCAGAAAGGCTTCCAGGCGTCTAAAGAAGTCCGGCCATCCTGCCCCAGTAGGAGCATAGACGGCCACCAGTCTAAAAGCACCACCTTCGTTATTGTTCACGTCCAGGACCACCAACTTCCCGTCCGGGTCCCGGAAGATCGACCATACCTCGAGATCCAGGCCTTTCCTAAACAGCACTGCCACCCCGCCTCCCATCCTCGGCCGGCTAACAGATGCAAAGAAACGATAGTCGTCGAAAATGGGGGCTAGTGCGCGCGTGTCGGAAATCCTGGTCTCGCTGACGGCAATTACATCCATTTCTATAGACCTGAGGCCTCGAACATTTAAACTTCCTAATCTTAATACCGCCATGTTGGCAGGTTAAAAGAGAGAGAGGAAAGGCTTACTTAACTTCCGGGCTCTTGTGAAGGTCGGGTGGTTCGACCTCCATAGTTGGTGGGGTTTCTTTTGGGAACCCCTTTAAAAGTCTTGAAGTGGGTTTTACGTTCGGGGTTCCGACATCCCGAGGAAAGCTGTCTCGTATCTCTTTGTATAAATCGAGCGACATTCGCGCCAGAAACAAATCATCCGGCACGCGAAATCCGCTCGATTTAAAAATGTCCCCCTCTTTTTGTACATCTTCACTTTGTGCTACGAGCGCCATCAGTTCCTTGTTGGCCCTCTTGACGAGCACGATGTTTTGTATATTTTGTTGGTGTGATTTTATATGTTTGCGTGTCTGTGAAGGATTGTATGGTGTTGTTTCGGTTGTGTCTGTGAGTGTTGTGAGTGCGGTGTCTGTGGTTTCAGATGTCTGTGTGTGTATTTGTTCTTGCGTCTGTTTAGGTTGTTTGCGTTTGGGGAATTCTAGTGATAGTGACGGTGGTGTTGATGTTGGTGTTATTGGAGAGATGTTTGTGTGGGTGGTGTCTGCATTTTTTATAGTGGGTGATTTTGTGCTTTGTTGAGTTTTATTTCTTTTTGTGTTTCCTTTTTAGTATTTTGGGGATTTTGGTTTTCCCTCATCCTCACTACTAGTAGACGAGGGGTCTGTGTATGTAAGTGTGTCTGTGTGTGTGTTTATGTTTTTTATTGGTGTGCATTTTGGGTGGGAGGGGGAATATGACAACTTTCCTCGCTTCCACCTTGGGTGGTCAATGTTGCTGGTGGTTTTGCCGGTCTGGTGTTGGTTGTGGTCCTTGCCCGGCGCCGGCAGCACTGGAGCCCTTCGACCCTTTGCATCTTTCAGCAGTTGAGGACAGCAGGCTCGCAAATGGGTTTTTTCCCCACAAACAAAACAATGCGGCCTTTCTGACCTCGGTCATAATATGAATGACCGTCCCATTCTGAAGGCGGATGTGGTCCGGGATTGTCTTCACGTTCTCTGGCCTGATCTGTAGAAGTATCTCCAGGTCAACCCCGGACCAGTCCTCTCTGGCAGTTCTTGTGACTTCTATCGGGACGGTATCCGTCTCCTCCACAATCGCACATCCTGGTGGGATTCTGGGAATGCGGAGACGGGCCGTTCTTTTTCCCATGTGGGAGGGGTATATTATGACCTTGCTGGGTTTGCAAGGAGTCATAGCGTGTTTCATAGTGAGGGTTTCTGGCTTAAACAGCACCGAAATGGTGCCGTACTGTCTACCCCTCTCTATGTACTGTGTGTCTTCTCTGATGCACTTCAGCGCGACTTCGACATCTGCTTGTGGAATTAAAGCTGCCCTTTTGGTTTGTGCTAAGATACATCTATAATGCACCGTTCTGCGCTCCACTGCCTCAATAGCTTCTACAGGGACAGTTAAGTTGGCCCAGGTTTGCTCTTGCTTGATGAGCATCCAGGCCTGGGCCAACCTTTCATCTTTGTTTGAGAGGTCCATATTGAAGCATGGCCTCTTTCTGTCTGCTGCCGCACTGAATATGCTCTTCGTGTTGTCATTGGGGGTTTTGTTGTTGTTGTCGTTGTTCTTGTTGGTGTTGTTGTTATCACTGTCGCTGTTATCATTGTTGTCTTTGGTGCCTCCGTTGTTCTCGGTGCAGTTGGTATTGTTGCTGTTGGTGTTGACGCTATTTGTTTTCATGTTAGTGGTGTTGGTGTTGTTGTTGCATTTGTCATGTTTTCTGTTATCTGTATTTTCGTTGTCGCTGTTACTGTCATTTTTTTCAAAATTAGAGTTCTCAGTGTTGTTATCATTGCTGTCTTTGTTCACATTGTTTGTGGTGGTGTTTGTTGTATCAATTTCTCTTAATTTCGCAGCAGCGCTCCTCTCAACCTTTACATTGTTGTCGCACGACAGCAGGCATTTCGCTGGGGCGCGTGGCTCAGCCATGTAATATTTGTTTTTTCTCGATAATTTTTTTTTAAATAGTTCAAATATTTCGGCCAAAAGGCCCAAATATAATTATTTCCCCTTCACAGGGCAAAGTCCAGGGGCTTGTATGCCTTACACAACAACAACAAATTCAATAAATAAGTTTTGACAGTAAATAATTAAACTTACGGGAGCGAGCAAAAATACATCCGTTCAGACTCAATAATAATAATAATAATAATAATAATAATAATAATAATAATGATTTCTTTATTGGCCACATGGGCTGACATCAAGAAAAACATCACAGACGGAACAGGACGGTACGATGTGGGTTTTGTGCGTGTAAATATTTTTATTATTTATATAAGAAAAGAAAAAAGACATAAAACATATATATATATAAACATTAAAATGAAAATTGAAACAATGAAAATTTCCCCAATAGGGGGGAAACCTCCGAGGGTTACTCGTGGCGAAAACCACACAAAAGACCAGGGCCACCCTGACTACCAGGGCAAGCGCCCTCTCTCAATTTTTCCATCTCTCAAACTACAGACATATTCAGAGTGGTCCCGTTCACTCGGACCATTCTCGCTACATTCACCCACCTTTCAACAAACTTGCAAGAAAGCAGCACTTGCCTCTTCACCCTGATTTTCCTCTTCAACTGAAACTTGAAAAAGTTAATCAGGGATTCGCCGAAGAGGAAAATGTTTGTCTTTAATCGTTTTAACCTTGTCCACCACACAATCTCTTTCGCCATGGCTACCAGGCAGATGAAAACCGCCTGCTCTTCCTCCTCAAAGGAAGACGGCGAGACCATCTGCACAATGGACTCAGTCGACAACGGGATCAGTCCCACACGTGACAGCAACTGTTCGACATAGCTCCACAAGTCAGCAATGCTCGGGCACTGAACAAGTGCGTGCACAACGGTTTCGTCACTATGCGCGCATCTCGGACAGGCTCGGCTGACGGCACTTCGGTGCCTGTAGAGCTTATTTCGAACCGGCAGCGCTCCCCGGTAGTACTGCCAGGCCAGGGATTTTTGGAAGTTATCCATAGGCCCCGGGCTGAAACTTCTCCGGAAGAGAGCAAGCAGCTGATCTTCTTCGACGCCCAGAATCTCTCCGAGAACGTCATCGCTCTTCCCCTCCACTAGTCCTCTATAGAACGGCGAGGTGGATGTTCCACCGATACCGGTGCCCAACTGGGAGAGGGTAGTGAGCGCCTGGAGACATTCCAGTTTCCAAGCGCTATCCCTCGGTCTTTTTCTGACCCCGGACTGCAGCTCCGTCAAGGAGACGAGCTGTGGGAAAATGTGCCTGGCGAACGGCGACCACACCTGTTCACCATCAAGGAAGCACCAGAGATGTCGCAGCCTCAGCGCATGTTTGCGCATCATCAGACATGGCATGCCCAGTCCTCCACGCAACGGGTGTTGACAGCAGATGGATCGTCTGACCATGGGATCGCGTCCCTTCCTCAAAAAACGGAAGAGGAGGCGCTCCATTTTGGTGAGAGTTGTGCTGGAGCAAGGGACGACGGTGAGGCGGTAGGAGATGACGGATGCGATATACGCATTCGCCACTTCTGCCCGGCCTTTCAGGGACATCTTCCTCTCAGCCCATTTCTGGGTGAGAGAGGCCACCCTGCTCGTCACCTCGTTCCAGTTTTTCTCCATCTGGAGGTCAAGTCCGAACCAGACTCCGAGCAATTTAACCGGTCCGTCCGTCCAACGCCCCATGACACAGTCGGACGGCATGGACTTGCCTATTCAGGTACCTAGCTGCAAGCCCACCGACCTTTCCTGATTTATCTTTGCTCCTGTCACCGTTTCGTATGCCTTGAGAGCAGTGCCGAGCATCTGTACGTGTCTGGTGCTCGACACCACCACGATAACGTCGTCAGTGTAAGCCGACTCGGATTTCCCGCATCCTAGTTCGCGTGGGACGCCCCTCATCGCCCCCAGTTTGTGCAGTTACGGCTCGAGAGCCAACACGTACAAGAGGGACGAGAGGGGACAACCCCGGCGGACTGAGCGCATGAAGCTGAACGGTTGCGACAGGTGACCGTTCACCCTCACAACTGAGCAGATGTCGCTGTACATTGCTGCGATCCAATGCTTGAAAACGGGCCCGAAACCGGCTCCATCGAGGACCGCGCCAGGTACCGATGGTCGACCTAATCGAATGCTTTGGATTGATCCAAGTTGATCAGGGCCCCATACTTTCCAGGTTCCTTAACCACCCTCTCCATGATGTATTGCATGATACATCATAGAGAGGCATGCACTGAAATCCATGCCCCGATCCGGTCCGCCGCCGCTACCGAACAGTTCAGCAAAGTGCTGCTGAAAAGCTTCACACATCTGCTCGGGTTCGAGCATCACGCACCCGTTTTGGTCAGACACAGACCGAATTGTGGATCTCTAGCCACGTCGCGCCTCTGCCACCCGGGCCCATTGGACGGTTTTTGTCCCCTCGTGTTTCAGAGCACGCGCTCTAGCTGTGACAACGCAGCCCTTGTGTTTTGCGTTGATTAATCAGTCGAGTGCCAATCTCGCTGCATGCAAGTTGTTGCGAATTCCTGTCCTAAACGCTTCGACTAGCTTTCTGACTACCTCTCCCTCTACTCTATTTTCCTCTATCACTACTCCTTTGTTAAACCTAATCGTCTCTACTTTAATTGCCCTTTTCAGGGCGAACCACCACCTGTTGTTGACGAACGCTGCCGTCAACGCCCTCTTAACTAATACGCTAATCCGGTCTCTGTAGGCCTTGCGCGCTGGGAAAGACACGTTCAGCTTCCAGTAACCAGGCCCTTGTCTATGAAGTCTGTCGATCTCACAGATCACAAATGTGTGGTCTGTGCAGTCGAGAATTTTAAATTGTGGACAACTTATACTAGCCTTATCTAGTTACCTGCAGAATACCCTATCTATATACGATCTGGATGACCCGATGTGGTTTGTCCATGTCCACATTGGCACATTCGGGTGATCCAGTCGATACCTGTCAGATAGTTCAAAACGTCTGAGCAGGTTGGTGAGGCTCTTGCACCCTCCTTCCCTATCCACTATCCCCACACGATCCCAGCGTGCATCCAAGATACCGTTCCAGTCGCCCACTAACGCTAAAGAGCGGGACGTTCCAAGAAAGGTCTCTAGACGTCTGAAGAAATCTGGCCATCCTAGCCCTGTTGACGGGTAGACGGCTACTAGCCTGAAAGCATTGCCTTCGCTGCCGGTCACGTCCAGCACCACCGACTTACCTTCTGGGTCCAGGAAGATGGCCCGTATCGCGAGATCCAATCCTCTCCGAAAAAGGACGGCAGACCCTCCCCCCGATCCTGGACGGCTGGGAGATGCGTTTACATCGTAGCCGCCGAAGATCGGTGCGAAGGCCCGTGCCTCGGAGATTCTGGTTTCACTGATGGCCACCACATCTATGTTTAGTGATCTGAGGTCATTGAGCAGGTGACCCTGCTTCCAAGATGACCCCAGGCCACGTGCATTTATACTGGCTATTCTGAGTACAGCCAAGTTGGATGAGAAACGGGGCAAATGAGAAAGGGTCACTTACCTTGTTCGTGTGGTGAAGGGTCAGTAGAACCATCCCTTTCGCTGGTCATGGGTGTTTCCAAGAGGATGTCAGTGTATATCTTCTTGGTAACCGTCCCTCTGAAGTCTCCAACTGCGTTGGGGAATTTTTGTTTTAAAGGTTTGTATTGGTCTATTGAGGTTTCGATGATGCTTATGTTTGTCGGGAGAGTTCTTGGTGTTGGTGGGGTGTAGTAGTTTTTTTTAGTGATGTCTGTGTGCTGCTTTATATATTTTATGAGTTCTTTTTTTGCTATGTTTATGGCTGTGTACTTGTTGGGGGAGGGGTGATTTTGTTGCCGTTTTCTTCTTGTTGCTGTTTGGTGTGTGTGTCTTGTTGTGTTTGCGTTGTTGGTGTTTGTGGTGGTGTGCTGCAAGTTTCCTTGCTGCCTTTACCCCTCTCTGTATGCCTTGGCTTTTGGAGGGTGAATCTAAGTTTTTTTTTCTTTTTTCTTTTTTGTGGCAGACTGTTTGCCACGTCACTCCCGCCTCAAACTCCATGGCGGATTCTGTGGCGTCTGGGAGGGGTATGTCCTCCACGGCTGTTGGTGGTGGTAGTGGAGCCCTCTTCGGCAATGTTGTTGCTGGTGTAGCTATTTTAAATGTAGCTATTGGTGTTGCCGCTACTGATGATGCTGCTTTAGTTATCTGTGGCCTTGGTACGGGTGCTACGGACGTTGCCCTCCTACTCACCGTGGAGGGGCTTCTTCGTTTGTTGCCTGTCCTGCTCTTGGTAGCAGCGGACCAGGTATTGGAAGGAGAGGGGCCCTCTTCGGTGTCTTCTGCGGGCAAAAGGCCCTGAGGTGACCTTTCGACCCACAGAGATAACATTTTGGCCGTCTTCCTTCTACACTTATAGGGAGTTGGAGTCCTTCCTCAAAGTCTATGATATCGGGGATAGCCTCGATACATTCCTGGTCAGTTTGTATAAGCATTTGCATGCCTATACCTGACCAGTTCTCTCTCCCTATTTTTTCTACTTGCAGCATGGTCGCCATGTTCTCAATTCCAGCAATGACAGACGCGGCCAGCCAAGGTATGGGCACGTCGGGTGGGACCTGGGTCACTTTGACCCTCACAATTTTCTGCCCGCAGTAGGAGGGCACCAAGACTAACTCCTCACTCTTTAGGGTTTCAAAAGAGTGAGACTTTGCTTCCTGGGTGGTGGCGAATAGTACGCCCACTGTGGCGTGCTTTCTGCCTCGGGTGATGTGGGGTTTGCGTGCCCAGACGCACCCCAATTCCTTTTGGATTTGAGCCTCCGTGGCTCTCTCCACTCGATGTGATATTTTGCTTACGGTGCGGTAAGTCACCGTTCGTAGCTGCTGGTCCTTGAAAAAATCGGGTGGAGGATTCAGGGAAACTCTATTTGCGCTTCTTGTCACCATGGCCCTTGCGACTGCGATCTCCTACTCTGTGACTAACACTGTCTCGATATTTCGGGCGACACCTGCAAAAGAAGTGGTCCCTTTTTCAGCAGCACCACTATTGCTGCCGCTACTGGTCTTACTGGTGGTGCTGAGGTCGCTATTACAGGTATCGGTGTCATTGTTGTTCTTTTCGCTGGTACAGTTGTTGGTGTTGTTTTCGTTGATACTGTTGCTGCTGTTACTGTTATTGTGGCTGTTGTTATTATTGTTGTTTTTGTTGATACTGTTTCTACTATTATTGTTGTTGTGGCTGTTGTTATTGTCATTGTTACTGTCGTTCTCGACCTTACCGCTGTTAATTTTGTTATTGTCGTTCTCGACTTTACCGCTGTTATTTTTGGTGTTGTTGTTGGTGATGTTGTTGGTGTTATTGTTGGTGTTGTTTGTGTTAGAAACATATGGTAATTTTAAATCTGTAACAATCTTTTTTTCCTTTGTAATATTTTCGTTTATATTTACCTCCGCTGGAACGCTGTCTTGTTGACATGCTGATAAAGTCTCCCTCTATCTGTGTTGTCTGACAGCGCTCTCTCTCTTTTTTGTGTTATCCATGTTGAAATATATCAAAAAATATTTTTACACAATACGAATAGGACACCCGGTAAAGGGGTGCCGTATTATTTACTAGTGAACCCCTGTATTAGGTTGGTCACTTCTTCTAAACTTTTATCAAATTTAAAACTTGAATAAAAGGTTTAGAACGGTTGAAAAAGAGGTAATACGTTGAAAAAGACTGGAGGCGATAAGAAGCGTGGCTTCACCAAACAATAATAATGATGATAGTAATTATAATAATGCTTTCTTTATTAACCACAAGGGTTTACATAAAATAGACATTAAGGACAGTACAGGACAATACAGGACGGTACAAATGGGCATTTCTGCGTGTAAAAAACAAGAAACAGAGGATGTAATAATAGAACATTGAAAGAATTCCCCAATAGGGGGGATACTTCCGAGGGACATTCGTGGAGAAAGCCCATTAAAAAGCCACAGTGACCCTGAACACCAGGGCAAGTGCTCTCTCCCAGTTTTCCACGGTTTAATTTACAGACACATACTCAGAGTAGGCCCATTCACTCGGGCCAATCTTGCCTCTCTCACCCATCTTTCAACAAAATGCTGGGAAGAGAGCACTTCCCTTTTTAAATGAAATTTGAAAAAGTTAATCAGGGCATCACCGAAGAGGCGAGTGCTCGTCTTCAGCCTTTTTAACGTGTCCACCATACTATCTCTTTCGCCATGGCCACCAGACAGATAAAAACTGCCTGCCCGTCCCGGCTAAAGGTAGAGGGCGGGGCAACCCTCATGATGGACTCAGCTGATAGCTGGATCCGTCCTACACGCGACAGCAGGTGTTCGACATCAACCCACAAGTCAGCAATGCTGTAGATCTTATCCCGAACTGGCAAAGCTCCTCGGTAGCACTGCCAGGCCAGGGAATTCTGGAAGTTGTCCATAGGCCCCGGCCCGAAAGTTCTTCCGAAGAGATTGGCTAGTTCATTTTCGTCGACGCCTAGAGCTTCCCCAAGTACGTCATCGTTCTTCCCTTCCACTAATCCTTTATAGAACGCCAAGGTGGTGTTTCCACCGATCACATTGCCCGATTGGACGAGGGCTGTGAGCGCCTGAAGACATTCCAATCTCCAAGCGCTCCCTCTCGGTCTTCGCTTGACCCTGGACTGCAGCTCCGTCAAGGAGACGAGCTGGGGAAAAACGCGTCTAGCAAACAGAGACCACGCCTGATCACCGTCGAGGAAGAGGTGGAGATGTCGTAGCCTGAACGCGTGTCTGCGCATCATCAGCCACGGCATTCCCAGCCCTCCACGTAGCGGGTGTTGACAGCAGATGGACCGCCTGACCAGCGGAGCGCGTGCCTTCCACAAAAAGAGAAATAGCAAACGCTCCAGCACAGTCAGGCGGGGCTTAGGACAAGGTACGACGGTCAGGCGGTAGTAGATGACGGACGCGATATACGCGTTAGCCACCTCCGCTCGATCTTTCAGTGATAGCTTCCTCTCCGCCCATTTCTGGATGAGAGAAGCCAGCCTGCTCGTCATCTCGTCCCAGTTTTTGTCCGTCTGGAGATCCGGACCGAACCAGACCCCGAGCATTTAACTGGTCCGTCTGTCCAGCGCCCGACGACGCTGTTGGACGGCATGGACCTGCCTCTCCAGGTGCCGAGCTGCAGGCCCACTGACTTTTCCTGGTTGATCATTGCTCCTGTCACCGCTTCGTATTCTCTTAGTGTAGTGCCGATCGCCTCGATGTGTTTGGCGTTCGACACCACTACGGTGACATCGTCCGCATATGCTGACACGGATCTTCCGCATCCTAGTTCGCGCGGGACCCCCCTCAAAGACAAGCGCAAACCTCTTTGCTAGCACCTTGGCCAAAATCTTGAACTTTGTCTTTAGCAGAGTTATGGGCCTAAACTTATCTATGTTATCCCCCTTGTTCGGATCCTTTCTAAGCAGCGCCACAGCTCCTCGGCTCACAGAGCTGGGAATTATCACGTTCTGTTGCCAGTTGCAGTAGACATCCGCCAAGAGGCCTCCGAACAAGTCTGGCATCTGTACGTAAAGTTCATAGGGCAGACCATCCAAACCAGGCGATTTGCCCCGTGTGCAGCCAGTCATTGCCTCCCGTACATCAGCGGCTGTTATCGGCAATCCGTCGAGGTAGACACTAAAGTCCATTCCCCGATCCGGACCTCCGCTGCCTCAGAACAACTGAGCGAAGTGTCGCTGAAAAGCTTCACACATTTTCCCGGGATCGAGTAGCATGCGCCCGTCGTGATCCACCAAAGACCGGATCGTGGCTTTGTTGCCACGACGCGCCTCCGCCACTCGTGCCCATTGAAAGGCTTTCATCCCCTCGTGTCTGAGGGCACGCACCCTAGCTCTGACAAAGCAGCCTTCGTGCTTTGCATTGAAGAATTGGTCAAGGTCCAATTTCGCCGCAAGTACGTCGGTCGCGATGCCTTTGCTAATCGCCTCGTCTAATTTTCTAACTGATTCTTCCTCTGCTATATTTTTCTCTATTGCTAAAGCCTTGCTAAACCTAATGGACTCTATTCTAATTGCTCTTTTCAGAGCTAACCACCACTTGTTGTTGTCGATGGCCCCCGTCAACGCCCGCTTAACAAGTTCGCTATTCCGGTCTCTGTAGGATTTGCGCGCTGGTAAGGATGCGTTTAGCTTCCAGTAGCCGGGTCTTCGTTAAGGAAGCCTATCTAAGTCAAGCACACAGATCACGAATATGTGGTCCGTGTAGCTGACTATCTTGAATTGTGGACAGCCTATGCTAGACTTATCTATTTCTCTATAAAATACTCTATCTAGATATGATCTGGATGACCCAAGGCGATTTGTTCAAGTCCACATTGGCACATTCGGCATATCCAATCGGTACCTGTCAGACAGTTCAAAACGCGTAAGCAGGTTGGTGAGGCTCTTTCACCCTCCTCCCCTATCCGTTAATCCCACGCAGTCCCAGCGTGCATCTAAAATCCCGTTCCAGTCGCCCACTAACACTAAAGAGCGGGACGTTCCAAGAAAGGTCTCCAGACGCCGGAAGAAATCAGGCCGCCCTGCTCCTGTCGGGGCATAGACGGCCACTAGCCTAAAAGCTTACCTGTCTCCGCTGGTCACGTCAAGCACCACGAACTTACCTTCTGGGTCCAGGAAGATGGCCCGTATGGCAAAATCAAAACCCCTCCTAAAAAGCACAGTAACCCCACCCCTCGATCCCGGACGGCTGGGAGAAGCGTACACATCGTAGCCGTCGAAGATCGGTTCGAAGGCCCGTGCTTCGGAGATTCTGGTCTCGCTGATGGCCACTACATCTATGTTTAGTGACCTGAGGTCGTTGAGCAGGCGGCCCTGTTTCCATGACGAACCCAAGCCACTCGCATTTATGCTGCCTATTCTGAGTGAGGTCATGTTGAAATGGTGTGGAAAAGATAGGAAAGACCACTTACCTTACTTCTCGTAGAGTAAGGATGGTTTGTCCATCCTTTTCACTGCTTGTGGCCTCCTCCGGAAGGATGTCCTTATAAATCCTCCTGGAGAGTGTTTGTCGTAATCTCCGATGTCTTTGGGGAATTTTTGTTTCAATGTCGTGTACGTCTTCTGTGTGATGCGAGTGATTTGTATGTGTGCAGGTGGTGTGAACTTTTGGGTTGTTGTGTAGTCTTTTTCTGGGATGCTGGTGTTGTGTTGCATGTAGTGTAATAATTTGTTGTTGTTCAAAGTTATTGCTGTGTAGTGTGTATCGTTTTGGTTTTTTTGTTTTGTTTGCGTTTGTTGTGGGTTTGTTTCTGTTACGCTTTTTGGTGACTTTTGTTGTGTTGGTGATGGTGGTGTTGAGGTTAATGATGGTGATGGTGTTGGTGTTTGTGGTGATGGGGTTGGTGATGCTAGTGTGGATGGTGGCATATCTGTCCTAACTGTTTTGTTTGATAATTTATTTGTTTCCCTCTGTATTTTGTTTTTGGAGGGCGAAGGGAGAGAATTTTTTTTTTTAGTTTCTTTTTTTCTTTTTTCCTGATACTGTCTCCTACTCCTCGTCGTCACAATCTGTCTCCAGTTGCGATAAGCCGGGGAGTGGAAAATCCTGCACAGGCGTTGATTTTGGTTGTGGGGTGGTGGATGGTGTAGGCGCTGGTGCTAGTTCTGGCGCGTTGGGTGGTGGTGGTGTTGGTTTTGCTAATTGTTGCTGGGGTTGTTGCTATTACAGTTGCTTCTGTCATTGCTGCTACAGTTGTTGCTGCCATCTCTGCTGCTGGTGGTGTTGAAGGTTGAGTTACTGGGGTGGGTAAGAGCGGTGCCTCACCCTTTTAGCCTGAAGGCAGAAAGCACTTAGGTGGGTTCCTTCACCACAAATGATACACCTAGGTCTTCTGCCCTCGACGATTACAGTGAGGTGGCTCCCGTCAGTGAGGTCTATTACCTCTGGGATCTCCTCAAAGCTTTTATGGTCCGCTTGGATCAGGAGCTCCATCCCAGATCCGTACCAGTTCTCCTGCTTTTCTTTCGCTATTTCAATTATCTTGGTGTTGGCCTCGATGCCGGCGAGGACGGCAGCCATTAGCCAGGGAATTTCGATGGCCGGTGGAACGTGGGTCACCCTGAACGTGGCCACAATAGCTTGGGACGAGTGTGAAGTCGTCACTTCTTAATGGGGCCATGGAGTGTTCTCTGGCATCCTGTGGTGTTTCAAAGAACACGGTTACATACTTCTGCCCACGTCTGATGTGGGTTTTTTTTGCCCACACATGTCCCAAAGCTTTTTGGATTTGGGACTCGGATGCCCGTTCCACTCGGCGCGATTTCATGTTAATTGTCCGATAAGACACGGTGCATAGGCGACGTTGCTCCATTTTCTTAGGTGTGTGTGTGTGTTTGTGAGGCTGACAGTGTACCCATCTTTCTTTACCATTCCTTTGGCTTCTTCTAATTCCTCCTGAGTTACCTGGATCGCTTCGCACGTTTTTTCTACTCTGGCAAAACTGTTGCTTAATTTCATTGTTGCTGTTGTTGTTACCGTTATTTTTGCTATTGTGGATTTTAGTTTCAGTTGTGGTGGTGGTGGCGTCAGTGATGTTCGGTCTGGAAGAGTTCATTTTGGTTGAATTCATTTCGATATCACGAGTTAATTTATTTTTTTCTTTTGTTTCTGTTGTCGCTGTGGTGATGGTGGTGGTGGTGGTGGGGGGGGGGGGGTTGTCGCGGTGGTGGTGGTGGCGGCTTTAACACCTGCAGTCATTGGTAATGGCGGGAAATGAACGTCTGCCTGAGACAAATTCAAAATATTGCTACTGCTTACATTTCCATTGTTGGCAAACGTAGCAATATTTACAATGGAGGTGTCGGTGTGAGGTGTTAGATTGTGAGGAAGGAGTGACTCTGAGACATCCATGATTTTTCAAAGAAAAATGTTTGTTTGATAATTATAAAAGTTTAAATTTTGGGCTCAAGGCCCCAATATTTTTGAGTGTCCTTTTCAGAAATCAATGTATGTGCACTTATATACAGTTAACAATAAAAAATGTTCCATAAATGGCAATTTTAAACAACTGAAAATAACAAACCTTTGCGGAGCTCACGATGATACGATTTACTACGTAGGTCGCCAATAATAATAATAATAATAATAATTGTTTCTACATTTGGCACAAAGCCAGCAATTACCCAGTGCATTACTGGTACTTCATGTTATCGACCCCATAAGGATTAAAGGCAAAGTTAACCTCGGCGGGATAATAATAATAATAAAAGATCTGCTTATTGAAATTGAGAAAATGTGGCACCACAAGGCCGTTACAATACCAGTGATTGTGGGACAACTGGGTATGATCAAGAAAGGAAAAGGACAATATTTGCGAATGATACCTGGTTTGCCTTCTCTGCACGAAATGCAAAAAATTGTTTTGACTGGTACTGCAGACGTATTGAGAAGAGCACTATCTCTGTAAGACTGATAACCCTCCTTGTATTTACATATCCATATGCACATGAGTATATATATGTATACTGTTTTTTTTATTTTTTTATTTTTTATTATAATCAACGTGCTGTATTAACTGGCTTACCAATGCACACTGTGAATTTATTTGCCCTAGGTATCGGGAATGTATCTCAGCATGTATCTCAGAAACAATAATGAAAGAAAATAAAAACAATTAAAATAATTCTTTCTACTTTTGGCACAAGGCCAGCAAATACCCAGTGCATTACTGGTACTTCATTTTATCGACCCCATAAGGATGAAAGGCAAAGTTAACCTCGGCGGGATTTGGACTCAGACTGTAAAGGGACGTAACTATGCTAGAAAACATGGCGTCCAACCCTCTACCGATACTGCCAATTCACCGCCCTATATAATAATTGTTTCTACTTTAGGCACAAGGCCTGCAATAACCCAGTGCATTACTGGTACTTTATTTTATCGACCCCGTAAGGATGAAAGGCAAAGTCAACCTCGGCGGGATTTGAACTCAGATTGTAAAGGGACGTAACTATGCTAGAAAGCATGGCGTCCGACCCTCTACCGATAGTGCCAATCCACATTATAATGCTTTCTTTATTAACCCCAAGGGTTTACACAAAGTATAACATTAAGGACAACACAGGACAATACAGGACGGTATAAATGGGCATTTCTGCTTGTAAAAAACAAAAACAGAGGATGTAACAAAAAAAAGAAACAAGGAGAAATTCCCAAATAAGGGGGGGGGGGGGGGTCATCCGAGGGTCACTCGTGGAGAAAGCCCTCAAAAAAGCCACGGTTACCCTGACGACTAGGGCACGCGTCCTCTTCCAGTTTTCCTCCTACGATGCTCAGTCACATGCTCAGTGTAGGCCCATTCACACGGGCCATGCTTGCCTCTCTCACGCACCTTTCAACAAACTGGCTGAAAGGAGCACTTCCCTCTCCACTTTGATATTCCTTTTCCGGTGCCCATGGACAACTTCCAGAAATCCCTGGCAGTGCTACCGAGGAGCTTCGCCAGTTCGGGATAAACTCTACAGGCATGGAAGTGCCGTCAGCCGGACCTGTCCGAGATGCGCCCAGTGCAACGAAACCATCTTGCACACATTCATCTAGTGTCCGAGCATTGCTAACTGGTGGGTTTATGTTGAGCATCTGTTGTCGCATGTAGGATGGATCCGGCTATCAGCTAACTCCACTGTAATAATTTCCCCACCACCTTCCTCTAGCCGGAAAGGGCAAGCAGTTTTCATCTGCCTCGTGACCATGGCGAAAGAGATCGTGTGGTGCACGCATTTTAAAGGGCTGAAGACGAGCACTTACCTTTTCGGTGACACCCTGGTTAACGTTTTCAAATTTCATTTAAAAAATAATATCAGGTTGTTAAAATAAGTGCTCACTTCCCAGCAATTTGTTGAAAGATCGGTGAGAGAGTCGAGCATGGCTCAAGGGTATAGATTTGCTTTGAGAATACGTCTGTAGATTGGAGGAGGATGAGTGGGAGAGGTCATTTGCCCTGGTGGTAAATGTAATCGTGACTTTTGTGTGAGATTTTACCACGAGTGACCTTCGCAGATCTCTCCGTATTGTGTAATTTCTTTTGTTTCATTTTTTTTGGCTATTTCCTTTGTTATGTATTTTTTTTCTTACACGCAGAAATGCCCATTTGTATCCTCCTCCATCGTCCTGTGCTGTCCTTAATGTTATACTTTATGTCAACCCGTGTGGTTAATAAAGAAAACATTATTACTATTATTGTTATTATTACTGTTATTATTATTAACATTATTATTATAACGGATAATATGCTAATGATTTGGTATGTGTGTAATGTGCTGATGTGGGTTAAAGGAAATACTTAGAAGAGGAACGTTATTTCAATATTACTAAGAACACGGAATACATTATGATGTTAAGAGAGACAAGACAATGAATGAGATATAAATGCAAACTAAAAAGAAAACGTCAAAAAGAAATATAAAGAATTAAAAATATTATAAAAAACGAAGTAACAAACACAATATCATAATAAAAATCATCGGTGCTCGTAATGGAATCACACTGTGGACAGGGTAAAGGCTTGGGTGGAGGTTTTCAGTTTATTTGGTGATGTATTGTTCAAGTGAACAAGGACACTGAATGGATGTCGCTAGGATAGGATTTGTGAGTGGTTTCGAGTGGAGTAAGTCGCTGGTTGGAAAAGAGTAGCGTAAATCAGGGTGAGTGTTTGTCTATTCGAAGAAGTAAAATATACACTGTATTCAAATAATATAGGATATATGAACACAGGCGTACACACCCACACACGCCCCCCCCCACACACATACACACACACGCGCGCGCACACGCACACACACACACACACACATACACACACACACTCGTACACACACACCTATATATACATATATAACATATATATAAACAGGAGAATCAATGGAAAAATTAACATCTTTCATTCAAAAAAGTATGTTTATTTTCATACTCATATTTCGATTCAAGTGAGCCTTCTATCCTTGAAATGTTGGGAAACATCTCGCATATTCCATGTGTATATACAGTCGTAGAGATACAACTATCGATGCGTGTTCCATCTCTTCAGAGACATGATAAATGTCTTTAAAATGAATGGAGCATCGCTTTTATCTTTAGCAGAAATGTTGGAGCTAATGCATATGTGCCTAGTACAGAGTAGGATTACGTAAAACAATTTAAAAAGGTGTTTTTGTTTTGTGTTTAAATATATTCTTTTTCACTCCAAAGATAGTAAGATCTCAGCATACGAACAAAATAGATAAAATAAGACTATTGAAACATTTTTGAAAGCTACTATGTATTAGGTAAGCATGCTTTACGTTTAACATTCCTCTGCAGATAACATAATGTATCATTGACAACCCCATTCATTTTGAAGACTTTTATCGTCTCTCTGAGTAGGAAAAACGTGCATTGATGGCTGTATATCGACGCTTGTATATACATATGATTATGCGAAATGTTTCCCAATATTTCAGAGAATAGAATGCACATATCCATCGAAACACGTGTAAGAGAATAAATAATCATTTTAACTATGTACAAACAACGCGATCATTTCATGAATCGATTCCCTTTACCTGCTGGACAGAACAAACCCAGGAAAGTTTAATAAATTCGTATACAGACAGATTTCTGCTTCAAATATAGATATCTCTCTCTCCACACACACACACACACACACACACACACACACACACACACACACACACACACACACACACACACATACACACACGCACACACACATACACACACACACACACACACACACACACACACACACACACACACACACACACGCACACGCACACACACACGCATTCCTCCCACTATATATATATGTAATTGTGTCTGTGCATGTATCTTTTTGTGTAATTGTAAGTGAAATTCCGGGATATATTTAGATATTCAGAAAGTGAACAAATGCGGCTCTGGAATTAAATTTAAGGAAAAATAAATACATAAAAGTCTCATCATTTTAATGGAAAATTAAAAAAAATTATTTGGAAATATATGGAATGATGTTGATAAAAATGTTAGAATTCTTTTCTTAAAATCTAATGTGTTTACAATCAGGCATTTTAAGGAGGACTATGTGTGTTGGCATTATATCATTGCGATTTTATTCCACGTAAGCTTTCCTTCATTTTCGTCTTGAAAAATACTCCAGGACAGTCTTTAACTATATTTTGTGAAATAAGCAAGTATTATTGACAATATGGGTCGAAACTGTTTACATCTACATCGACAACCGATGGTTAAAGTGTTTATGTATCTTTAATATTGTCTGAGGCAATTACAGCTCCTACACGTTCTTCTGTATTGAGTTCGTTACTACTATTATGCGACAAATCTTCACTTGTATCACGAAACAGATGTATCAAGGATAGTGATAATTAAACCTGCAGGCAAAAGATCCAAACATCCTAACTAAAAACGGATTTCCAGCATCTTTAATCACTGGGATACCAAAGCACTGGAAAAGCAACAAGGCCGATACATAACCTTTGGCATATTTCATGATTTATGGGGTTACCTCGTAACAAAAAAAGAACCACCAATTTTATCCAACATTCACACCAGGGGTACGGTATGTACATACAACTCCTGCATTTTGACGTCATTGCTCTCCAAAAACCAAATAATATACGACAAATGTATATGCACACGTTCAAAATGCCACAGGACAAACTGAAAAATATGCATATGATATAGTGTTAGTCACCTATAGAATCAATGGTAGCTAGTTCATTGTAAGCACTGTCAACGGATGAAAGACCAAGAGTGTTTCCCCTGTCAAAAGACCTATAAAGAGATCCCACGGCGGAGATAGTGAGATAACGATAGACGTTATGGAAACAATCGTGTTTACTTTACCGAATTAAAGAAGCTCTCTCTATAAACTGTCATAAGCTAAGGATCAATATTAAATTACAGTTAGATGAAGCCGGTTAGCAGTTTTAGCATTTGTTTATGTTGAAACAAAACTAATTCTCTATCCTCTGATGACATTTTGAGTGAAAAAAATTATAAATAAAACACTCTTTAACTTTAAGTGCATTATTTAGGCTTACAATCTTTTAAAATTATTATACTGAAAGAATACTATCAAAACCTGGTATGAAATGCAATAATATATATATACAAGCCACATCAGAGCCGGATGAAATTGGCTAATCTACATATTCCCTTTTTCTTATCTTCTGAATATTTTGTAAATATATATGTATGGGTGTATATATATGTTTATATGCATATATATATGTACGTATATATACATATATATATAATATATATATATATATATATGTATATATATATGTACATGGTCGGGTGGTCAGTGACTAACCTGGCAACCCCACCTAGTTTGCTTGGCGGGGAGGGTGATTTTGGGCACCCTGCAGTACAAAAAGCAAAAGCTGACAAAGGGTGGAAGAATTCATGAGTCAATGGCAATCCAAAAATGTGTAAATATGTATATACATGTGTATATAATGTGCAAATATCTATATACATATGTATATATATGTATATGCATGTATACATATGTGTATATATGCGCATGAATATAGAACTAATCGGGCTGGATACCCGATCGTGCGGTTAGACCACTGGGAGTTAAGTACCCCTAGCATTTGTGAGGGCATGCTTCTAGGAGAAGTCAACTCAGTTAACAGGGAAAACTCCGAGATAAAACCTGAGGCTCAGTAGTTACCGATGATGTTGAACTTTCCTTCTCTTGGGGTTATAGCTAGAGTCGCTCAGAGACTGACAGTATTTCCTCACTTTCAAAACATCTTCACGCACAAGCAGTGCACACTAGTTTTATTGATAATTATTAATCATGTTATATCGGGCAATGGCCATACTCGATACTGAGGGCGCAGCCATCATGTATATATATATACTATAAGAATAAATGAATAGGGATTTAGTGTTGTATCATAACATATTTAATAACTTATTACATATGTTTCAGTATCGATCAGCTCGAGGAAAGACCTATTATTGATCGAACCTGACTCTGTAATCGAAAGATAGTCAGATATGTTTCCTATGTGATCTCGTTTCCGATTAGTATTATACTCTGCCCTGCGCGAGCATAGACTGCTCAATCGGCATACCGCCTACGGACGTAATTTTTCTGCAACCATACATCTATATATATATATATTTATATATATGTGTGTGTGTGTATGTATATCTGTGTGTGTGTGTGTGTGTGTGTATGTGTGTGTGTGTGTGTGTGTGTGATTGCATGTACGTGTGCATGCATGCATATATATATTAAAGTATGCATATAGTAACATGTATAGTTTCTATCTTCCGAGAAAAAAAAGAAGAGACAGAATGAAAGAACAAACATGTCGTTGTACATATATATTTATGATTTCTATTGTTTCATTCAACATGCTTGGAAGGGAGTGCATCATCATGGATAAACTGCTAAAAATGATTGGCTTCAACCAAGACATATCTCAGCATTAATTACCGGAAACAAGTTTCTGTAAGATATGCCATCCACATTCTAAATCCCCCACAATGAATAGGAAAAATATCATATAACATATCATCTCCAATCTTTTTATTGAATTTCTAACAGGTATTTGGCTGACTTTAACTAATGTTCATGCGTTTTTAAACTTCGAAACGAAAATAATATTCGCTGAATAGAATCCTGGAAAATAATAATGCATAACGTACTATGCTAAAATATTGGCTTTCCAATCATTTTACTTATATGTATATATATTGAATATTTCCGAAAGCAAACGAAACCCTAAGGGTATAAACGTAATCATGGTATGTGTATATGCATTTTTTCTTCTAACTTTAATTTTATACCTAATTGTGTATGGTTGACGGTATATTTAATCGATGTCCACGTGCTATTGAAATGTTGGGTAAATATTCGATAGCGGTTGATCGCGAATAGATGGCTGTCATTTATTTATCTACTTTTTCTTCATAGGAGCCTTTTAATAGGAGCCTTTTAATCTACACTGGTTTAATTGTTTTTTTGTGTGGTTGATTATGCTAATTGGGAGAGGAAATGGTGTATATATATTATCAAATGATTCTATGGACATACTTTATAGTATATATAGTATATCACTCTCTCTCTCTCTCTCTCTCTCTCTCTCTCTCTGTATATATATATATATATATATATATATATATATATATATATATAACAAAGAAAGTGTGGTAAGGAACCAGATAGACCATGACGCTCCAGAGTATTCGAAACTTAGGGTAGTAGAATGAATTCTGATCCATCTGTCGAGACGGTCGCAACTCAGTATATATATATATATATATATATATACTTTGTCACGTGTGTATTGCACACAAAAAAGAACCTAAAAAAATATTTCGTACTTTCGTATATGCATGTTACGTGTATAAGTGATGAACAGTGCTATTTACAACAAAACGAACAGTTTGTACCTGACCGATTTACGTTTTTTTAGAAATTTGTCTAAGCTTAATCTGCTAGTTCTCCATTTGTAATATTTTTTTTTATTTTTTCTCCATATATTTCCTTCATTGCTATCAGCATTATCATGTTCTATTCGGTGACTTCCTTTCAGCGAATATATCGGTTTGAATTTGCTGAGAAACAAGAACCTTTCGCCCGTTTTGCAGATCACAAAGCTTGAATGATTGCCGAGACGTGTATGCTTTTAGCATTCTATCTCTCTAAGTTGACAATGTGTGTGTGTGTGTGTATATATATATATATATATATATATATATATATATATATATATATATATATATATATATATATATATTAATAAGAGGAATTCCAACTTTGTCTGATTTACTCGTTTTAGTTACAGTCCTTTAAAATATATATAATATGGTATTATAATGAAATAGTATGATAGAATATTAAATTCTAAGTGTTAATTGAACAAGTACTTTCATGCTTTCACAATCTTCAGGTTCATGATATGTGGTGACGGTCGAGTTTGCAAAACTCGACTGTCACCACATATCATGAACCTGAAGATTGCGAAAGCATGAAAGTACTTGTTCAATTAACACTTAGAATTTAATATTCTATCATACTATTTCATTATAATACCATATTATATATATTTTAAAGGATTGTAACTAAAACGAGTAAATCAGACAAAGTTGGAATTCCTCTTATTAATATAATCTTCTATACACAATCATACACACCCGTGTATATTTACCTATCTATATCTATATATATATATAAATGCATGTGTGTAAATTTCGTTTCATTTTTTCCGTTTATAGTTTTCGGTGCATCTGGCCGATTAACCCACTCGATATGCAAACTAGGCTGCTCAGCCGTTAATATGCATAAGGAAAGTATATACTTTCAGACGTTCAATCATCTGACAGGAAGGTATACGTTGCTGACGATAGCTAATAAGCTTGAAACTAGTACAGCGTTCCTTTGTCAGTGTTGAACAAACGAGCAACAGTTGTTGCTAGACACTACGGCTTAATACGGGATGTTTGTTTACAAACACACCGAGCATTATAATAAATGTTCGGTGAATCCATACGTACATATATATATATATGTGTGCATGTATGTATATATATATATATACATACTACTGTACGTCTGTATACGTATATGTATGCACGTATACATACTTATATTTAAGTAACAGCCGTACTAAGTGTGGGAAATTATATTTTGTTTCATTTTATCCGTTTATCTATATATATACATATATTTATTAAAATAACAGATTACAGTTTAAGCAAAGAATCGCTGCTTTCACCCTTAACGGGATCTTCTAAAACTAACAAAGTCAATCTGTAAACGCAGAAGTGAATATTTCAAAAAACGTTGCAACCGGAGGAAGACATGAAGACGATACTTTGGTTCGTGGAAACGTTTCCTAGTAAAGAACGGGAAAAAACGAATATAATACATCATTATTTGGAGCGGTGAAAAACAATTACACGCAAAGACAGAATCACGTTTATGATATAAAAGAAGCTGTAGACTAATATTCTCTAAGGTGGTTCATAGAGACGTTCTCCGGCAATGAAAGGAAAAAACGAAAATAATACGTCATATGTGGAGCTTGGAGAACAATTGCACGTAAAGACAAAACCACGTAAATGGCATAACTGAAGTTGTAGATAAAATTCTAACTAGGAAACCGTATGATTCTCCCTACAGAGTTAAGAATAAAGTTAATAAAATACAGAGGTAATTGAAATTAAATAAATACATACACGTATCCAAATACGTACATACACAAGCATACGCGAAAACACTCACCATAGGTATACAAATACACGCACATATATATATGTGTGAGTGTGTGTGTGCGTGTATACAATAATTAAATAAACGTATATAAATAAATAAATACGTATATAACTCTACAGTTCTTATATATTTGATATATATTTATCCTTATCGAGCCCTCATTCGATTTTAGTCTCCAAATTTATTATTAATACTATTATTATTACTATATATATATATATATATATATATATGAGTCAGTGTAATTAAATGTGTTTTTTTAAAATATAAGTGCCTGTATTTATATTAAATTTTATCAACATTTATATTGATTTCGTTGAGTGGTTTGGTGAATTAGGATTATATAATATGATTTTGCTTCCAGTGGTGTTTAAAATATATTATGAAAAAAAAAAAAAAAATTAGTATGCAATTCTAGGAAAAAAAATGTACATATTCATAACGCACACGTTTCATTCGAAAATATGTATATTTTGGCAACAATGGAGCCATTCCAGAAATATGTTCTAGCTCCAAGTTTAAAGTTTTCGCCCTCATTAAAATCTGAACCAGATTGTGAAAGCTGCTAGCTGTGAAACACAGTAACACACACATGAATACACTGACAAACATTCAAACAATACAAAATACGAACACAAATGCATAAAAGCATGTATTGCATCCCATTAATAATTATAGCTGTATATATATATATATATATATATATATATATATATATATATATATATATATATATTTATATATATATATATACACATATTCATTCAAGCAAAATAGAATAGAAATGTCACCTTGCCTCAGGCTTCACATGGTGTTTATATAATATTCCTAATATATAGCATGAATGTAGACGAGAATGGGTGCATGAAATACTGCTTTTTATGAAATGTAGAAGGGATTCGTCTAGGTAAGACATACACACACACACATACATGCGCGTGCACAAACGCACATATATATATACATATAAATATATATATATATATATATATATATATATATATATATATATATATATATATATATATGTGTGTGTGTGTGTGTGTATGTGTGTGTGTGTGTGTGTGTGTGTGCTTATGTGTGTGTACATGTATATAAAGATATACACATTATTATTATACACATACATGCATACAAAGAAACATATTTGCCTTCTCCATTATATATATATATATATATGTATATATATATATATATCCGTGTGTGTGTTTGAGCGTATGTATCATTCCATTCTTCTATTTATATACGTACATGCGTACATCTATATGCATCTTCAAATTTATTCATAATATAATTTTTTGCTCCCTTCACTCGCCACTGTCTACATTTTACATATTGCATTACGAATGAAAAAATTGTCTACTCATTATTCTTACTATTAACAAAACAACATACTATTATTTAATATGGTTTTGTTTGTAGTCAGTAAACTTCTCCGAATTCATATACCTTAGCTTTTTGTTTTTTATTAAAAGTAAATTCAACAATATTTGACCAAGAAGCCCATCACGAACCGATATTGAAAACAATGAATGTATCTAATGAATGTATATAAAGACGCACAACCAAATATTTAACCAAAGGGGATAATTATACATACTATCAATTAAATTAGATTGATATAAAAGAGAACCGATCAAAAAAAATATATATATATATATATATATATATATATATATATATATATATATATATATATATATATATATGTGTGTGTATATATATATATATATATATATATATATATATATATATATGATGTGAGGTGTGAGTCATGTGTGTTTGTGTGATGAAATTTGCTCATACATCTTTGAGGTTCGAGTCACTTTTGAAATAATTGTATACATATATGTGTAAAGGGGAAAATCATTACCTTCTTTTGTTTCATCATCCCTTTTCCCTTATTTCCATTTTTCTATTACTATGGGCATTGTACCCCTTTTCACAATCGTCCCTTTATTTGTTTTAGGTATCTCATAAGTCCTTATATAAAATATACCGTTATGTACAATGTATACATATATCAGTTAGATTCTTTGAATTTAATAACTTTAGTATGGCTTCAAGTTAGTTATATGTCTGTTGGATATAGCTAGGGTGAATTGCATAGCTATAATATTTTTGATCGGTTCTCTTTTATATTAAGCTAAATTTAATTGATATTATGTAGAATTATACCATTTCGTTAAATATTTTGTTGTGTGTCTTTATATACATTCATCAGATACATTCATTGTTTTCTCTATCGGGTCGTGATGGGCTTTTGGAGAAATATTGTTGAATTTTGGTTCATTAAAATTTATGTGAGTATCAATTGTGATTTCATTACATAGATAATATAATATACAGATATAATATAATATAATATATATATATATATATATATATATATATATATATATATATATATATATATATATATATATATATATATATATATGGATGTATATATAATGTATTTTGCAATACACTTTATGCTTAATTAAAAGCATTTTGAAGACCGTAAGCTATTGTTTTAAAGTAGTGACAAATTCACTCACTTTGATCTCAGCAAACAGGGGAGATAAGCCGACATGACATGTTTCGCTTTTGTTGAAGCTTATCAAGGCCAACTACCCCGCCTGTCTACTGAGTGAATTTGTCACTACTTTAAAACAATAGCTTACGGTCTTCAAAATGCTTTTAATTAAGCATAAAGTGTATTGCAAAATACATTATATATACATCCATATATATATTGCTATTTCAGAGCTCCAATTCTAATTTTTAATTTCTGCCTGACCAACAACCGCTCTGCATAATCAGCTCCTGATTATTTACTAGATTTCTATAAGAATATAACATCATTGATCTCAGTAGACAGGCGGGGTAGTTGGCCTTGATAAGCTTCAACAAAAGCGAAACATGTCATGTCGGCTTATATCCCCTGTTTGCTGAGATCAAAGTGAGTGAATTTGTCACTACTTTAAAACAATAGCTTACGGTCTTCAAAATGCTTTTAATTAAGCATAAAGTGTATATATTATATTATATTATATTATATATTTATATATTATATTATATTATATATATATATATATTATATATAATGTATATATATATATATATATATATATATATATATATATATATATATATATATATATATATAAAGAATTAGTATATCTACCAACATATATATCCACAATTATACCTATGTAAGCAAATATATAGGTTTTGTCTTAGTAACTTTGTGGGGATGCAGAACAATTATATGAAAGATGCAAAATAAGAAAATTATAAAAATTAACGTACCTACTAAAATTTCAATCCAACTACTTAGTTTCTGAAAGGGAATAAACATGGTTTCCAAATAGAAAACATGGAGAAGCCATATCGTAATCAGAAATCGTTCTCAGTTAAGATCCCTGGCGATGCGTGGAGACAGGGAACTTGTACAAAAATAATATTTGGAAAACATGCTTTATTCCCTTTCCGAAACTAATTAGTTGGAGTGAAATTTTAGTGAGTTAATTTTTATAATTTTCTTCTTTTACGTATTTCATATAATTGTTCTGCATCCCCATGCATTGAACCACAAAGTTACTAAGACAAAACCTATATATGTGCTTGTATAGGTATATTTCTGTATATATATGTTGGTAGCTATACTAATTCTTTATAATTATCTCCAAATTATTTTGTTGAGCAACAATTTGCCAACATTACTGCTATAGTTCATAGTAATAGCTTGGCTACTGTCTTTTTCACACCCACTCCTCACTGATTAACCTCGATGTCACGTGATTGATTCTTTTGAATTTGACACCGACCAAGGAGGCAGTGATTTTTTCAATGTCTTGGAATTTAGTCCACGCTTGTTTTTTCCCATCCACTGAATTATTTTTGTATAAGTTCCCTGTGTCCACGCTTCGCCAGGGATCTTAGCTGAGAACGACTTCCTGATGACGAAATGGCTTCTCCATGTTTTCAGTTTGGAAACCATGTTTATTCTCTTTCAGAAAGTCAGAAAGTAGTTAGCTGAAGTGAAATTTTAGTAAGTTAATTTTTTTAAATTTTCTTATTTTACGTCTTTCATATATATATATATATATATATATATATATATATATATATATATATATATATATATATATATATATATATATATATATATATATGTATATATATATATATATATATATATATATATATATATATATATATATGTATATATATATATATATATATATATATATATATATATATATATATATATATATATATATATATATATATATATATATATATATATATGTATATATATACATTATACATTATATATTAAATCAGAATTGATATATATATATATATATATATATATATACATGTATATTTATAATTCTTATACTTTGGGAGAGTCATGTTGCCAATAAGAAACACACGCACCAGTTGCTTTCACTCCAATTTATTATAAATTAAAAACTTTTCTTAAAAGTTTTTTATAAACATTTTTATGAAAATGTTCCGGTTGGCTAGTTGGTTCCACAACCGGACGGTTGTTCATATATTGTTCAAAGTTCTTTCGTCAGACATTATGTGACCTCTTCAGTCACTGGGGATTATTTTCATTGTTTTGTGCCTCTCCTTTGTTCTGTTCAAAGCTATCTTTTTTTTTGTTTGTTGTCTGCTTGGTTTGCGCATGTGTTACATCCCAGTGTCTGTGTGCGTCTGTATTTGTTTATTTATTTGTTTATTTACATGCTACTGGTTGGTTGTTTGTTCTATGTGTATGTGTTTTCATTTTGTCCTTAAATGTAAGATGTAATGTTGCTATTCCATTCATATTTTCTATTTAATTCTGGTTGGAGTTCATTTATGTTTATTGCCTCTGTGATTTGTCTAAACATTGCGTCTTTTCTGTGTGTAGATTCTATTTTTATTTCTATGTTCTCTAATTTTCCCTTATGTTCTATTTTAGAATTTGGGTGATTATTCATGATTATTTTCCAACTTAAACTCTCGCCAGTGTTCATTTAACCGTTCTCCTATACTACGAGCTGTCACACCTATGTACACTATATTCTTATATTTACATTATCCTTCAGTACATATTATGCTATATACTATGTTTCTAGTTTTAAAGTTAATATGGGGGCTTAGTTTACAGATTATGCATTTCTTATCTATAAAGCGGGCTCTTTGAAAAGGGTAAGTATTACTAATAAGTGTTTTTATAGAGGTAACTGGTATTTCTACTATCTTAATATTAAGTTTAAGTTTATCTAGGGCCCTTCTAAATGTGTGAGCTAATTCACCTCTAGGGGTAGTATTGATGAACATTACACAATGGTATTTAATACAAAATGTGCTCCTATACAAGGGGATGGTCCCATTTGTATTATTATTTACCATTTTCTCCCATTTCGTTCTGGCTCCTCTATATACTCTGATTTTATCTCTCTGATTGTAACCAGTGAACTGCATACGCTGGATAAAGTGCTGTATGTGTCTCTTTAGTTCTTTGGGGTTACACATGCGGGAGAAGGTTCTCATCACACGTACTAAATCCGCAATGAGTATGTTGATGTTGGTGTGATCAAAAACAGGTGAGTTTCGCTGGATCAGATATTTGGAAGTCATGAGTTTGGCATAATGGGAATGGAGAATTTGTTTTTTATTATTAATGGTTTCTAATCAGAGCTCTGTGTCTAGTACAGGTAATCGATGTTTGGGGTGTTTGCTTGGGTAGTCTATAGTAACTCTAATAATCTGGTGGATGGAGTTAGCTATTTGCTGGATGTTTTCCATGGTGTTTTTCTCTAATTCCTGACTGTTCTCTAGTGGGGCTGATTTTACTACGAGAGCAGCAACGTAGCGAGAGTACATTATCATGGTTAAGAAGTTGCTGTCTTCTAATTGCTATTTAAGATTATTGTCCCACCATACCATGAATAGGCTAGCTATGTCATCTGCAATGCTAAAACCAATGGCTGCTCCCTCCTCTTGGGCATATGTTTTTCCATTAAATATGAACATATGTCCCTTAAGGGTTAGTTTTATACTGTCCCCACCACATGTGCAATCAGTTTCTTTAGTTCATTTTCGGAGGTCCGTATGGCTCTGGTCCACCCGTTCCATCTTTCTGTGTAGGCTTTCTTGGCCATTGAGGTAATGGTAAGTGGTTTGCCTCTTGCTGGTCTTGTGTGGCAGAGGTTGCTAAGGTCATACGTATCTAGATAATCATTACTATAAGTAAGTTTAAGTAGGATTCCCAGCTCACTGGTATCAATCCCACGGAATTCAACATGGCTCTCATTGATCATTTCTACGCATTTCGCCACAGCAAAATCCCCGTCAATGGATGGATATAGGGACACAACATCCATACTACCTATTATACAGTCTGTTAGGTCCCTAGATCGGTTACTTTCACTGATTCTGCTGAGGAGGTCTTCCATGCTGTCACATATATCCGAGGACATTTCACTGATGGGGCGTATGATCAGGGAGAAGAAGTAGGAAAGTCTGTAGTTACTAGCAATGTTAGCTCCACAGACTGGCCGTGTTAAAATTCTTGTGACTGGGTCACTGTTCGTCTTACGGTATTTTTACTCCCAAAGTATAACAATATCGCTTTCAACACGTGTTTTCAGATAAATAATCTTGCTAAACAATTTCAGAAACGAAATATCATAAGCCTTAGCCAAGCTAACAAGTTACTGAAAACCACCATGTTCTGTTGTCTATGAAAAACAATAACATCTCGACAACTACACTTCATAAAGAATGTGTCTCATCCCGAGTTTCCACCAACACCATCAACTCTGCTGTAAGAAGATTACAACTTACCAAAAAACAAGCAGATAGGCTAAAATGAACACTAATACTAATCATAAAAAAGAAGATATACAGAGAATTAAGTCATCAAGAAATAGATAAGCGTAACCTAATACAAGAAATATCTAAGATCACCTCACCAAGAGAAAAATTACAATACTTAAACATTATACGCGGGGAAGAACATTACATCATACAAGAATGCAACAAACACTTTAACAAGAAATTAAAGTGGATCAAACAAATGAAACTAAACCAAGAAACTTCAGAGAATAGAGGAAAATATACAGATAGGATTGATGGTATAAACAAAGCCGACATCTCATTAACGGATGAATTCAACAAGAACAACACAAATATATACGGCAACACTACAGTAGACCCTGCGGAACTATCCACATTACAGCTCCAACCTAAATATGCCACATATAATATGGTAAATATGATAAGATGCTTGTCAGAAATAGAAAAATAATTTACAAAATTACGTTGGAGCCTCAAAAACAACAACAAAAACAAAAGCTAAATTAACAACATACGCACACACACATACACACATACAACACACATCCCAACAACAACAGACACACAGACACAAACAACGATAACAACTACAACACACACAACAACAATAATAACATACTCAGAGCCAACAACAACAACAACGCTCATCAACAAAACACACACACATCGTATGCCTCTCACCACCACCACAATCTTAACAGACACACGACACAGAAAACAGATAATGACAGTAACATAGAAGTAAGGGAAGGTAATGGGATTGAGAGGAGAAGGGAGACTATCGATACTGACAGAGAAAATAACCAGAATGAACACACATACACACAATATAGAGTAGATAATAACAATGAGCCAGAGGAAAGAGACAAGAGTAATAATGAGAGACATAGAAAAACCATGGCTGTTGTTGAAAATAGAAATAGAAACAACAAAACTAACAATAACAACAGCAAAAGTACACATAAAGCAGCGGCATGGAATTCTACATTTTACAATCCTTCCGATATGTCCTTCGACCAGCGACGAGTCCACGCGACGACTTTAGCTTTTAACAAACGCACGCAATTGCGGTCACAAGTCGATGAACAAACAGAAGCACAATTTAGTATAGCTATATCGAAACTGAGAAATATTATAGAACAGTATAGCAAGAAGCAAAATAGAATGGAGGCCCAGCAGCTGGGAGAAACATCTGTAAATGGCTTGCGTAAGCTCATGCAGCGCTCGCGTAATGGAGAGATTGTATGCTTTCCAACAGACAAGTCTGACAGAATGTTGGTTGACAGTCTGTCAAACTACATCCACTCAATGCAACCCACGTCACTAAGACACGAGAAGTAACACCACAAGAGCATGAGGATAGGGAGAAAACCCTCAATCCTCATATGATGATGTGGACAAACATAATGCAGACCAATAAACGGACTGCCAACAATTTCCAGACCTAGAACAATGATGGGCCATTGTTGTATGGGCTTCGAAAAGACCATAAGACGAACAGTGACGCAGTCACAGGACCACCATCACGGCCAGTCTGTGGAGCTAACATTGCTATTAACTACAGACTTTCCTACTTCCTCTCCCTGATCATACGCCCCATCATTGAAATGTCCCCAGATATATGTGACAGCACGGACGACCTCCTCAGCAGAATCAGCGAAAATATCCGATCTAGGGACCTAACAGTCTGTACAATAGGTAGTATGGATGTTGTGTCCCTATATCCAACCATTGATGGGATTATGCTGTGAGGAAATGCGTAGAAATGATCAATGAGAGTAATGTTGGATTCCGTGGTATTGATACTAGTAAGCTGGGTGTCCTACTTAAACTTACTTATAGTAATGATTATCTAGATACGTATGAACTTAGCAACTTCTGCCCCACAAGACCAGCAAGAGGCAGACCACCCACACAGAAAGATGGAACGGGTGGACCAGAGCCATACGCACTCCCGAACAACCCCGATCAACTAAAGAAAATGATTGCACATACGGTGGGGACAGTATAAAACTAACCCTTAAGGAACATATGTTCAAATTTAATGGAAAAACATATGCCCATGAGGAGGGAGCAGCCATTGGTGTTAGCATTGCAGGTGACATACCATTGCAGGGACAATAAACTTAAAGAGCAATTAGAAGACAGCAACCTCTTAACTCTGATAATGTACTCTCGCTACATTGAAGATCGTAGTAAAAACACTCCCAGTAGAGAACAGCCAGGAATTAGAGAAAAACACAATGGAAAGCATCCAGCAAATAGCTAACTCCATCCACCAGAGTATTAGAGTTACTATAGACTCCCCAAGCAAACACCCCAACCATCGATTACCTGTACTAGCTCATTAAAAACAAAAAAAAAATCCTCCATAGCCATGACTTCCAAATATCTGATCCAGCGAAACTCAGCTGTTTCGGATCACACCAATATCAACATACTGGTTGCGGATTTAGTACGGGTGATGAGAAACGTGTCCCGCATGTGCAACCCCAAATAACTAGAGAGATGCATACAACAATTCATCCAGCGTATGCAGATCTCTGGTTACAATCAGAGAGATAAAATCAGAGTATATAGAGGAGCCAGAACGAAATGGGAAAAAAATGGTGAATAATAATACAAATGGGACCTGCCCCTTGTATAGGAGCACATTTTGTAATATAATAGAAATAACTAAGAATAATGTTAATAGAAAAAACTCATGGTATTATAGCAATAAATACCTGAGTGTAATGTTCATCAATACAATCCCTAGAGGTGAATTAGCTTACACATTTAG
>OZ024743.1:109910797-109915797 GCA_964016885.1 Eledone cirrhosa
CAACCACGTCACCTTTTTGTTCAACACTGACACAGGAACGATGTACTAGTTTCAAGCTTGTTAGCTATCATCAGCACCGTTTACCCATCTGCCAGATAGTTGAACGTTCGAAAGTATATACTTTCCTTATGAAAATTAACGGCTGAGCAGCCTAATTTGCATATTGAGTGAGTTAAATCGGTCAGGCATACCGAAAACGATTAGTTGAAAAAAATGAAAACGAAATTTCATTTCTCACTCTTAGTATGGCACTTACTTAAATGTAAGTATGTATGTATACGTACATACATATATGTATACAGACGTACAGTAGCATGCATATATATACATATATATATATATATATATACACATATATATACACATATGCATACAGGTACACATACATATATGCACGCATCAGTTTAGCCTACGTTTATTATAACGCCGGCCGCTTTGTTCGTTTGTTTGTCAACAAAGCGAACAGCCTGAATTTATGCCATACGGTGTTAAGGCAACCACGTCACCTTTTTGTTCAACACTGACACAGGAACGATGTACTAGTTTCAAGCTTGTTAGCTATCATCAGCACCGTTTACCCATCTGCCAGATAGTTGAACGTTCGAAAGTATATACTTTCCTTATGAAAATTAACGGCTGAGCAGCCTAATTTGCATATTGAGTGAGTTAAATCGGTCAGGCATACCGAAAACGATTAGTTGAAAAAAATGAAAACGAAATTTCATTTCTCACTCTTAGTATGGCACTTACTTAAATGTAAGTATGTATGTATACGTACATACATATATGTATACAGACGTACAGTAGCATGCATATATATACATATATATATATATATATATACACATATATATACACATATGCATACAGGTACACATACATATATGCACGCATCAGTTTAGCCTACGTTTATTATAACGCCGGCCGCTTTGTTCGTTTGTTTGTCAACAAAGCGAACAGCCTGAATTTATGCCATACGGTGTTAAGGCAACCACGTCACCTTTTTGTTCAACACTGACACAGGAACGATGTACTAGTTTCAAGCTTGTTAGCTATCATCAGCACCGTTTACCCATCTGCCAGATAGTTGAACGTTCGAAAGTATATACTTTCCTTATGAAAATTAACGGCTGAGCAGCCTAATTTGCATATTGAGTGAGTTAAATCGGTCAGGCATACCGAAAACGATTAGTTGAAAAAAAATGAAAACGAAATTTCATTTCTCACTCTTAGTATGGCACTTACTTAAATGTAAGTATGTATGTATACGTACATACATATATGTATACAGACGTACAGTAGCATGCATATATATACATATATATATATATATATATATACACATATATATACACATATGCATACAGGTACACATACATATATGCACGCATCAGTTTAGCCTACGTTTATTATAACGCCGGCCGCTTTGTTCGTTTGTTTGTCAACAAAGCGAACAGCCTGAATTTATGCCATACGGTGTTAAGGCAACCACGTCACCTTTTTGTTCAACACTGACACAGGAACGATGTACTAGTTTCAAGCTTGTTAGCTATCATCAGCACCGTTTACCCATCTGCCAGATAGTGTGTACCTGTATGCATATGTGTATATATATGTGTATATATATATATATATATATGTATATATATGCATGCTACTGTACGTCTGTATACATATATGTATGTACGTATACATACATACTTACATTTAAGTAAGTGCCATACTAAGAGTGAGAAATGAAATTTCGTTTTCATTTTTTTTCAACTAATCGTTTTCGGTATGCCTGACCGATTTAACTCACTCAATATGCAAATTAGGCTGCTCAGCCGTTAATTTTCATAAGGAAAGTATATACTTTCGAACGTTCAACTATCTGGCAGATGGGTAAACGGTGCTGATGATAGCTAACAAGCTTGAAACTAGTACATCGTTCCTGTGTCAGTGTTGAACAAAAAGGTGACGTGGTTGCCTTAACACCGTATGGCATAAATTCAGGCTGTTCGCTTTGTTGACAAACAAACGAACAAAGCGGCCGGCGTTATAATAAACGTAGGCTAAACTGATGCGTGCATATATGTATGTGTACCTGTATGCATATGTGTATATATATGTATATATATATATATATATATATGTATATATATGCATGCTACTGTACGTCTGTATACATATATGTATGTACGTATACATACATACTTACATTTAAGTAAGTGCCATACTAAGAGTGAGAAATGAAATTTCGTTTTCATTTTTTTCAACTAATCGTTTTCGGTATGCCTGACCGATTTAACTCACTCAATATGCAAATTAGGCTGCTCAGCCGTTAATTTTCATAAGGAAAGTATATACTTTCGAACGTTCAACTATCTGGCAGATGGGTAAACGGTGCTGATGATAGCTAACAAGCTTGAAACTAGTACATCGTTCCTGTGTCAGTGTTGAACAAAAAGGTGACGTGGTTGCCTTAACACCGTATGGCATAAATTCAGGCTGTTCGCTTTGTTGACAAACAAACGAACAAAGCGGCCGGCGTTATAATAAACGTAGGCTAAACTGATGCGTGCATATATGTATGTGTACCTGTATGCATATGTGTATATATATGTGTATATATATATATATATATATGTATATATATGCATGCTACTGTACGTCTGTATACATATATGTATGTACGTATACATACATACTTACATTTAAGTAAGTGCCATACTAAGAGTGAGAAATGAAATTTCGTTTTCATTTTTTTTCAACTAATCGTTTTCGGTATGCCTGACCGATTTAACTCACTCAATATGCAAATTAGGCTGCTCAGCCGTTAATTTTCATAAGGAAAGTATATACTTTCGAACGTTCAACTATCTGGCAGATGGGTAAACGGTGCTGATGATAGCTAACAAGCTTGAAACTAGTACATCGTTCCTGTGTCAGTGTTGAACAAAAAGGTGACGTGGTTGCCTTAACACCGTATGGCATAAATTCAGGCTGTTCGCTTTGTTGACAAACAAACGAACAAAGCGGCCGGCGTTATAATAAACGTAGGCTAAACTGATGCGTGCATATATGTATGTGTACCTGTATGCATATGTGTATATATATGTGTATATATATATATATATATATATGTATATATATGCATGCTACTGTACGTCTGTATACATATATGTATGTACGTATACATACATACTTACATTTAAGTAAGTGCCATACTAAGAGTGAGAAATGAAATTTCGTTTTCATTTTTTTTCAACTAATCGTTTTCGGTATGCCTGACCGATTTAACTCACTCAATATGCAAATTAGGCTGCTCAGCCGTTAATTTTCATAAGGAAAGTATATACTTTCGAACGTTCAACTATCTGGCAGATGGGTAAACGGTGCTGATGATAGCTAACAAGCTTGAAACTAGTACATCGTTCCTGTGTCAGTGTTGAACAAAAAGGTGACGTGGTTGCCTTAACACCGTATGGCATAAATTCAGGCCGTTCGCTTTGTTGACAAACAAACGAACAAAGCGGCCGGCGTTATAATAAACGTAGGCTAAACTGATGCGTGCATATATGTATGTGTACCTGTATGCATATGTGTATATATATGTGTATATATATATATATATATATGTATATATATGCATGCTACTGTACGTCTGTATACATATATGTATGTACGTATACATACATACTTACATTTAAGTAAGTGCCATACTAAGAGTGAGAAATGAAATTTCGTTTTCATTTTTTTTCAACTAATCGTTTTCGGTATGCCTGACCGATTTAACTCACTCAATATGCAAATTAGGCTGCTCAGCCGTTAATTTTCATAAGGAAAGTATATACTTTCGAACGTTCAACTATCTGGCAGATGGGTAAACGGTGCTGATGATAGCTAACAAGCTTGAAACTAGTACATCGTTCCTGTGTCAGTGTTGAACAAAAAGGTGACGTGGTTGCCTTAACACCGTATGGCATAAATTCAGGCTGTTCGCTTTGTTGACAAACAAACGAACAAAGCGGCCGGCGTTATAATAAACGTAGGCTAAACTGATGCGTGCATATATGTATGTGTACCTGTATGCATATGTGTATATATATGTGTATATATATATATATATATATGTATATATATGCATGCTACTGTACGTCTGTATACATATATGTATGTACGTATACATACATACTTACATTTAAGTAAGTGCCATACTAAGAGTGAGAAATGAAATTTCGTTTTCATTTTTTTTCAACTATATATATATATATATATATATATATATAACCAGGACCTCTTTCAATCATATCTATATCGATATTTTTATTCATATTTACATCTCTACTATTTTCTACAACCCTTAAAAAACAATTTTATTTTGTTGATACAAGGGGAAAGGACATACACACTCACACACACATACCACAATACAAAATATTTATTCTATATCCACACCTAAACTGACCCTTCCAGACAATTGAACCCCACTTTAATAACCCCCTCCCCACACCCATTTAAATCGGATTTTCTTTAGGAGTAAATTCTCCTGTGGTATCTATTTGCTTTTGAAATTATTTGAGTCAGCCAAGCCTTGAGAGTGGCTGATAATATCAGCAATATTAAGATCACTGGAGTTTATATTTTTTTTAGTCTTATCAGAAATTTGGCGCCTTGCCTCTTTTATATAAAGATACTCTCAATACTTTACTGTATCCAGCAAAGTCAAATACTGATGAGAAGTAAGATACAATTATCTTTTCATAAGGTTGGTCGGAATCGACGAGAAGCGTTAAATATTAATGTATTTGTCTCATTGTCAGAATCGAGCTTTGTCTCTTCCTGTTAGAAACTTTTCTATATTTACTTAACATATAATTATACACAGTTCTCATAAATATGTAATAAGCGTATGGTTATTAGCTTTAATATGTTATCATGTGTAGATATCTTAATTTAAAAATATGCATTCAAATGTATATTAAAATTATATAATGTACACATAATTCGTTATAAAT
>OZ024743.1:109920797-109923297 GCA_964016885.1 Eledone cirrhosa
TTTTTCTCACAATGTGGGAAAAGCTACAAACCCTCCATCTCAAGGAACCAAATAAATATATATTTAAAAAAAAAAAGACTTCAGTTGCATTTTCGATTTCATTTTTTTTCTTATATATATATATATATATATATATATATATATATATATATATATATATATATATATATATATATATATACATATATATATATATACATATGTGTGTGCGCGTGTGTGTGTGTTTGCGTATGTGTGTGTGCGCGCGCGCATGTTTGTGTATGTTTGTGTGTGTGAGGTAAACGGAGCCACAGGAATTATATTTGTTAGGGCCACGGCTGCTCACATTACTCACTCAATGATACAGGATTTAAACATAGGACCGTACAAACCTCTATGCCGAATATACACAATCATTTCTATGTAATGGAGGCGATCGCACGTATATTATGGCAAAACCTATGTGTCCTGGACAAAATCAATTTCTGGTTACTGCGAGTATCAACTGATCTAAGATGTGCATCAGCAGTTATCTATCCCAGTGGTTATACCGTGCATCAAATGAAGAAGCCATTTCTACATCATTTCATCGGCAGGATTGTCACAGACAGTCAATAATACAGGATGTCTCCTGAGGAAGATAAATGCGACAAACAATAGGGAACGTGCATTGACGGGAAATTCAGAATAAAATATATTTTGAATTGTGAAAAAATAATAAAACAGAATTGCAAAGAAATACACAAGTAATTAAATTATGAAAGCGCACCGAATATATATAGACAACTAAACAAAATGGTCGTACACATTTCTGACCCCTATCCACGCTACTATTGATTCATCTATAAATTACGTTATTTTCCCCCATTTCTGATAGGTGCTCGGTAGTCCAAATGTCCCCTCTCTATCATGTCGTATCCAGCTAGAATTATTTTCTTTGAGAGTACCTTTGCTCTTTCATCTAACTGGTACTTTTCAGGATTTTGAAAATAAATTATTGGAAACTTGACTAGACATATTCAGAGAAAAAAACACGCAAAATAACTGTAATATATTGTGATTATACATACATAATCAATCAGATATTTTCACGTTAAATCAAGATACATTAACTTCTAGAAATCCAATGAAAACTTTACCTGCATCGGCTTCACTCTTCTGAAATGGTAATGGACATTTAATTTAGGGTTACACTAATTTCTGTGGATGTAGTTTTCTTTAAATTACATTACAGATAATCAAGTATTGCGCATATACTAAATGTGATACTGAAGAGGAACTGATATAGTATAAATTCTGTTATTCCCATTTAGATTAGGATCAGAGCTGTTATATCAGAATCATGGGTACGCAACCTCAAGTAATTTGATATTATAATATATCATATTCTCGAAAGCTTTTAGCTTCAATAATTTAAATACGTCTTATATGTACAACCAAATGCGTGTGATAACATAATTTATGGCAGTCTGTTTCTTATGATTCGGTTTGAATGATACAGGGACAGAATTGATAATATATGCCTCATATTGACTCAAAGCCAGGAATATGTTCACCGTACCACACTTGATTGGATCGACATTTGCGTATCTGGACTAATGAAAATGGCAACGTCTTTATTCTCCTTGAGATAACGTGAGATCAAATGCATGCCTGTCCATCTACAATTTGGTTTATATTTCTGGTAGTCGAGTAGGTTAGATAAATGATAGCATTAAAATGGTTCGATTAATTGGGGATACATTCAAACGAATGCACATAATATACCTCCTTTCTTACGTATGCTTGGACTTATGCCATGTGATAAATCATAATTTAAGAACCTGTACAGCTTGGTGTATAAGGAACATCAGGTTAATGAGCTACATACGAAAATCGGCTGAAATGTTCGATGCTCGAGCTGTGAATTAATTTCAACTCTACTTATTAATAACTATAGAGTTTTGTTCCTGATATTTTAATGAAAAATACACCTTATTTTCTCATTCCATGAGAGAAAAGTTTCTGGGTCAGTCTATAAGCTTTCCAGCCTATGAAATTTGTAACATTGGGACATTTCGGCCAAGCCTTGTAAATGGCAGTGTTTATGTTTTCACTGCTGTGTTCTGATTTCAAATTGTTTGACGTTCTTACAATGTTGTGCATGAAGGCGTATGTCTTTACCCATCTCCAATTTGTTTCTAAATATTGTTTCAACTGTTGAAACATATATTTTTTATTCATACTATGTGTGATAAACATGTTTAGTTCTAATCTAGGCACAAGGCAAGCGTATCGCAGTACTTGAACCTAGAAACATGAAAGCAGCATCGAAATAATGCCGCAAAATAATTTTATCCGATAGACCTATCAAGCCTGCTTATTCAACACACACATGTGTGAACACATGTTGAATTGCAACAATACATTAGTGTTTCAAAACGCGGATATATTGGACCAAACCAATCTAGTAATTCATTGTTATTTACATTTTCAAATATAAATTTTCAAATATAAATTTCCAATCAGGTACATTTTTTTA
>OZ024743.1:109928297-109943297 GCA_964016885.1 Eledone cirrhosa
ACCTCAGTCTCCTCTGTGTCACTTTCGAGCTGACTTTTGGGAGGCTCCCATACAGCTCTGAGTTTTTCATCCTCAGTGTATACTCAGTATATATATATATATATATATATATATATATATATATATATATATATATATATATATATTATATATATTATATATATATCTATATATATACAACTGAGGATGCCTGTCTGTGTGTGTGTGAGTTCGAATCCCTAAAACTCGAGAACCGCCCAACCGACTCTTTTCAAACTTTACACATGTAATGCGAGGGTTTCTGCGAGTCTTTTGAGCAAAAGTAATTCAAATTTTCAATGTCCTAGCGACCGCATTAGACAATTTATCAATATCTCTTTATAATTCTTAGGCTTTCTCTTTTTAGTTAGATACATCCATATAACGTCGCGCCCATATAATATCTGTCTGTATATCTGGCTGTCTGCATTATGTCACTCCGCTGACGATGTCTGTCTGCGCGCGCGCGCGTGTGTGTGTGTGTGTCTGTGTGTGTGTGTGTGTGTGTGTGTGTGCGTGTGTGTGCGTGCGTGCGTGTGAGTGTGTGTGTGTGTGTGTGTGTGTGTGTGTGTGTGTGTGTGTGTGTGTGTGTGTGTGTGTGTGTGTGTGTGTGTGAATTTGAATCCCTAAAACACGAGAAGTACCCAACCGATTTTTTTCAAACTTTACATGTGTATTACTTATGTTTCAGTTAGTGTTATGCACACAAACAAATTCCACCTTTTTTTTACCTCCTAGGGCTCACACTGGGTGAAAAACCGTTTTTTAAGAATGTTTGTGTTTTTTTGAGGCGTTGCGTCAGACCGATTACTTTGAAATTGTATCTATGCATTAGTCAGTCTCTTCTTCATACTGTAAGCAAATAAAATCCAACTTTCTTATGGCCTAGGGCCCGCATTAGGTGAAAAATTTCATTTTTTCAGCTTCTTAGGGCTTTTTGGAGGCGTTACGTCTAGCCAATTTTCACGAAATTTCAAGTCATATTATGCACATAAAATATATTCATTTCCTTGATCCCCCAGGGCCCGCATTAGGTGAAAACCTGCATTTTACCTGCTTCATCGAAGAAAATCTTAAAGAGTATCCAGCCATCAGAGTATTCGATTTATTTTGTTTACAGGCATGCAGTTTCTCCACGATTAGTTCTGTTGGTGGCCCCCGTTCCAAAATACATTATCCCGTGCAACGGCGGGTACCACTGCTAGTATATATATATATATAATAAATGTTTCTACTTTTGGCACAAGGCCAGCAATTACACAGTGGATTACGGGTACTTTATTTTATCGACCCTGGTAAGGATGAAAGGCAAAGTTAACCTCGGCACGATTTGAAATCAGAATGGCAAGGGATGTAACTCTATGCGTCAAAGCATGGCGTTTCGACCCTCTACCGATATTGCCAATCCACTACCTAATAATAATAATAATGAATTTGAAGACTAAATTCCAATCATTTAATAATCGAATCGTTATTTTGTCACCCTTTTTTCAGCCTTAAAGAATTAGCTTCTAAATAATTTCCTTTTTTCTTTAAACCATTGAACCCCACCCATCCTGTAGACACCTGTCTTATAGGCATTGTTAGTCCAAGTGATAAACAAGGATTGGTATTCCTATTTTGAACTTGCTTACTGTATTCTTTCTGCCTTTGTTAATTTTATAGCTTTAAAGAATTAGCTTTTAATGAACTGCCTTTTCTTTAATTCCTTCAACCAATGACCCACACCCATGACAATTCCCACCCTATCCCACCACCAGATAAGGAAAAATATAAATACTACCATTTTACATGGACAGCCAGCTTCCTGATGATTTCTCACGAATGAAACAGTTCTAGTCCTGTAGAAGCTCTTCTATATATAAATATATAAATAAATAAATATATATATATATATATATATATATATAGAGAGAGAGAGAGAGATTTGAATGGATACAGTTTAGTTGAAAGGAATTTATTGACACGTGTTTCTATAACAGTTACATAACCTGAAAACAGCTGCTATCTACAAAGTATTAGTTATGCAGACATTCAATATTTCAATGTTATTATTTACTGTCATTTCATCAGAATAATGTTACTGAGGACATGTTTGGTTTTTATAGAGAATATTAGGAGGGAGGGGTGAAGTTGTTAGAAGAATAGTTGAGGGAGTGGTTTTTTGATAGCAGTGAGAATTGTTGGTGGCAGTGAGTAATTAGATTCCCATCTGTTGTTTTGACATTTTTTTAGAATATATTATTGGTTATTTTTCTAAATCTATAGAAGGATTAGAGATAGTAAAGATATGCATGGTTGGTTTTGTGGTTGCACTTAATTAACATTCAGACTTAAATTTTTCTTTCAAGTGTACGTACCCTTTCACCCACGCATTCACACACAAACATATTTGCACACCTCTACAAAATACATATACTCACATTCACATAGTAACATGTTCCTACTTACATATACATACACATGCATACATATATATATACACACATGTATTCATGTACATACATACGCGTTCATGTGTATGCATTTTGATACTCAACTTATCTTTATATACACACGTATAGACACACACATATATACATACATACTCTAGTCTATGTGTATACATATACATATATATATATATACCTATATATATATAAGTACTTTAATACATGAATATACTTACATCTAACTATACACATCAAACATATATATATATATATATATATATATAATGAAAAAATTTGAACAGGGACAAAACAGAGAGGCAGTACAATAAATGTTTATTAATTTCACGCTCAGGAGAGTGGGGGGTAGGTGGGGGACGACGTTTCGGGCATAAGCCCATCCTCAGGTGAGAAGTGTGTGGGGACAGAGTTCAAAAGGTGTGTAGGGGAGTGGTGGAGAGACATATAGCGAAAGGAAACGGTGCGAATGAAAAAAACAAATAAAGATAAAAAATAAAAATAAAGCATGATCAAAATACAAGGAATAAGAAAATTTAAAAATAAAGGCATGATCAAAATAAACTGAAATTAAAAGGGGGGTAAACAGGTGGTGGAAGGGTGTGGGGTGAGTAGGGGTGGTGGCGGGTGGAGTGGGGAGAGGGAGACGGGGTGTCCGAGCGGGGAGGGATGAAGGTGGTGTGTGTGTAGGTGTGCGTGCGTGTGTGTGTGTATGTGAAAGTAAGGGTTGCGGGAAAAACGGGGTTGCATGTTCAGGAAGGGGTGTGTGTGGGGGGTGTTTTTGTGGGTCGGAGTGTCTGTGCGTGTGTGGATAGGGGGGTGGGTCGAGGGAAATCTGGAGGCTGAGGGTGTAAATATCTGGTGGGAAGCACGTGTGTGTGGGGTTTAAGCGTGTTGTGGGTGTGGGTGGCGTGTGGAGAAAAAAATTGTTTTGGGGTGTGTGTGTGGGTGAGTTATATAGGTGATGACGTAAGAGGATGGTTGAAAAGTTGGTAAGTTCCAAGGATGTTAGGAGGATTGCTTATAAGTCAATTTCTGCGTGTGGGTAATCCATGAAGCGGTGGTCGGAAGAGGAGAGATGTGGGCTAAGCGCGCAACAGGAAGTGGTCAGCAGTGGGAGTGCTGTGGTCTGTTGGTGCTGGGAGGTGGTCAGAAGGGCATAGCAGCAGTCGGTAGAATGGTAGGGGGCGAGGATGGGTAGGTGTGAATGTTGGAGTGAGGAGGGTGTGTGTGTGTATTAGTAGGGGTGTTAGTGGGATGAGTGAGTATGGAGCGAGCGTGTGGGTGGAGTAGGGAGAGAAGGGTGTGTGTGGTTCTATGGAGGGAGTGTGGTGTACTGGTGTGTGTGTAGTTTGATGAAGAGTTGTTAGTGAGTGTTAGTATCGGGAGGAGGGGAGGTGTTGAATGCAGGTGTGAGTGGGGGTTAGTGGTGGTAGGGTGTGTAGAGTGGTGGTGTACGAGGGTGTGTGGGTACGTGTGCGTAGGGTTGGGGGTGTTAGTGATGTTAGTTGCGTGTGGGGTGGGTGGTGTAAGTGGGTGCGTGTGTTCATGTGCTTGGGGTTACGGCGTGTTAGTGAGGTTAGTTGCGGGGTGGTGGGATGGAGGTGTGGGGGTGAGAGGTGTGGGGGTGAGGGTTAGTGGTGGTAGTAGGGTGTGTGTTTAGTGTGAGCGCGTGTATATATGTGCCGGTGGGTGTGTGCGTGTGATAAGGAGGGGGGGAGGAGGGAAGGGATGTTAGTATGTTAGTTGGGGAAGGGTGGTCAGAAGAGTGGTGGAGTGGAGGTGTTAGTATTGTTAGTGTGGGGTGGGCGGTGAAAAGGAGGGGTGTGTGAGTGGTGTTAGTGGGGGATGAGTGTGTGGGAGGGGGGCGGTCGAACGCTAAAGGAATAAGGGGGGGGGAGTTCAGGTCGGGGGGAGTGTGGGTCTGTAAGATGAAGATAGTTCGTTGTTCGACCGTAAGGCGATGGGCGGGTGTTCCGTGGCACTGGAGTAGGCCACAGACTGTGAGATGGCGTGCGGAGTGTCCAGGGCCACCAAAGTGGCGGGCGATGGGGGAACTGCCCCCGAGACGAATATCCCGGAGGTTCTCCGTGACTCAGTCCGCCAGGCGACGTCCCGTCTGTCCGACATAAGACGCGAAGTCCGTAGACTAGGTTGGAGGAGGTGCAGCGGAAGGCATGCCGGACCGAGAGAGAGTGGCCGTTGGGACCCTGGAAGGTGGTGGTGTTGGGGATGTGGGGACAGGTGTTGCAGCGGGGCATAGAACAGGGAAAGGAACCGGGGGGGGGGGGCAGAGCGTGGGTTGGGGGCTAGGGAGCTGTGGACGAGGAGGGTGCGGAGATTGCGTGCGCGTTTGAAGGAGGGGAGTGGTGGGGTTGGAAAGATGTGGGAGGTGGAGGGGTCGGACTGGAGGCGTCGGAAGAGGCGGCGGATGGTGCGGTTGAGGGGTAAGGTGGAGGGGTGGTAGGTGATGGGGAAGGGGAGACGGTGGGTGGGTGTGCAGTGGCGTGGGGTGAGGGTGGTGGAGCGGGGGACAGCACGGGCGCGGGTGAGAGCGGTGTAGACGAGAGAGGGGGGGTAACCTCTGCGGATGAAATGGCTGACTAGGGAAAGGGCTTGGGACTCGAAGTCAGCATCACGGCTACAGAGGCGGCGGATCCTGAGAAATTGGGAGTAGGGAATGGAGTGTTTAGTGTAGGTGGGGTGGGAAGAGGTGAAGTCGAGATAAGAGTGGGAGTCCGTGGGTTTGAAGAAGGCGGAGGTGACGAGGGATTGGTGGGAGGGGTCGAAGGCGACGGAGATGTCTAAGAAGTGGACGTGGGTGGTGGAGATAGAGGTGGTGAAGTGGAGGGAGGTGTGGAAGGAGCAGAAGAAGGAGAGAAAGGAGTAGAGCTGTTCTCGGGTGAGGGTCGTGGCTCCGATACAGTCGTCAATGTAACGACCGTACAGTTCGGGCGTGGGGCCGGCGTACTGGGCAAAGATTTGGGCCTCAACATGGCCAACAAAAAGGTTGGCATAGTTCGGGCCCATTCTTGTGCCCATGGCTACCCCCGTGACCTGTTGGTAAAACTCACGCGAGAAGGAGAAACAATTTAGGGTGAGGACCAGCTCGGCGAGGCGAAGGATGGTGGGGGTGGAGGGAATGGGGGAGGGGCGAATGTCGAGGTAGTGTTTGAGGGCGCGAAGACCGTCGGCGTGGGGGATGACTGTATAGAGGGACTTGATGTCTAGGGTGAAGAGGAAGGGCTGTGGGCCGGGAAGGTAGGTGAAGGAGTCGAAAAGGCGCAGCGCGTGGTTGGTGTCGGAGATGTGGGAGGGGAGGGTGGTGACAAGGGGGGTGAGGAGGGCGTCTAGAAAGGCGGAGATGAGTTCGGTGGGGCAGTTGCAAGCGGAGACGATGGGGCGGCCGGGGTTGTCGGGTTTGTGGAGTTTGGGGAGGAAGTAGATGGTGGGGGTGCGGGGGGTGCGGACGATGAGGTGGCAAGCGGTGGGGGGAGGAGGGAGGAGGCGATAAGGTCTTTGATGGTGGAGGAGACTTGTTGTTGGTAGAGGGGGGTGGGATCGGAGGGTAGAGGGCGGTAAAAGAGGGGGTTACAGAGCTGCTTGAGGGCTTCGGCCGTGTAGAGGTCCGCGCGCCATATCACTACGGCGCCTCCCTTGTCCGCCGGTTTGATGACGATGTCATCTCGGCTACGGAGGGAGCGGAGAGCGAGGAGTTCGCCCCGTGAGATATTGTGCCGTTTGGAACGGTGGCGGAAGTCGAAACAATTTACTGCGCTACGGCTGGCATCGACGAAGGCGTCCAGGGTGCTAAATTGCCCTGGGGCCGGCGTCCAAGAAGATTGTCGTCGATATATATATATATATATATATTGGTAAAAGGAAAAGAAAATGCTGACAAATTGTTCCCAGTTAAAAATAGTTTAATTAGGAATAAGTAAAAATTAGTAATAAGTATTGGTTAGTATTCAGTTTTGGTTTTAAGTTTTTACCGGTTACGCATTTCTAATGCTTTTCAAAAATAATTTTGAGATAGAGCGCCCGAGATGTTTGCTCTAATCTGATTAGAGCAAACATCACGGGCGCTCTATTGGTAAACCACAGTAGTCAAATCCTGGACTTTAAACAGAGAGAAAATTTAACTATCTGTGTTTACACACCAAATGCAAATCTGCGAATGACTAGCAGAACCTGCTGCGTTTTTTAAAAAATACACACAGCGTACCAGCTTCATCCCAGTTGCGTGAATAGGATTATTATTCCCTGTGATTGTTTCATATGTTTATTTTAGATAGATATTTATGTCAATCAATTTCTAGTTGACCTATATATATATATATATAATATATATATATATATATAATATATATATATATAATATATATATATATATATATATAAATATGTGTGTGTGTGTATATATATATAAGGGATATTTGGTAACGTTTATCTATTTTCTTCTTCAAACTAACATTTTAGAATTAGCTCCGTTTAAATGATTGTTTGTCTAGTTAATTTCTATGGACAAAGAGGAAAGATTAGTTAAATTGTATCTGATTGTTCCTTATATCAATAACACTTACCTGTTATTTCTTCAAAGTTACATTTTAAACCTAAGTCAGTTTAAATGATTATTTTCTTTTTAATTTCTATGAAGAAAAGATTGGATACATTTTAACTTACTATTCTTCAAACTTGTAATTATATATATATATATATATATATATATATATATATATATATATATATATAATTATATATATATATATATATGAGAAATTTTTTAATTGTTGATATCAAAACGTCTACCTATGTTCATTCTACAGTAACATGTATGTGTTTTATATTAACATCTCAATCCTGAAATGAATAGAAGGAGAACATAATTGGGGATCTAGATATTATCAAATGTTTCTCCAATAAAGAAATTGTGATTCATGTAATTGAATTTGTGTACAATTGCATGGTTGTCATGTTTATCACACTATAAATGTGAAGTTGCATTACAATATGCCTTTAGAATGGACGTAAAATTAGAAATATGTATGAAAGTTGTAGAGGCATGTGAAAAAGTGTTAATAATAATAATCTGCCTCCGATGGTGTTGAATTGTCAAGCATAAAAGAATATATTTTCGGAAATTATGTGCAATGCCTGAACTTTATGTAAATGCATGCTTTGATTATTTTCAAACACAACTCTTTGATATCATAGCGTTTATTATTTTCTTGTCTCTCAAATTCCGCATGTGATGCACTAGAGTAGGGCTTTAATAAGAAGAAATACTGTTAGAATTCCTGGAAAAAGCTGCTAATTATGTGTTTGAAATAAATACACAACATATGAAAAACATGCATTGGAATATTTAAAATGTACGATTCTAGAGTATCATTCTATAACCAAAAGTTGCTTTCCTGAATAATAATAAAGATGTGACGGTAAAATACCTAAGTGACATTATGTTATAGAATTTAGCAAAGTTAAAAGAAAGTTTGACATTGTAGAATGGAGAGTTGAACATAAATGACAAAATGATATGAGATTTGTATACTATGTAAGTATTTGAAAGAAAGCAAAATATGAAGCAGAAAACTGAAGTATGTAATTCACTAAACATGGAAGAAAATGAGCTTATATGCATGTATACATACAAAATGAGAAATGCTAACCATATTAAGTATTGTGACAATAGAAAAAGAAAATTAAATAACTATCTAGATTTTACCTTATTAAAATATGCTCTATATATAAACATCAATTTAATTTTGATTTATATGTAAATAGAAAATGATGTCAAACGAAAATTGAAAGTTTGTAAATAAAGATGACTTCGTAACATAGAACTGTCGGCTAAAAAAAGTTGGAGCGCATTTTATTCTGCATAAGGATGGTGGATGTTCTACTTAATTTATTTCTTAACCAAACGAACGCATGTCCTGCAAATTAAACTGGATAATTTATTCATTAATATTGACTTCTATATGTTAACCCTATGAACAAAACGATAAGTGTAGTTAACTTTGGATGAAGGGACGATAATCTCTGTAACGCTAAAATACAGTATCATGCTTTTGATTTTCTATATTATGAGCAATAAAGACAGCAATTCGCCTTTGAGCTTTTTGCATTGTTTTGTATTAAAGAAAAACTGGTATTATATCTACATCATATAGTTCGCCAAATCTAACATAGACTGCGTTGGATATATATATTTACTGCTTCGCTCATTTTAATCTGCTACATCATTTATTTAACTATTAAACACATTTATTAACCAGGATAGATATTGCGACCTATTTGAAACTAAATTTGACTTCAGGTTCCAATACATTATGTGTAAAGTTTTCTTTAATTCAAGTTGAATTGCAAGGTCATCCATAGTATATATTGTAAACTTAATTGCATTTGAATACCAAATTGCAATATTTACCAGGAAGAAATGTCTGACTTGCTTGGTTTATCAATTGAGGTTCCTGGTGCCGATGTATTGATCATCTGGCATGCTGTATGAAAGATTTCATTGAGCTGTACCATAATCATTTCCACTAATATAATGTCGTCTGAATTGCAGCTTGTATCTTCCCTTCATGAACAAAATTCTTGATAAATCATTTATATCAATGCTACCTTCATCATTATTGTCCTGAAATTAATTGTGACATTTTCATGTGTGTTTCATAAATCACATTAATCAATGTAATTACATTCATTTAAATCTAGTTCGTCACACTCTACCCTTCACGTTTCCAATCGGAAACTAGAGTGTTCAGAACTAAGTAGCTAAGTGGGCGTTGACACATCATTATAATATGCAATATTAGGCAAGACATGTTACGGTTACGAAAATAATCTGAATTCTAGAATTTAAAATTTAGTTACTAATCACAATATGATGTCAGATATACAATGTTAGCGGTTATTGAAAGTGACTAGGCCATATATTATTAGTTTCATGTTTCATACATGGTTCATTTAACTACAGGAGACATCAATAGTAAAACACGATTGAAATACTGTATTATATTTAATATATTACTTTACACATATGAAACAGAGATTAAAATATCAATTATTAATAGTAATTGACAACATATTAATATAATAGTATAATATGAGCAACATTTGAGTCTAATGAAGTGATGACTAGCAATTAGTTGGATTTACTGATACCAATATATCTGTTCTTACAAGGTTAAAAGGCGAAATGTGTATTAGGTTAGAGGTATTCTACTTTATAATGTTTACTCGGGTATAATAAGCTTGTTGCAAAATATTACGACGATTATTAATTTTGTATTCTGATTGAGTACATGTTTTTTACCAATGATAAAACAATATAGTCTAATTCTGTTAATATCAGGGTTCTCGTTATTATTGTGTACTCAATTCCTATCGGTATCAATAAGCCGAGGGTATAATTCATAATTCAACAGCATATACAATTGAAATGCCTATCTCTGTTGGGATGAGGTTCTTGTTGCACACATTGACATAGTGATATTCAGCATATCGGATGCTATTTGCGGCCTGCTTACATTTTCTCATAACCAATCCAATCTGTTTTATATGCCTGTTTGTCGATGTCCCGGTTGTGGTATGTAAACTATACTTCGTAAGATTGCGACAGTTCTTCTCTAGTCTGATCCAGCCCAGTTCAGCTTTTGTTGTTTGTGAAATTATAATATTTAATTATACATATCTGTGTGGTATTTTGTGTTTTCTCTGCAGGAATCCGTGGTTGATATACCATTATTTTAAGTATGATGTAATAATTTATAATTTAATTTAATTGATATATACGCAAGTTATATGTTGGGTGTGAGGAAAAATTCTATCTCATGGTTTCTGCGATCTCCAGCAATAGCCTGTGCCAATCGTATGTGCATTCGATCTTTTATTTTGATAGGTTTTCTGCAATTCTCTAATTTACACCTCAATGCAGTTTTTCCCTGCTGAAGACAATTCGGTATGCGTTATTTTTCAAGTGGAAACTTTTAATGTTGTTTTCGTTTATCTTATAGCTGTTCGAGTCCATGTAGGTAAGACTTAAGGATAAAGCATCTTATATGTTTTGTATACACTAATGTTGATCCTTTGTGTTGGGAAATTCATGGGCTAGTAATTACGATTAATTATATGTCTATAATTTTGATATTACATTACACTTGCCGTTAGTCATATTACATATAGAATTGCTTCTACGTATTTATTTTGTATTTGTGTTAGCATTATTCTTTGCGTAAAAAGTTGTGTTGTATTTAATGATACTACTAAGAATGGAAGTTATGAATGTTGTAAAAATCTAAATGATTGACCTAGGGGTTATATATTTATTTAAGAGTGTGTGCATTCTTTGGGAGAAATCGAGCAACTAGTTTTGTTTTAATCTTCCATGTGTCTTGTCATGAGAAGACAGTAAATTATGGTGTGTAGAAAATAGGAATAGCTATATATTTGATATAAATAATAACTTAATAGTTACTATTTTTCATGTGTTACATAGTTGATCAAGGTATTTCGTGATCGACCAGAATAATGACAAAAAGTCAGTCAAGTGAATATCTAGTCTAGTCATATGAGCCACTTGGTTTAGATATACGCTATATACATCTGATTAATATGGAGCACATCACAACGTACAAACGACAGGGCAGTTAATAAGATTCTTGTAGTCATTCTTTTGCAATTCGGTTATAAGCTACGGTTTAAATGCTGTTTTTATGTGTGGTGTTCGTGCAGTCTTATACCCAACGGCACTTAGGTGATGATCACATAGGTTTAATACTTTCAAGATATCATATATACACGTCTCCACTAGATGATATGTAATTCCACATTTTGAAGACTGTTTCTTTCACATGCGGAATTTGCATCAAATGATTATGATGCTCCACCATACTCCTAACTAGGTTGTTGTACATCTATAATGATATATCTATGTTAATGACAACTGACACCGAGAAATATGAAAGGATGTATGTTGCGAGTAGGCAATAGTGATTTTATCAACAAGTAATTATATTGACCATAGCTTTAATATTATATCTCTATTTAATCACACAAATGTAAGGCATAGACATGATCTCCGAAATAAGTGTGTCTCAAGAGATATTTTACTCCAACTCATTGTGGAATTAATTGGTAAACATAAAAAAGACAAATGTTTAAATTTTAAATTCGTATTATTTCGTGCATTAGGAGTGCCCTGAACTCCCATTCAAGATACCAAATCTAGAATCGGATTATATGCGTTATGGTTCAATGATTAAATATTTTAACGCAAGCTACCAGATAAAAGGTAATTTTCGTTGTTTAATCTGAATTTTTTGGTGAACATATATTTACACGGGATTGATATTAGAATAAGCATTAAACCTGTATCAGTGATATATAATTTACATTACATGTGCAATGTGCTTGTTTATTTAACTATACCTGTTTACGTTTTAAACCGTGATTATATGCAATAAAGCACTTATGTGATGAGTTATGAAACGGAACATATTCTTAGAAAAAATATAAAAGTATCAGGAAACCTTGGATTGAGAACGAATATGATATCAAAGGCAGTCAAAGATACTTTAAATGTTCTTTGTTTTATTAATATATGTTACACACCCTGATCTCTTCTGTAATAGCTTATAATACCTTACATATATTTTAAGATTGGAAATGACTATAAGCAAAACGGATTACAAGCTGTCACTCTAACGGCATTAGCCTTTCAGTTTTCCTGCGGATGTTCGCATTAGAATGCATTTTATAAATATAGTGGTTAAGTGGTTAATCTGGTGAAAACACGAAAAAGGACTAACGTGAATGAGAGTAAAACTGAAATATGTGGCAAAATATACATAGAGATACATCTACCAACATCCATAAAGAAATACACACACATTTATAAACACGCACATATATACACACACATACACATAATACACACACATATATATATATATAGTTGTGTGTGTAGTTGTGTGCATGTATATATTAACATTAAATCAATATCGTAAATATTATAAATCATATATATATATATATATATATATATATATATATATATATATGATTTATAATATTTACGATATTGATTTAATTTTAATATCATCATTGTTCACTCACGGATACATTTAGGTATCCACCATGTTAAGAGCAAAAACAAATTTTGATTTCATATATATATATATATATATATATATATATATATATATATATATATATATATATATATATATATATATACATATCTGTATATATATAAAATTAAGTATGTGTGTGTGTCTATGTGTCTATGTCTTACCTATAGGGGCCTACATTTTACGACCAATTTTCATGAAACTTTACAGGATCATAGATTAGTATCGTTTTTTTATTCCGGGGTCATTCTGCAGATAAAAATCGATAGGTGGGTCACCCTTTTTTATGTATTGAAAAATAGGAGTTTTGGCTCTAGCCCCCACATTTTGCCACCGATTTCATTCAAATTTTAAGGTAAAATAGAATTTATCATTGCACATATTGCAATGGCTTTATATTTTGCATTTCTTGTTCAGGGACGGCGTGGCAGCCGCTTAAACATTCAAAACTACCACTTTTAGACTCAAATCTTCACTTTTGGGGCTCTAGCTCCCACAATAATCAACCTACTTTGTTCAAATTTTACACTACGCTAGATCTTATTATCTCACCTCTTCAGGTGACTTTACATTTTGGATAATTTTGTTTAGGAACGGCGTGGCAGCCGCTTAAATATCCGAAAATACCACATTTTCGCTCAAATTTCCGCCTTTTCGGCTCTAGCTCCCACATTTTTCAACCGATTTTGAAACTCTCTACCCCACCATGCTCCTTGGTCAGGCACCGGCGTTTCTCAGTGATAGAGGTCATCACCACCCTCTCTCGCATGGCCTGTGTGTGGCCAAAGATGAGTCATCGAGAAGCAGTCGCTAAGATCAACACCTTTTCATCAAAGCAGATATTATTTTGCCTACCCAGGCAACGCTGTGTACTGCTGCTAGTATATATATATATATATATATATATATGTCTAATGGTAGCTAAGATATTCCATTGGCTGTATGGTGGTTGAGGACTCTGATATATATAGGGTGATATATATGTATCTATGAATGTATGATTGTAGGTACGTGTACGTGTGTGTATCTGTGTGCTTGTGTGTGTAAATACGCATGAATTTACACACACACATAGGCAATCGGGTTTTTGCCTTGTGTGCGTGCGATTGTGTCTGGAGAATGGATTATGATAGATCACCCTCTGTGATTCGTTTATTGAATTCTATTATTAAAGGGAAGCTTTAGTCGCATAACCAGAAGGGCTTCGTTAATTCGCAAAGTGTGTTACATATCCACGATGGTGGTAGTTACCTTCGTATATTTGTTCATGCATTTGTGGATATGTTTGTCGACTAGAGGCCATTTGGTCATCCTGCTTTAGACAATTTTAAACGCTGAATAATTCTGGAAGTATGCAACAAATAAATGACCCAGATCTCATCCATTTTGTCATGAAACAATTTGATTATTCTACAAACGTGTTCCAGACAACCTAATGTGACAAGAATCCAGCAAAATGCAGCTATATTCAACGTGCCAAATAATATTTGTTTATTTCACATAACCTGATATTGTTTTGATAGTTGTCAATAAACCTGTTGTTGGATTTGATGTGTTCTAAATATATTTATAGTGAATAATGGGGCAAATGTCCCATTGTTGTTCTGGTAAGATCAAATTATATCCATTATTATTTAATGTGGATATCATGAGTGTTTAAAAATGTTATATTCTATTTCATTATAATTTCCACATTCTTCCCATAGACATTTGGTCTCATATATAGAAATCATTATTGCATTTTTCCAGTACTTCAATCACTCGCCATATTTCTATAATCAATTCTTACATGATATTTGCTACTTATTCACCAATAAAACTGATAATCTCTTCAAATAATCCACCCGTTCGTTTAGCTTAATCTAAATTTAATTTCCTGATACCAGTATTATTTTTTAAGATTATGAGGTTAATTAAGAGTGTGGATCCTATTATAATTTCATTATACCAGTAAAAGTTTTTCAAGAATATCAGTTTAATTAAGAGTGTTGGTCCCATTTGTATAGTGTATAACATTCTGAATGTCATTGGAATCCCTTTTCCATAAATCATTGAAATGTTCATTTCCATCTTCATGTATGTTAGACGAGTTGGGCGATCCATGGATCCAGTTTATTATATTTGTGTGTCTCAGACTAACGAATTTATTTATATAATTATAGAGTCCTGTTGATTTTTTCGAGTCAGCAGCTGTCTGCCTATTATATGTAAATTCTCACCACCATTATACTGCATGTAAAGCAATTTACGCAATTAATGACTTAGCCTTTTACAATGTGTCTTCTTGATGACGTCTCCTTTTTCTTCATAAGCTTTTTTACAACATCTGCATCCTGGGAGCATTCATCCTCAAACCTTATCTCCTGACCATTCTCATCAAACCAATCCCTATCTATTGT
>OZ024743.1:109948297-109980797 GCA_964016885.1 Eledone cirrhosa
CTTTGAAACTTGGGAAATAAATAGAGCCACACGCATGGAGATTGACAGTAGAAGAAACATTTTTTAGTAAAGATCTAGCGATAGAAAAAACAGGGAAGATTAGTAGTTAGTAGCTAAATTAGAAGAGGCGATTAAAATGGGTATTGTTCTAGAGGCGAGAATGACATTAGACCATTACTCCAATGCAAACCGGAACAGAAAGTTACACCGCCAGATATAACGTGCGGGCTCTAAGAAACGAGAGAACGAACGATAGTCGATGGGTCCGTGTGACAGAGGCGCAACGTGGAAACAAAACCAGAATTCGATCATTAACGGACTGATTCACAGGTATGCTATTCATATCCAATGCAGATGTGTGGCGCTTTTTGTCAGCACCTTGCATGACTGATCTTGGAGAACGGGTGCTCCAAAATTGTGGCAGACATCAATTCCTAACTTGAAGGCCTGCTATAATTATGGGCGACTGATACGGAGTAATGAGAAAATCTGATAACAACAGCTGAGATTCGGGGAGGAGATAGCCGACTGTACGAGGCGTAAATTGCTCGCTTTAGATGCTATGCCTCATGCCTTTGACGTAGATATGCCAGACTTATTGTACGATCTTCTCAGTTCTGTAATTTGAGGTGTAGTAACGAAGATGAGAAACAACAAGAACAAGAAGTACGTTTTAGGTATTGCCAGGCCCATAACTCTGCAAAAGAGAGATAAAGATTTTGCACAAGGTGCTTCCAATGAATTTGGCACTGGTCATCGTGGGCCCTACTTTGACAATTTCCACCTCATTCGATATATCATGAAGAGAGTGGGGAATAAAACTAGCTTCGTTGGGATTCTCTTAAATTTGAATCAATCTAAATATTTCGATAGCGTAGGTTTGTGTTATATGGACATTGTTCATAAGGCAGCCAACTTAAGTCGCATCTTCAGACGTAGGAGCAATGCAATGTACAACGGCATCTACCCGGTGGTGAAAGTCAACGCCCACGTATCGAAATCGTTCCAGTTCACGCACTTGTTCTATCAAGGATGAACTCTCTTCTCCTTTCTGTCTGCACTGACTCTGGATGTAATACTGCGAAATATGGAGCATTTGCAGGCCATCATGCTCAAACGGGAACGAAGCAGGATAAACGTGGACTGCTCACCGTGATGGTGTCGAACACCTTGGAAATCGAGGTGATTAGCAACTTCTTAGACGCTAAAAAAATGTGAAGTCTTCAAAGATCAAGCCGTAAAAATCGATATGTTTGCAGCTAGGCAAATACAGAGGCATATCCGTGTCATTCAATAGCCTCATAAGGTGGATAAGAACAAGAACGTGATGAAAGACAGGTTCCCCACTGTCACCCAGAAATTGGCTGTGAGGAAGCTATCCGAGAAACGTCAGGTATAGGTGAAGAAAGCGTGCATTGCGTTTGTCATCTATTACCGCCTGACTGTGGTGCCTTGCCCCTGTTCACGCCTCACCAGATTGGAACACGTTCTCTTCTACTTAGTGTGGAATGAATAAGTTGCATTGATCAGGCATTACATCTCCAGCCAGCAATATTTACACGGAGAGCTGGGTGTACCATAGCTGATGATGCGCAATCATGAGTTGAACCCACAGCATATCCAGGCATTCGTGAGCGGTGAACAGGTGTAGTAGCCGTTTGTGAGACATGTCTTTCTTCAGCTCATCACTCATTATGTGCTTTTGGAGAGTAGCGTGGTTTAGGATTAGTTGGATCCGTGAGTTAACCCTGCGTTATTGATATCAATGTATTGGTTATTGTTATTTGATTTATCTATTTTACTCAATTTCATCTAAACCTACCGTGCTTTGCTTGTGTATTGATTTCGTAGGCAGAGAGGGGCACCATCATACGGTGCTCCTGGAGAGTATAGTGATTTTGTATGGCCCAGCATGTTTCGTCAGTTGCGACCAATAAATAATCTCTTATTATTATTTTTGTCTTATTATTATTATAATTGGCAGTATCGGTTGAGGGTCAGACGCCATGCTCTGCCGCATAGAGTTACGGCCCTTTATGATCTGAGTTCAATTCCCGCCGTGGTTAGCTTTGCCGTTCATCCTTACGGGGTCGATACAATAAACGCACTATGGTCGATTTAATCGAATCTCCCCTCGCCCCAAATTACTGGCCTTGTGCTTATACTAGAAATCATTATTATTATAATTAGCCTTTTCAAATCTCACATTGAAAGGAAGTTTAGGCTGGAGAGAGAAGTGTTGCCCGAATAGTGCGTGAATGTCACGAGAATGGCGCGTTTGAGTGGTCCTACTCTGATCATGCGCCTGTAGGCTGGTGAATTTGAGGAAGTGAGGGGTGCTCTTCCCGGGTGCCCTCGAAGCGTCGGGTAGTTCAGGATTGGTGGGGTACCTGTGTCTGCCTTGCGTGGCTTTCCTACCTATTGGGGAATTTTTCTTGTATTTTTCTTGTTTATTGTTATTGTTTTCCTATTTTTACTCGAAATGTGTCAAAGCCCAAACGTCCCGGTCTATTGTATAATCCCTAAAACGTCGTCCTTTTTGTCCAATAAAGGAAGCCTTATTATTATTATCATCATTATTATTATTATTTTATTATTATTATAATATAGGCTGATACACCATTACAATTAACTTACACGAGTTGGTCGTAACCCATGTCCATGGATCCTGCAATTCCTCATTAATCACTACAATTTAAGTACTCTTCTCAAAATTATAGCTGTTTCCAGGAATACACATTTTGCAGCAGCTGAGTACACATTGCATCACCAATCTTTGAGATCCAAATCTGCGCCCTCTTTATTCTGATGTGAAGTGCTCTAACAACTACCGCAGTGGCCTCCAACCTATTCAATATCATATTTTAAAGATTGATACTTTTCATCGTTTTCTTCTTTTTCTACCATTATATCATCTCCACCCACTGCTATGTCAATGAAAAGACAATTTTCTCCTTTTTCCATCAATATAGAGATCATACCTCCTTCTTGCGATATTATCATCACATTGTATGCTAATTTTCAATAAAAGATTTACACTTTAATTTTCAAACGAGGCCATAGCATAGTGCACATGCCATTTTGTTCTTATTTTATATCACACTAGCAGTAAAGCCCGGCGTTGCTCGGGGTCGCTCAGTAGCTGTGTTAAAGTTACAATGTTAAGTTTCTTTCTTGGCTTAAAAACTGTAGTGTCTACTGTGCAGACTTGCATGTGGTGTTTTTGATTAATATTCCCTCAACCAACAATATGCCTTATGAAGTTAAGAAAACATAACGATAACCCGAATGTTATAACAAAAGAGGATGCTGGGGATAGAAACTGCACTGGTTATTTATTAACAAAGAACGAAAATGTAAACACTGCAACGCAGAGAAAAACATTAGCGTAACCAAATTATCAGTTATGTCTGTCTGCACGCCTATATCACCTCTCTGCACGATTATCTGTCTGCGCGCCTATATCACCTCTCTGCACGACTGTCTGTCTGCACGCCTATATCACCTCTCTGCACGACTGTCTGTCTGCACGCGTATATCACCTCTCTGCACGACTGTCTGTCTGCACGCGTATATCACCTCTCTGCACGACTGTCTGTCTGCACGCGTATATCACCTCTCTGCACGACTGTCTGTCTGCACGACCGTCTGTCTGCACGCCTAACGACGAAATATTTGCTTGTTTTACGTAGTCTTTAAATAGACTTGTTTTCAAGTAAAAATATTGTTTTAAAATGCTTTTAAATGGAAATGAAGCAAAACGGAAGCTTAGTGTTCGAACTGATGAATTTTGCAGGTCAATATTTTAAACGCTGAGAAAGCCAGCGTAATTTTTTACGTAAGACGCTCAATGTAAACAGAACAAAGGGAAATAACTGATAACTTACGCTCAAAAATCGATACATTATATTCGATTTCGTCACATAGGGTGGGTCAATTTGAATTGTTTTTTTCCGATGTCTTCGCTAGGGCTCAATGTACAAGTATAGCAATTTCGGTGCAATTCCGTGAGAGATTCTAAGAGGAGATGTGTGCCAAAAATCGATAGACAGACAGACAACCACAGTTTTATATATATAGATTGGCAATAATGTTGATTTGAATCTGGAGCATTCTAAACTGACTGAATATGATGCAAAATCAGCAATTTCGGGAGGTGTAGTACATAATTAGGTAGTAGTGAACTCTTTTGATGGGTATACACTTGATTTTTGATGTCTCTACAAGAGAAAGTATCTGCGACTACCAAATGAGTCCTGGCCAATAAGTATCGGCCACATTCACAAAACGTAAAAAAGACCAGAATCATGAGCTGCATATGGTTAGATCAGCATTCGGCATTGACTCCTAAGTGTAAGTAACACATTATTGAACAAATATCTTACCTACATATATAACACAAGATAATAGATACACTTGTTCATGTCCATGCATAATAATATATATACATATACATACATACACACATTTATATATATATATATATATATATATATATATATATATATACAATAGCGAGAGAGATGGTCTCATAAGATATCCATAACTTATACAATTACGTTCTATATAAATTTATATATAATGAGATGCATTCATACACAAACGCTACAATTACAAGTTTAGAAGAAAAAAGAAATAATTCATGAAAGTGTGTAATAAATGGTATTGAATAGAATACTTTATTTTCGAAACTAGCGCAATAATATAGACTTATGTCTATTTAGAACGCCAATCAGGTGCAGAGACGACATCATATGTAACATATAGACACACAGAGACACATACACACACTACATATATATATATATATATATATATATATATATATATATATATATATATATTTATATATATATATATATATATATATATATATATATATATATATATATATATACGTGTGTGTGTGTGTGTGTATATGTATATTATATATATATATATATATATATATATATATATATATATATATGTACATAAATCTAACAAAATATACGGTAGTGTCCAATCCGTATGAAGAACTCAATGTAATCCAAATATCATGAAAAGAGAAGATTTATTCAACATTTTTCGATGAAAAACACAGGAAATCAGAGTCAAGATAAATTAAGAAAAATAATGAATAAAAACAAACAAACAGTTCCTTATATTAAAAAATTCATCATTTTACGATCGTTTCTAGGATATATATGTGTGTTGGTATGTATATCATATAGATCTATGTAAAATGTTTACAAACTATCAGAGGGAATATACATACCTACACATATATATGCTGAAGACATCATATATATGTGTAGGTATGTATATTCCCTCTGATAGTTTGTAAACATTTTACATAGATCTATATAATATACATACCAACACACACATATATATCCTAGAAACGATCGTAAAATGATGAATTTTTTAATATAAGGAACTGTTTCTTTGTTTTTATTCATTATTTTTATTAATTTATATATATATATATATATTGGTAAACGGAATAGAAAATGCTGACAAATTGTTCACAGTTGAAAAATGGTTTAATTAGGAATAAAAGAGTATTAGTGATTGTATGGGTTAGTATTCAGTTGTGGTTTTAAGTTTTTAAGTTTTTACCGGTTGCGCATTTCTAAATGCTTTTCAAAAATAATTTTGAGATAGAGTGTCCGTGTTGTTTGCTCTGATCTGATTAGTTTTGGGAATTCTACCTGTTTTTATGTTAAAAATGTGGCTCCAGCGTTACTTTGGTGTTGCAAACATTCTTGTGGTCAAAACAATTTTGATTCGTCGGTAGAGGTCATGTGAAAGTAAAAAATTGTTTTTGCGCCAAGACTGTTTTTATGTTAAAAAAGTTATGTTAAAAAAGTTTTTATGTTAAAAAAACTTTTTAAACATAAAAACGGTCTTGGCGCAAAATCAATTTTTTACATTCACATGACCTCTACCGACCAATCAAAATTGTTTTGACCACAAGAATTTTTGCAACACCAAAGTAACGCTGGAGCCACATTTTTAACATAAAAACAGGTAGAATTCCCATAACTAATCAGATCAGAGCCATCAACACGGACACTCTATCTCAAAATTATTTTTGAAAAGCATTTAGAAATGCGCAACCGGTAAAAACTTAAAAACTTAAAACCACAACTGAATACTAACCCATACAATCACTAATACTCTTTTATTCGTAATTAAACCATTTTTCAACTGTGAACAATTTGTCAGCATTTTCTATTCCGTTTACCAATATATAATAACGTGTGTGTTACACCTCTATTCTTTTAACTATATATATATATATATATATATACATGTGTGTTTGTGTGTGTATGTATATATAATTCAAGCATTGTCTTTAGGAATATAGTTAAGCGTTTACTTATATTTTAAAAAGATCTATAAATGCGTATATATACACATTTCTAATATAGTTATATTGTAGTATACTGCACATACTTATAAATTATTTCTCTTTGCCAAATGCTTTTTTATAAGATATATATTCAATTTATAATCATGGGAAATTTCTTCTGTCGTGTTCGACATATATTCATCCTAAGGATGCTTTTCAGAAAAATAATGGCTGTAGATGAAAACAAATGCTTTTAAATACTTTTGGTTTCGATTCTATATATCTAGTTTTGAATGAAATTTAAGTCAAAATTGATACGGGTTGCGATTGTAACAAATATATTCCTATTAATTCAAACTAAACTGACATGGCTTATGACAGAAATGTTCATCTTTTCAAAATCACGATCTACACCGGACATTTATTATTTCCGGCAAATTATTGTTTCAGATTCGTATTATTTGTCAGTGTAAATCACTTTGGCATATAATATTGATTAGGCACAAACTAAATGGAATATATATTGCATAACACATGAATATATAATATGCTGGTCATTTTAGAAAAAAAAAATTAATTCGAGGATAGTTTAATTCCAATCTTCAGATAATATAGTTAGTTAGTGTAAAACAGAAACGCATATTATGATGTTAGGTGACATAAATATTATCCATACCTGTGTATAAGGATTAGCAAAAGACATTATGTTTATCTGCCTGAGTTGAGCCATCATTCAAATAGATTGTTTTGTTTTAATATTTCCAGTTATTGTATCAGTTTAAATATATATTAACAAGAGGTCCAGTAAACAGGACATATAGGCAAAGATTTAGAAACAAATGCATTGATACTCACATTTGTACACCCACATATATATAAATATAAATATGCCGTAGGTACACTGTATTTAGAACAATTATTTCAGGTCAATTTTAGGTCACTCTACTATTAAGGTCAGTCCCACGGACAGATTCTACTACTAATACAAACATTTATTAGTATTAGGCCAGCAATTATCCCAGTGCATTACTGGTGCTTTATTTTATCGACATCGTAAGAATGAAGAGTGAAAGGCAAGTTCACCTCGGCGGGATTTGAAATCAGACTGTAAAGGGGCGTAACTCTATGCTGCAAAGCATGGCGTATGACCCTCTACCAATACTGCCAATCTAACGCACCTACACTACTGCTAATAATTTCTTCTACTTTTGGCACAAGACCAGCAATTAAACCACGGCATTACTGGTACTTTATTTTATCGACTTCGTAAGGATGAAAGGCGGGATTTGAAATCAGACCGTAAAGGGGCGTAACTCTAAGATACAAAGCATGGCGTCTGGCCCTCTACGGATACTGCCAATCCACCGCACCTATACGACTGCTAATAATATTACTACCACACCTTCACCATCGTCTCCAATTTCCTCTTCGTCTCCTACTGCTCCTTCTCCTCCTCCCTCGTTGTCTTCTCCTAATTTTCCCTCTTACTTTTCTATACTCCTATTATAGCTGCTGTTGCTTCTTCTTCTTCTTCTTCTTCTTCTTCTTCTTCTTCTTCTTCTTCTTCTTCTTCTTCTTCTTCTTCTTCTTCTTCTTCTTCTTCGAAAGCTTTTACAGCTTTCTCACATAAGTCCGTTGCTATTCCCATTGTTATATTGAAAATTTGTTAGTTTCATAGTATCTTTTTTATAGAAATCTGTTATGCTTGCTAGATGGTCATATCAGACGCAACTGTCTCAAATTTTTCCTGTCTATTTCCCAAGGTATACCATCTGAGGCACATGGATTTTATACACACATGTTACTTGAAGTTTAAATTGCGGTTTGTTTTACCCGTCAAATCTGAGTAGCGATTTTTAGCGAGACATTACATAAGCACAGGTCTGATCACACGCTTCGGAGAAGTACCAGCTCTTTAGCAATGCCCTCACAGCTATGCATCCCATTGAATAAATTTATTTAAAGACCTCTGAGAGGAACCCCATTTTGGCTGCTTGTATTCGAGATCGTATTCTTTCGGTAATTAAAAAAAAGATTCTGAATCAGATATAAGTGTAGACAAGCTCACAGAATCAAAGACGGCGAGTTTGTCTTTTCCAAAACCTCCCCTCGTCAAATGAGCGAGTGCCAAAGCTAGCGCTTTCTTGAACAAACACCTGCAGCAGTGTAAATATTTAATGAAGTCTCCCCTTATTCGTGACATCGGTCCCCGGATAGTTAAACTTCATCTTTTGCTGTGTAACTCCCCTCACATATAGGATGTATTGCACAGGATTTCTTGAGGATAGGAACGTCTCATATGCACCGCACTGATTTCTGTTTCTGCCGTGCATAACTCGAAACAGTTCAATAGAGAATGACCCCCAAATTTGAATGTATTGAGTACCCAGACACGGAATAACAATGAGTAGTTTGATTATGATTACACAGCCAGCAGGCTTTAGCATCACATATCAACTTCTCTAAATCTCTGCTTGGTCTCTTTGAATATTTCTTTTCATCTACTGTGTAATTCATAAAATAAATAATAGTAACACACTAACAGTTGACTCAGCCAAGTATAAATAATTCTACAATGGAAAACTGAAATTCTGTTAACGAATATGAAAAAGTAATCATTTAAATAACAATGAGTTTATAAAATATTCTTCTGAATACTTCGTCGCGACATGTTATTAGATGTAGCCTTGAGCAAACATTGCAGATTAGATGGCACTTAGACGTCGATAGAGTTAACTGAAATTCTATATTAAAAAAATAATAAATGTTATAAATATTTCAATATTAAAATGAAAGTGTCAGAGAAATACAGGAACCCAGACGGACAAATAGTCGCACATCTATTTGTATATAGAAATACACATTCACACACGTACACACACATAATCATATATATATATATATATATATATATATATATATATATATATATATATATATATATATATATATATATATATATATATATATATATATATATATATATATATATATATTTATATATATATTAATATATATATGTATACACACACACATATATATACAATACATGGTGGTTGCCGCACATAGAGTGGTTAGGAGAATGATTAAGTAATCAACAAATATATATATATATATATAATAAAATATAAAAAACAACAACAACACATAATGGAATAAGATATTCAATATAAAAAATGATGAATAAATGCTCAAATACTAAATGGAATATTTCTCATTTTAGACACCATGCAGTGTCTGGAAATATTCTTTGAAAGAAAATTCATTAGAACTTAATTTGGATTCGTAATCTTCGTTTCTCTTCGAGTTCCATTATTCAATGTATAATCAGTAATTAAGAATGTGAGTAGGACATTGGCGGGCGGACAGCACTCTAGTATTCCATAGCTATTATGTAGAATCCTGATGGACATTTCTCTAATTAAAACCGAGTGAAGGTTATAGGTGTTAATTCGAAGCTAAAATCATTGACAAGTTTCAGGATTGAGTTTTGAAACTCTGACCTAAAAGACGTAGCAGATGTCAGGCAGCGCTTAAGTGATTGAGATAGGGATGTGTGTACATATATATAAGTATGGATATATACATGTAAATATGCATACCTAAACGTGACAGTGTGTCCAAATAGTTAAACATATATTCATTGATACGTACATATAGTTAGAACATTGCTTCAATGCTGTTCCATAAGGAGGCTAAAAAATCGCTGCCATTTACAAAGGAATATGCAGGCATACATAAGTACACTATATATGTATATATGTATATATATATATATATATATATATACATATATATATATATATATATATACATATATATATATATATATATATATATATATATATATATATATATATATATATATATATATATATATATATATATATATATATTATTGATATATGGGTATGTATGTATATATATATATGTATGTGTTTACACACACATATATATATATATATATATATATATATATATATATATATATATATATATATATATATATATATATATATGTATATATATATATATGTATATGTATAGATATATATATATGTATAGATATATTACATAGATATAAACGTAGAAGGACACACAGAGAGATGAAGAGATAGATACAGAGCTACCGAGATATTTTGAAAGTAAGATGGATAGATACCGATTGTTGGCATTTCCTTCTATGCATTGTGATTATTTTAAAATTCAATCATATGTTACTCGATTTCTAAGCCGCGATTAAGAGACCATTACATACTCATATACATCTACATACCAGTATAGCTGCTCGTATATACATATGATTTTGTATACATGTACATACATGTATACATGTACATGTTTGTACATAATTGTACATACATTCTGTATATATGTACATAAATGCATATACATATATGCATATAAATAAATATACATATATATATATATATATATATATATATATATATATATATATATATATATATATATATATATATATATATATACATATATATATATATATATATATATATATATATATATATATATATATATACATATAAATATATATATATGTATGTGTGTGTACATATATATATATATATATATATATATATATATATATATATATAAATATATATATATATGTATGTGTGTGTACATATATATATATATATATATATGTGTGTGTGTATCTACATATACATACACACAAGTATATCCTATTCGTATGGATTTCATATACATATATATATATATATATATATATATATATATATATATATATATACAATTAGGGAGACTATAAAGAATTCAATATAGAAAAAACTAGAAAACTATTGCACAACACTTTCAAAAACTATAACCTAAGTATCACCATAGACAAAAACACTAAAAACGTTAACTTCCTAGATGCCACCCTCTACCTAGACTCTAGGATATATACACCATTCCATAAACCTAACGACAAACTGATTTACGTAGATACCAAGTCTAACCACCCTAGATCAATGTTAAACTGTATCTCTAAGGGAATATCCAAAAGAATCTCTAATCTATCTTATGACGAAAACATATTTAGCAAAAACTCGCAATATTATAATCAGGCCATAATAATCAGGCCATAATAAGGAAATCGAGTTCCTACCTACAAAAACACACAGTTACAACATTATTTCGCACAATATGTCCATGAGGAAAAATAGTAATAAGAATAACAACCCCATACACACTAATACGAAGGATGGCAACAAACGAAACCCAGACGACAGAAGTCACCATAATACCATAAACGGAAGCATCTCACCAGAGATAAAAACAAAAATAGAAGAAGAAATAATACATTTGTCAACACTCCTTTCAATCTAAACGTCTCTACCAACCTACCTAAGGCTTTCTTCTCACTCCTGGATAAAAACTTCACATCTGGCCACAAGTACCATAGTCTTATCAACAAAAACAATTAAAATCTCCTACTCTACCACGCCTAACATAGCATACCACATAGCTAGTAGCAATAAAAGAAAAAATTAATACTTACTTCCAACAAACTGAAACACGACAGGGGGTAAACCTTCAAAATAACATTATATCTACTAACCCTGATTTTCAATAGTAATAAAAGTAATATCACTAGTATAAGCAATAACGCTGAGAGCGACAACCCCCATAGCCATAATGCAACAACTAACAGACTTCTACACAACATAATAACCGGTAGGTTAACATCCAAAATAATTGTAACTCTAGATCTAATAGAACCTGCCATTTAGATAACAAATGCTTAATCAAGGATATCATAATACTCATGCACCGTCATAACTAGCAACTCTTCTGTAACATATATAGGCGCTACTTCAAACTGCTTTAAAACCAGATACAATTCGCACCTCAATTCTTTCAAAAAACACAGTCTAGCCCACTCCACTTCACTATCTAGCTACATACACTATCTAAAAACTAAAAATAGATCGTATACACTTAAATGGGAAGTGATAGGTAAGGCGGCATCGTACAAACCACCTAATAAATGTTGTAACCTCTGTCTACTAGAGACCCGTACTATAATATTCTCAAACCATAACCTCCTTAATAAAAAATCGGAAGTGTTCGCGTCGTGCCAGCACCGATTCCGACACTCCTTCCAAAACTTTAAACCCAATATATAGCAATGTCAGGCTTGAACCCATCACCACTTTTAGCACTACACCTCAAGCGCACACCGTACACCACAACACCACACTCAGTGATCCACCCTATCTTAACACAAATCGTTCCATCTATCTATAACTTTATACACTAGAAATATCCCCATGTACACCTACTTTCAGTATAATTACTTTCAATTACTTATAATTATATAGCGATACAATACAGTCTATGTAAACTTTAAATACCAGATTCCATAATGAATTATGTGTGCAAATGTATTTCTATGTATGGAGTTCTATCATTAGATATATATAAGATTAATTTATTAACAAAAGAGATCTGTATAACCTATATGTTGAGTGCAATGAGTTATATATGCATGTATAAATTGATGGATAGATTAATGGCATTGTAAGTGCGAGATGTTTTTTGGCCTGCCCTAGAGATGTATTTAGCTTTGCCATGCAGTCAGCCATACGCTGTCCCAGAACTTACCAGGGATTATATAGACGTAGTTCTAATAGGTCCCCTGACAGATTCTGTGGGTAGACTACATTTGCAAAGAACTTTGATATAAAGATGTGGCTCTTTGTATGGAATATTCAGTTGTAGCACTCTATGATAGAGATTAATCATCCTAATATAGATACCTTTAGTGCTTCATGATAGAGTAGACTGTAATTAAAAATAGGATACTTAAAATTGGAAACTGAATATATAACCGTCTATATAAGGGACTCAAATGAGACACCTTATAATGTGTGTTGGAATAATAAATTTAGTTATAGAAATCAGCTAGTTACCTCCCGTTACGCATTAACTCCCCTTAATCACACACATACTTCCGGATAATAAACCGATGTAAATTCTCGCAACAGAAACAACCTGCTCTATAAAAATGGATTAAAGAACACTGAGACGCAAAAAGCTAAAATAATTTAATTTAATGCATCAAACATCCAATACGGAATCATCGTTAATTATGTGAAGGATGTATAAACTATATATTACGATTCCTGAATGTGAAAATGGTGGTGCATACAAAAACCATAACTTTCTTTTGCTTCTCCTTTATACTATTTTTCTGCACACATACTTCTGTATCATATACGAAAAATACCTTACCACTACAACCTCCATAATACTCTTACTTACCCGCTTTAAGTGCTTCTATTACATGTAACACCCTGCCGCACAATAATCATATATAAATGTGACACACGTGCATGCCCCTTCGTGTAACTAACGCATACAATAACTAAAATAACTACTACATCTGACTAACTCTTGCATTGTCTATGTTAACTGCCGATTGTATTTTAATTTTGATTTGATTTTGTTTTAATGTGATTTTGAATTTGAATTGCTATACAGAAATAATATAATATAATATATGTCACTCCACTGTACATCAATATATACATGTGTATCTGTATGTCTCTTGCGTTGGAAAGGATATCAATTATGTGTACAAACATTGAAAAATGATCCGAAGACTCCAATCATAGGTTTGGATGAAACAATTGTAAGTGAATAAATGCTTTGAACATAGCTTTGATTCTTGTGAATTCTCTCTCTCTCTCTCTCTCTCTCTCTCTCTCTCTCTCTCTCTCTCTCTCTCTCTATATATATATATATATATATATATATATATATATATATATATATATATATATATATATATATATATATATATATATATATATATATATATATATATATATATATATATATATATTTATTAAAATAACAGAGTAAAGTTTAAGCAATGAATCGCTGCATCACCCCTAACGGGATCTTCTGAAACAAACAAAGTCAATCCGTCAACGCAGAAGTGAATATTTTAAAAAACGTTGCAATACGATAGACGTGGTTTTGTCTTTGCGTGTTTTGCTTTGCGTTTTTCACCGCTCCAAGTAATAACGTATTATATTCGTTTTTTTCCCGTTCTTTGCCAGGGAACGTTCCAAGAAACAAAGTATCGTCTTCCTGTCTTCCTCCGGTTGCAACGTTTTTTGAAATATTCACTTCTGCGTTCACAGATTGACTTTGTTAATTTCAGAAGATCCCGTTAAGGGTCAAACCAGCGATTCTTTGCTTAAACTTAAATTTATTATTATTACTATATATATATATATATATATATATATATATATATATATATATATATATAGTTAGAGAAGAACAAAATTGGTTATTGTGATCCAGTTCTTGGTTAAGAAAGCCAGTTTCCTGGATGGTTTCAACGTACCAATGAAACGGTCGTAAATACCTGGATAAACACCTTCTCTTGATGCTTACCTGTGTTTTCTCTTTTATACTATATATATATATATATATATATATATATATATATATATATATATATATATATATATATATATATATAGAGAGAGAGAGAGAGAGTGAGAGAGAGAGAGAGAGAGAGAGAGAGAGAGAGAATATATAAGATCAAAATATGGTTAAAAGAGTTCCATGTATTTTATTATGCGCATTTCAAAAACAAATATCATCATGAGATGACATTTGTTTTGGAAATGCGCATAATAAAATACATGGAACTCTTTTAACCATCTTTTGATCTTATATATTCTATATATATATATGCGTTTTCATCAGATAAAATAGGGAGACATGATATGAAGGTTAAAAAACTCTTGTGAATAGTGCAGTTTTGAATCAACATATGAAAAGTACATTTAGATTGATGTGTGATATTGGGAAAAACATGAGGGGGGTGGAAAGGATGAAAAATAGGAGGAGATGAGAGTAACTAATGGAGGGGGAGGAGTATAATAAGGAAGGATGAGATAGGAGGAGAGATGGGTGATAGAGAGAGAGAGAGAGAGAGAGAGAGAGAGAGAGAGAGAGAGAGAGAGAGAGAGAGAGAGAGAGAGAGAGAGAGAGAGAGAGAGAGAAAGCCTTTATTACTGAGAAAAATATATTGTTTTACAGAGAGAGGTTAAAAACCGTTGGAAGATAATATATAACTTAAAAGAATTTGAAAATTAACGAAGAGAAAAATTTAAGAATAATGTTAAATTAAGGTTTGTATATTGAAGGGTTTAATAATATGTGCGATGAAAAGTAATTGTTAATATGTATTAAGAATAATATTAAGTTAAGGTTTGAATATTAAAGGGTTTAATAATATGTGCGATGGAAAAAAATTGTTGATATGTATTATTAAAAATAAAAATAGTAATGTACTTAAGGATATATTGTGAAAAGAAGTAGAAGAGTGGATGAATTATGAATTTAGAGGAATTAGTTAGTGTTTAAGTATGTTTTTATGTAAAGTGATATGTATGTGTAATATATAAATAGTTTGTTTACAAATGAGCGCAGAAAGAAAAGAAGGAGATAGTGTTTAAGGAGAAGACTTTAACACCAAAATATGTATGTTTATGACGTATTTCCTAATGGTAATAATATAATGTAATAAAGGAGATTAGTTAGGGTTTAAGTTTGTTTTTATGTGTTGTGATGTGTAAGTTAGACGGGCATGTAAGAGAGAGAAAAATAATGAAAAAATATGTTTATGTTTGCGAAGGATTTTTCAAGGTGATACTATAAAGTATTTAAAAGGGTAATAGTAAGTGTTATGGCTAGTGATAGGATGGAAGAAGGAAGATCGGATATATTTCTGTGAGTAATAATGAGAATTGAGAAGTATCTAGGAAGAAAGTGTACAGATTAGACGTTAGAAATTAAAATAAATCTGGAAAAAAGGAAGAAAGGGAAGTGATAAATAGGAATGATATAGATTGGGTAACTAGTATTATATAATGTATAATAAATAACATTGAAATAGGGTAGAAAGATGGGTATATTTTAAAATATATATATATATATACATATATATATATATATATATATATATATATATATATATATATATATGTGTGTGTGTGTGTGTGTGTGTGTGTGTGTGTGTGTGTGTGTGTGTGTGTGTGTGTGTGTGTGTGTGTGTGTGTGTGTGTGCGTGCGTGTGTGCTTTTCAGAAAAAAGGATTTTAAATTGGTAAAGTATTAGATATTATCTGTATACTTTATGGAATCCTCTGTGGAATTTATGAAAGCAGAGAGAAAACAAGTCAATGCGTCTATTTATTATATAATCTAAATTAGATATAATGGTAAATTTCTCACATAAACAGAGATTAGATGTCTTGGATAGAGAGGCATTCAAGTATGGAGAGGCAGAACAAACTTTCCTCCAAGAGATGTTATAGTTAATATTTTTGTCTTTCAAGGACCATATGAGTTCTGAGAGTGCCGTGTTGGTTCTTTTAAGTTGGTATTTAAAAGAGGAATGATGATTATAAAGACGAGTTTAAAGGAGTTGGAAGTGGAGCCAAAATAGGTAAAGGAATTGGTGTCAATTATAACTTTACATTCATATATTAAGTTTTTCTCAAGACAATGATTGTTGAGAGGACATTTATTTTTAACAGGGCAATTACAATTGCGATTAGAGAAATTAACAGAGTTATTAACAAGTGACCTAGTGTTATCTATAGGAGGAATTGGATTGGAGAAGTTATTTACGATAGGAATAATAATTTCTTGATTTAGTTTGGGATTAAGAACATTTAACGAAGTTGCGTTTGACGTTGTATTTGGGTTTGCAGAAATTAGCCTAGAGTTAACAATGACGTCGGGAGTGATATTACTATTATTATGATATTCAGTGTTGGAAGGAAGAGATTTAGTATTTAGTATTTTATTGTTGTGTTTATAGATAATGTTGGAGATGTTGGAGGAGGTCGAATAGGAACATTTTATAGTGTGTTTGTTAAATATTTTACTATAGATATGTGAGGGAGGGAAGCATTTATTTAAGGCACTAAAAATAATTTAGGAATATTATTATTAATAGAGATGTGGAAAGGAGAATTATACCAGATTATGCTTTTGTATCTAGGTCTTTTATTAAAGTTATTGGAATGACCATGATTAATTATTTTACTGTAAGAGCTTCTAGGATTTGTTTCTTTACTGTATTTGATTTTATCAGGATAACCGGCTTTAGAAAGCGCGTTATTATAGTAATTGGCGTTAGCATCAAAGATGTTTTTATTAGATGTTAGGTTGGATATTCTTTTTCCAATATTACTGACTATAGCATTCTTAATATTAGTGGGGTGGTTAGATTTAAAATTAACATAATTTAGATTCTCATTGTTTTTATGGTAAGGGTAATATAGGCCAGTGTCAAGATTAAGAGATACATCCAAGAAGTTAGCTAGTTTTATGTTGTTATCAAATTCAATGTTTAAGTTATGTTGGTTAAAGAGATTACGTATATTGTTCTTAATAATATTAAGGTTAACTATGTTGCAATTTAAGATAGTAAAATGTCCATCGTCACGATGAATTCCACCGCGAAGTTGAGGAATTTTGCGAATCAAAGAGTTCAAAATAAAGATACCAATTAAATCTGTCAATTGGGATGATTCAGATTCACCCATTGTGATGTCAAAGTTGTTAGAGGTATCAGCTCTGGTCCAATATTCATTGTTGAACTCTAGGATGGTTTTACGTGCGGTGAGAATTATGTGAAGTTCATCTATGGTAATGTCTGAATATTTGTAAGCGAAAAGATAGAGCATTGTTGAGAAGTGAGGGCGAAATAGAAGAATAGTAGCTGGCAATATCAAATAAAACTTATTATTACCCTTTATATACTTTATAGTATCACCTTGAAAAATCTTTCGCAAACATAAACATTTTTTTTGACGTTAGATTATTCATCCTCAATTCATTAATTTTTTCTCCCTTTCATTCTCGTCTAACTTACATATCACAACATATAAAAACAAACTTAAACCCTAACTAATCTCCTTTATTACATTATATTATTACCATTAGGAAATACTTCATAAACATACATAGTTTGATGTTAAAGTCTTCTCCTTAAACACTATCTCCCTCTTTGCTTTCTGCGCTCATTTGTAAACAAACTATTTATATATTACACATACATATTACTTTACATAAAAACATACTTAAACGCTAACTAATTCCTCTAAATTCATAATTCATCCACTCCTCTACTTCTTTTCACAATATATCCTTAATTACATTACTATTTTTATTGTTAATAATACGTATCAACAATTTCTTTCCCTCGCACATATATTAAACCCTTCAATATTCAAAGCTTAACTAAATGTTATTCTTAATACATATTAACAATTTCTTTTCATCGCACATATTATTAAACCCTTCAATATACAAACCTTAATTTAACATTATTCTTAAATTTTTCTCTTCGTTAATTTTCAAATTCTTTTAATTTATATATTATCTTCCAACGGATTTTAACCTCTCTATGTAAAACAATATATTTTTCTCAAGTATAATAGCTATCTCTCTCTCTCTCTCTATCACCCATCTCTCGTCCTATCTCATCCTTCCTTATTATACTCCTCCCCCTCCATTATTTACTCTCATCTCCTCCTCTTTTTCATCCTTTCCACCCCCCTCATTTTTTTCCCAATATCACACATCAATCTAAAACTACTTTTCATATGTTGATTTAAAACTGCACTATTCACTAGTGTTTTTTAACCTTCATATCATGTCTCCCTATTTTATCTGATGAAAACACAAATGTCATTACATGATGATATTTGTTTTTGAAATGCGCATATATATTATTTATACTCTAGTCCTACAAATTGTAGAGTGCTACTTATCCGAATCTACATTGCTCTTATATATACATGAATATAATGATATATGTGCCTGTGCGTTTGTGTGTGTATTCATAATAAATGTATCTATATATTTACACATATATGATGCGTATGTATGTATATATTTGCATGTTCAGTTACTTCTGAATCCGCTTTTCAATCTGTATTGATTTCTGGCTGCATGTGGGTGGAAGCATTCCTACATTTATTGTTATCTGTTATTGGCGTATTGTTGTGATAGGTGTAGATGACCTCTCATTATTAATATTGTAAGCATGTTAGAGGATCCAATATAGTGACATGCTCGTCATCTAGTGACCACACTACACCTGCTGCTGGCATATCATACATATTTCACCTGCTCAACATATTATAATTATAGAATTGTTATATAATGAGAAAGATCAGATAAACGCGTGTGTTTATTACTTCCTGCCAGTATAATAGTAAACTTATACATTCACCCACGCACTCAATTATATATATATATATATATATATATAAGTTGTAATATAATGAAACGAAATTTCATTTATCACTCTTAGTACGGCACTTACTTAAATGTAAGTATGTATGTATACGTACATACATATATGTATACAGACGTACAGTAGCATGCATATATATATATATATACATATATACATACAGGTACACATATAGATATGTACGTATCAGTTTAGCGGACGTTTATTATAACGCCCGCTTTGTCCGTTTGTAAACAAGCGGACAGCCTGATTTATGCCGTACGGTGTTAAGGCAACCACGTCACCTTTTTGTTCAACACTGACACAGGAACGATGTACTAGTTTCAAGCTACTTAGCTATCATCAGCACCGTATACCCTCCTGCAAGATGGTTGAACGTTCGAAAGTATATACTTTCCTTATGAAAATTAACGGCTGAGCAGCCTAATTTGCATATCGAGTGAGTTCAGTCGGCCAGGCGTACCGAAAACGATAAGTTATAATATAATGAAACGAAATTTCATTTCTCACTCTTCGTACGGCACTTACTTAAATGTAAGTATGTATGTATACGCACATACATATATGTATACAGACGTACAGTAGCATGCATATATATATATATATATATATATACATATATACATACAGGTACACACATATATATGTACGTATCAGTTTAGCGGACGTTAATTATAACGCCCGCTTTGTCTGTTTGTAAACAAACGGACAGCCTGATTTATACCGTACGGTGTTAAGGTAACCACGTCACCCTTTTGTTCAACACTGACACAGGAACGATGTACTAGTTTCAAGCTTCTTAGCTAGCATCAGCACCGTATACCCTTCTGCCAGATGGTTGAACGTTCGAAAGTATATACTTTCCTTATAAAAATTAACGGCTGAGCAGCCTAATTTGCATATCGAGTGAGTTCAGTCGGCCAGGCGTACCGAAAACGATAAGTTGTAATATAATGAAATGAAATATAATTGTTCCTGTGTCAGTGTTGAACAAAAAGGTGACGTGGTTGCCTTAACACTGTACGGCATAAATCAGGCTGTCCGCTTGTTTACAAACGGACAAAGCGGACGTTATAATAAACGTCCGCTAAACTGATACGTACATATATATATTTATGTGTACCTGTATGTATATATGTATATATATATATATATATATGCATGCTACTGTACGTCTGTATACATATATGTATGTACGTATACATACATACTTACATATATATATATATATATATATATATATATATATATATATATATATATATATATATATATATATATATATATATATATATATATATATATATATATATGTATATATACGTATATAGAAGCACATATATGCATATATATAAACTGCACCACACACACATATATCAATATATATATATATATGTACATATTTATTTATTTATTTATATATCTATAACTATATGTGTACACTGATATATATATATACATATATATATATAGAATATCCCGATAAGGGTGAAAGCAGCGATTATTTGCTTAAATTTAATATGTTATTTTAATAAATAAATGTATATATATATATATATATATATATATATATATATATATATATATATATATATATATATATATGTATATATATATATATATATATATATATATATATATATTTATATATATACTTAAAAGAAATAGGAATTTCACTTCAAGAATAGCTTTATACAATATGTATAAATATTTCGTATCTCCAAATAAATACGGTTTTAAGAAGCCGTAGCTATGTAAACACAGTGGGCTAACGTCATTTGGTGATGTCCAGCAGAAGCAAGTGGGACAAACGTCTATGCATTTCAGGCTTAACTGGCCTTCGTCAGGGCGGTCCCGCCCACCTCTGGCGACTGCTGGACTAGAAGACAGGCTGGAATATATAGATATCTCATCTGTGTATTCATCTCATTTGCATATGAAGCTGCATAAGTTGGCTCAACTTATAATAAAAAAGAAATAGTATTTCGCTTCAAGCATAGTATATATTCTCGCCTGTCTTCTAGTCCAGTAGTCGCAAGCGGTGGGAGGGACCGTCCTGACGAAGGCCAGTTAAGCCTGAAATGCATAGACAGTTGTCTCCCTTATTTCTGCTGGACATCACCAGAGGCCGTTAGCCCACCGGTGTTTTCATAGCGGCTTCCTAAAACCTTATTTCTTTGGAGATACGAAATATTTATACATATTGTATAAAGCTATGCTTGAAGCGAAATACTATTTCTTTTTTTATTATAAGTTGAGCCAACTTATGCAGCTTCATATGCAAATGAGATTAATGACCTCATTTACACAGACAAGAAAAATATACATGTTCGCCTGTCCTCTAGTCCAGCAGTCGCAAGCGGTGAGAGGGACCGTCCTGACGAAGGCCAGTTAAGCCTGAAAATCATAGACGATTGTCTCCCTTGCTTCTGCTGGACATCACCCCGGTGTTTGCATAGCTACGGCTTCCTAAAACCGTATGTCTTTGGAGATACGAAATATTTATACATATATATATATAAATATATATATATATATATATATATATATATATATATATATAAATTAATAGGGATATATATGTATAAATTTATACATAGTCACAGATACATATAGGAGTGTGGCCACATTCCACGGAGTGGCTCATTGAAAACATTAATTAAGCAAATAATTATAAATCAGAGCTATATAAAATTGTAAGTTTGAAGAACAGTCCTTTCAGCAACCAACCTACATGCCATCCAGCTGCCATTCACAACCTTCCATTTTGACCACTAGCCACGTAATAGTTCTTACCCATTTTGAATTCATTTCTGGCGGCGATCATTGTTACAATTTTAGTCTTAACTGAGGTGTCTCTTGAGAAGCTCGAAACCTCATGGATAATACCGGGTTGGACATATCAACAAAGTACGAGCGAACCTATCTAGTCGGGACTAGAAGAATTTTGGTAAGATTTATATACATTTTTCTTTCCAAACTTACATTTTGACTTAGCCCCGCTTAATTGATTATTTGTCTAGTTAATTTCTACAGGCGAAGAAGACTGATCAGGTAATTTTTATCTGACTGTTCCTCGCGGAGGACTATCTGTGTCATTTATCTGTTATTTCTTCGAAGTTACATCTTAAACTTAGGTCCGTTTAAATGATTATTTATCTACTTAATTTCTACGGACTAGGGAGAAGACAAGTTGGGTATATTTTACCTGACTGTTCTTCAAACTTACAATTTTATATATATATATATATATATATATTTATATATATATATTTATATATATATATATATATATATATATATATATATATATATATATATATATATATATATAAATATATATGTATATATATATATATATATACATGAATATAATTATATATGTGTCTGTGCGTTTGTGTGTGTATTCATAATAAATGTATGTATACATTTACACATATATGCTGCGGATGTATATATATATTTGCATGTTCAGTTACTTCTGAATCCGCTTTTCAATCTGTATTGTTTTCTGGCTGGATGTGGGTGGAAGCATTCCTACATTTATTGTTATCTGTTATTGGCGTATTGTTGTGATAGGTGTAGATGACCTCTCATTATTAATATTGTAAGCATGTTAGAGGATCCAATATAGTGACATGCTCGTCATCTAGTGACCACACTACACCTGCTGCTGGCATATCATACATATTTCACCTGTTCAACATTTTATAATTATAGAATTGTTATATAATGAGAAAGATCATATAAACGCGTGTGTTCGTTAATTCCTGCCAGTATAATAGTAAGCTTATACATTCACCCACGCACTCTATTATCTATATATATATATATATATATATATATATATATATATATATATATATATATATATATATATATATATACATATGCGTATATACGTATATAGAAGCACAAATATGCATATATATAAACTGCACCACACACACATATATAAATATATATATATATATATACATATTTATTTAGTTATTTATATATCTATAACTATATTTGTACACTGATATATCTATATATATATATATATAGAATATCCCGATAAGGGTGAAAGCAGCGATTATTTGCTTAAATTTAATGTTATTTTAATAAATAAATATATATATATATATATATATATTTATATATATATATATATATATATATATCCTGGAGAGATGACCCCTTAGCGTTTGTCAAGGCAGAATTCTAGGAGAAGGAAAACTCTGATATAACACCTGCAACTCTGATGGTATCCAATGATGTTGACTTGTTCTTCTTTTTGGTAAATATCATCTTGGTTAAGAGAGTGGGACTGGCTTTGTGCAGTACCTTTACTCACTATAAAAGCTTCACGGCACAGGCATTGCTTTATATCTGGAGATCTCTCTGCACTTGTCGTCACATGGTACCATGGGCACAGCACTATGTGCCAATAATTGTCACAAGTGTATTGTTTGTACCAGAGCTTTCAAGTCGCTGGCTGGACTAAACAGTCACACTTGTTTAGCGTATCGGTAGGGTTTCTCCTACATGGATGTAAAGTAGTGACCGTACTCGAAAACGAGTTGGCAGCCACCACATATATATATATATATATATATATATATATATATATATATATATATATATTGTTATACTTTGGGAGGGTCATGTTGCCAATAAGAAACACATGCACCAGTTGCTTTCACTTCAATTTAATTTAATATATATTTATAAATTTACAAATTTATAAATTTCTGGTTGGTTGGTTGGTTCCACAACCAGATAGTTGTTTATATATATATAGTCATAGTTCTTTCGTCACACACTCTGTGACCTCTTCAGTGACTGGGGATTTCTTTCTTCGTTTCTGTGCCTTTCCTTTCTTCTATCCTACGCCATTTTGTTTGTGTGTGGGTTGCGTGCTCAGTTTGCGCATGCGCCACATCCGGGTGTCTGTGTGTGTTTGTGTTCATTTTTCTATTTTTCTATTTATATTTGTTTGTTTATTTATTTATTTATTGTTGGTTGGTTGTTTGTTCTATGTGTGTGTGTGTTTTCATTTTGTCTTGTGTGTGTTTTCATTTTGTGTGTGTTTTCAATTGTAAGTTGTTTATATATGTGTGTGTGTGTTTTCATTTTGTCCTTAATTGTAAGTTGTGATGTTGCTGTTCCACTCATATTTTCTATTTAATTTTGGTTTTAATTCTTTTATGCTTACTGCCTCTGTAATTTGCCTAAACATTGCGTCTTTCTTGTGTGTGGATTCTATTTTTATTTCTATGCTCTCTAATTTACCCCTGTGTTCTATCTTAGCATGTTGGTAGAGCACAGATGATTCTTTACTATCTTGGAGGTCTCGCCAGTGTTCATTTATTCGTTCCCCTATACTACGAGCTGTCTCACCTATGTACACTATATTTTTGTTTCTACATTGTCCCTCAGTACATCTTATGCTATATACTACATTTCTAGTTTTACAGTTAATATGGGGGCTTATTTTACAGGTTATACATTTCTTATCTATACATGAGGGTCTTTGGAACGGGTATGTCTTGCTAATAAGTGTTTTTACGGAGGTACCAGGTCTTTCTACTATCTTAATATTGAGATTATGTTTCTTTAGGGCCCTTCTAAATTTGTAGGCTAGTTCACCTCTAGGGGTTGTATTGATTGTATTAAATTGAAGTTGTATTAAATTGAAGTTGTATTAAATTGAAGTGAAAGCAACTGGTGCATGTGTTTCTTATTGGCAACATGACCCTCCCAAAGTATAACAATATCGGTTTCAACACACGATTTCAGATAAAGAATCTTGCTAAACAAATTCAGAAACGAAATATATATATATATATATATATATATATATATATATATATATATTTAAAAGAAATAGGAATTTCACTTCAAGAATAGCTTTATACAATATGTATAAATATTTCGTATCTCTAAATAAATACGGTTTTAAGAAGCCGTAGCTATGTAAACACAGTGGGCTAACGTCCTTTGGTGATGTCCAGCAGAAGCAAGGGGGACAACCGTCTATGCATTTCAGGCTTAACTGGCCTTCTTCAGGGCGGTCCCGCCGACCTCTTGAGACTGCTGGACTTGAATACAGGCGAGAATATATAGATATCTCGTCTGTGTATTAATCTCATTTGCATATGAAGCTGCATAAGTTGGCTCAACTAATGTATATATATATATATATATATATATATATATATATATATATATATATATATACATATATATATATCTATGTTTCCTTTCTTCTTTTTTCATTGTTTACCTGTGTAGGGACCTGGTTAGTCAGTCTGGTCACTACTTCTGATCAGATCCAAGAATAGCCCTTAAAAGGACTGTTGTCTCATGCGATAAGGATGGACAGACCAAAGCACAAGTTCAAAAGGACGAACCAGGCGAGAGATGTAGTTTCCTTCAGCTATTTATTTTCATACATGAAGCGACGATACAGAGGTACACGGCGTGCTTGAGTGACAAGCGTGACAGAGGAAAGGAACAACGATACGCTAGCTGACTCTGCCAAAGGTGGATTGGCGAATGTGTTTGGAACCACTCTATTTATACAAAAATAATCGGTTGATGTTTAGCCACTGCGTTGGCGTTTTATTTTAGTGGCTTTAACGGTTGTTTGTTCCACGGTGAGGTGGAACAAAGCAGATAGATGGCGCTGTTTATTTCACATATGTTATTTCCGGTGGCTGTACACCTGTTTTTTTTTTTCCCGAGAAAACTCTGCAAACCTGTTATGGCTTAATTGGTATACTTTATTGTTTCGACATCTGTCTCACGCAACGGACAGGCCTTTGGCTAATATTAGTCGATGTAAGCCTAGGTCGGACAGAAGTAATGTCGAGAAGTTCCTCTCGACGGTTGAAGAGCTTGGTAATCAGAGTTTCTCGTTCAACCTATAATTTCCAAAAGAATAATTTTTAAGGTTTCCTCTTAACTATTTCCTGCTTTGTTTTCCGAACTATTTTGTCCCTCTCCACCCTGCTCTCTCTCTCTCTCTCTCTCTCTCTCTCTCTCTCTCTCTCTCTCTCTCTCTCTCTCTCTCTCTCTCTCTCTCTCTCTCTCTATATATATATATATATATATATATATATATATATATATATATATATATATATATATATATATATATATATATATATATATAATTATTGATATTTTGCTGAACTCCTTGTAGAGTTTTTTTCAGAATGTATTTGACTGCTATTTCTTGTAAATAAACATTCACTTCCATCCTGACGTCACTAGCCCCGTTTTTTCCTCATGTGCTTTTTCATAAATACACATGAAGGCGAACTAGCCAGTTTTAGAATTCCCTTTTTCGGATTATATTACTGTGAGAGCCCTGGTTTTCTGTTGAGCTCTGCTGATGAATGAAATTCCAACCGTGACCATCTCCACTGAAAGTTTTCATGAAATAGTCTTTTAAGACTATACAGAGCATTTGATGTTATTCCAAATTGAAGGATAAGTGTTTCAAACTTTATTTTATCATGAGTTAAAGGTCTATAGATTTTTCCCTGGATTTTACTAAATTCTGTGGATGAATTTATATCCTGATTCTCTTTTGAGATGAGTTTGAGTTATTTTTCCTAAATCTTTCGTTAACTACTTTTCCCATCTTGACGTTATAGTCGCTTATATGTTATAGAATGCCGTTAGCTTCTTGCTAAATCAATCTCTTTCCCTCTCATTTATATATATATATATATATATATATATATATATATATATATATATATATATATATATACATATATACTTAGGTTAATAGGGGTTAGGTATTGTATACCCGTGTCCCATTAAGGTATTGGCAGCATAATAATTATCTCTATGCTTTGGAGCAGAACCGTATATATGAAAAAGAACACAAGAGCGTCTACAACATCAAAAGATTTGTATTGGCTTACAATGTTTCTTCCTTACGTAACCGTAGGATTCGTCAGAGCTATAAAAGGGGTTTGATTGGTGTTATGGACTCTACCAACCAAACATTCAAGAACAAAGAGTAAAGAGAGTAAAGAGCAAAAGTAGGGGACGATAAGTCTAATTTTGGTGCGGGAGGGTGGGGTGTGGGTACTTGTTTACTAGCTGCGGTCATATTCATTCCCGGGAGTCGGGTGGTTAGCTGAACCATAAATGGGGTGGCGTCGATAGTATGGTGCAGAGGGTGCGCAGAGGCTACACAAACACAAAGGGCATACAATATATATATATATATATATAGCAGAGGAGAAAGTACATGAGATAATTAGAAATGGAAAAAGAGTAATAATAATAATCTATAATTAATAGTGTATAAGAAGGCATGGGGAAGATTACACTATAATAAGGTATAAAAGTAAGAATAAGGTAAAATATAAAGGAGGATAAAAGTGGAAATAATAAAGATAAAAAAATATATAGAGAATATATAAAGAAATATAAGCGAATATTTGGAGGGGAAAACACAATGTAAAAAAATCGATTTTTTTCAAATAATAATAAAAATATAATAATTATGGGGGGAGAAAACGGGATAGAAAAATATGATCAAGTGTGATTAGTTGAGAGAATATAAGATGATAATAGTTATGTCAAGTTTATACATCTTAATAATAAATAATATGTGTATCAGAGTTGCAGAACCTTCAATTCACTTACGGGTTCAAGCCACGTGGCATGGTCCATTGTTTATTTGTGCGGTCATGTGCGTTTGTTTTTGACACCACAGCAGATGCACAAGTTCGTAAATTCCAATGCAGATATAACTCTATTTTTGCTCACCCGGACATTGACGGAGGATCCAATATTCCTAGTTCAATATGTGTTTTGTGTTATTTTGGTCGCACAAATCAATCACTTGGTTCAATATTATGGAGTTTGGTTTTCTGGTCTTCGTAACAGTGTCAGTGGTTGTATATCTGGAAATCACAAGGATCACAGTACTCCGGTTTGGTGTGATTATCGGTCATCTAGCTATGTTGTTGGTGGTTGGATTCAATTCTATTCGCCCGAACGTTGAACTTTGGTGTCGATAGGACATTAACGAGGCAGGGTGAGATCGCATCTGTGGTACAAAACGGTACGCAAGGAAATTCTTCGTCTTCGTTTCATCCGGGTCCAGCAGTCACGTGCAAGAACCGCTACGTAGTAATTGTGGGGTTAATCGGTCAAGTCAGCAACTGACCGAAAATTCAGGCAGGCATGACAGGCGCGTTTAGGTCGGCAGCTTTTTTATGTGTACGTGTGTCCGACACACACAGACACATATTTATATGTATTTCAACTCAAAAGACTCAAATGATTCACCCACTGGTACTAAAATCGGTCAAGACAGCAACTGGCCGACAATTCCCTTAGGAATTCAGACAGGCATGACAGGTATATTTAGGTCAACAGCTTCTTTATGTGTACGTGTGTCCGATACACACAGACACATATCCATATGTAATTCAACTCAAAAAATTCAGTTGATTCCCCTATTGATATTATATCTGTGTTGCCCGGATATGCATACTGTGGTGTTCTGGTCGTGCATAGCATTCACTGTGTTTTGCCATTACCTTGGAATGTGATGTTATGGTCATCAATAGGCCGGCAAGCGCATTTCGCTCTTATATTGCGGAGAATGGTGTTCTGGTCCTCAGTAAACATTTGGGTCAGCAGGAGGGGTGGTGGTTCTCAGTTTCAACTACGACAATACATATGTGTTACTCTGCATATCGTGCTCCTCTCAGAGAAGAGTATTATAGGCGGAATTCGTGCCACACACCACATATAGAGAGAATTTATACAGAAAAGTATACATACATATAGACATACATACACACATCATACACTTACACATACACACTCATATGCATACATACATATATTCACATACATGTCACATATACACATACACACAATATAATACGCATGCATACAATATACAAATATATATATACATACAATATACATGCATACAATGCACGCACACATGCGTGCATGCTTGCACACACGCACGCACACCCACACATATGTGTGCGTGTGTGTGTGCGTGTGAGAGATAAAAGGAGAATACACACACACACACACACGCAAAAACACCAACCATGTAGGGGACTGCACCACCCTTAGGGTACCTATCTATCTGGGTTACGGGTTGGGGGGGAAAGGAGGGGAGCTCTAGTCTAGGTGGGGGTTGCGTGATATATGTTACGTCTATGTGCTAGGTTTAAAATAGAAGAAGGAACTAAGGATTTTGTGTTGGCAAGAGGAGAATATTTCCGATTTCCTGTTAAGCAGGTTCCGTTTAGAGTGTATTATGGCATGGCATTCCAGTAAACACAGGTCACAACGGGAATGAATATGACCGGGAATGAATATGACCGCAGCTAGTAAACAAGGACCCACACCCCACCCTCCCGCACCAAAATTAGACTTATCGTCCCCTACTTTTGCTCTTTACTCTCTTTACTCTTTGTTCTTGAATGTTTGGTTGGTAGAGTCTATAACACCAATCAAACCCCCTTTTATAGCTCTGACGAATCCTACGGTTACGTAAGGAAGAAACATTGTAAGCCAATAAAAATCTGTTGATGTTGTAGACGCTCTTGTGTTCTTTTTCATATATATATATATATATATATATATATATATATATATATATATATATATATACAAAAATATATTTAATTCGTTTGGAAGCCTCGACAATGCAAATGGGTAAATCTCCGGGTAACAAGGTCCGGTAGTGGAGAGATAGATGTAAGTGGGTGTACGTTGAGATGCGTGGTGTGTTTAAGATGTGTGAGATATAGTGGTAGAACACTGGAAGGTAATAACCGTATTGGTAGAGCACTCAGTCCATGGGACGAGTTAGGTAGTAGTGGTTACACAACAGTTAGTTCACCATACCGCTAAGGTGAAACATTTGTTCTCGGTATGGTCACCTAACTGTTGTGTAACCACTTCTATATATATATATATATATATATATATATATATATATATATATATATATATATATATATATATATATATATATTATATATATATTAACATTGTTGCTCTGAAATAGCTATATATATATATTAATGTATATATAGTGTATTTTGCAATACACTGTATGCTTAATTAAAAGTATTTCGAAGACCTTATGCTATTGTTTTAGAGTAGTGACAGACTCACATACTTTAATTTCAGCAAACAGGGGGAGATAAAGCTGACAATGCCTTGTTTCACACTTATTGATGCTTATCAAAGCCAACTACTCCTCCTGTTTGCTGAAATCATGAATGTTTGGTTCTTATAGAATTCTAGTAAATAATCAGGTACTGATTATACAGAGCGGTTGCCGGTCAAGTTGGCTTTGATAAGCATCAATAAATGCGAAACAAGGCCTTGTCAGCTTTATCTTCCCCTGTTTGCTGAAATTAAAGTAAGTGAAGCAGTCACTACTCTAAAACAATAGCATAAGGTCTTCGAAATGTTTTTAATTAAGCATACAGTGTATTGCAAAATGTACTGTATATACATATATATATATATATATATATATATATATATATATATATATATATATATATATATATATATATATATATATATATATATATATATATATATATATAAATATATATATACATATATATACTTATATATACATATATACATATATAGGTGTGTGTGTGTGCATACCATTTAAGTTAGTCTAGCAAATTGCTAGAACTGGTGGATTTGGTTACCACACAACGATGCAAAAAGTTGATTAATGCACTCAAAGGTATGCAAGTCAACCATTGTAGATGGGGTATCCAGTAGCTGGTATATGAAGGGACTGACTCGTAACAATGTTATTCAGGCAGTCCCCGAATCGAATTTACGTTCTTCAATTTACTCTTTGATATTCATTTTCCCCTTACATCATATGTTTGGGTTCAACGTAATCCTGTAAAGTAATTATGTGGGAGTTACCTGATAAGATCCTGCCGGATTGCATTATAATTCGATGAAGATGTGTAATCTAATTATGTATAGTGATTTCGCAGAACTAATATTTTAAATCAACAATTCCAGTCCGGCTTCTGGTGTTATTTAAAGAGTATACACACACACTCACATACAGACATACACACACACAAACATACATACACACACACCCACACACACACCCACACACACACACATATATATATATATATATATATATATATATACACACAAACAATCACACACACATACACATATATATATATATATTATTATACTTTGGGAGGGTCATGATATCAATACAATCACACGCACTTGTTGGTTGGTTCGATAACCGGAAGGTTGTTTATATATTGTCAAAGCTCTTTCGAAAAACATTGTGTGACCTCCTCATTGACTAGGATTTTACTTTGAATATCTTGTTTGTTCTGTCCTATACCATCTTGTTTGTGTGTGCTTATATTGCGCATGGCTTATATACTTGTGTGTCTGTGTGTATGCGTGTTTATTTATTTATTTATGTGTTTATTTATTTGTTGCATGTTGGTTGGCTGTTCCATCTGTGCGTATCTGATTCATTTTCTTAGTTTGGTTTCTGTGCGTGTAAGACAAATCACAGAGGCGACAACCTATAGACGAACTCCAAACAAAATTAAACAGAAAATATGAGTGGAATAGCAACATCACAATTAGTAATTAAGGATAAAATGAAGACATACAGACACCTACAAATCCAAACTATCAAAACAAATAAGACACACACAGAACAAACAACCAGCTAGTGACAAGTAAATAAACACATGAAAAAAAATAAATAAAAACACAGACACGCGGATGTTAAGCATACGCAAACTAAGCCCTCAACAC
>OZ024743.1:109985797-110060797 GCA_964016885.1 Eledone cirrhosa
GGTGATAGGTTGTGAGAAGCCGCTGTTAGCCAACGCCGTGTTATAGTAGGGTGCCGCCCTGTCAAATATAGCCTTATTAGAGGAGAGGTTTGAGATTCTTGTACTGATATTCTTAACGAAGTTTCTAAAAACAGTGGGATGGTGCATGAGTCCTTGTGAATGTAATTATGGAGCGTTTCCTGAACCACCAGTCTACCTTCAGATACCCGGACATACGTTCATCCACGAAACTCGCGAGCCACGTATGGTCCCTAAAGGACTCAAGTATAGGGCACTCCATTCAATGAAAAGCCATCACTAAGTCCAAGCCATACGCAAGGGGATATCCGATTGTGGCTTATGTATTGACGAACGAATAACTATCCAAAAGAGATTACGCAATAGTGATTGCCTAAACACGAGAAATGAATTTTTCACAAGTTGTCCACACGTCACCAAACATCTATTACATAACTACAAGGCCCGGACTGATTGTTTGTAATTTTATTTAAAAATTTGTTATTTTATTTTCAACCAAAAACTTTCTGGTCTTTCGCAGTTATCTCCCTTACCCCCCCCCCACCCCCACACACACACATACGCAGTCTACTATTGCCTGTGTGAAGTGACCGAGTTTCTGCGCATGCGCGTTCGTACGGTTGTCCTTCTTGTTCCTATAACCATATTCATCCCGAGCTGAAGTTCCGCGAAGGTGAAACAATTGTTCTCGGTATGGTGAACTAACTGTTGTGTAACCAGGTCTATCTAACTCGTCCCTTGGACTGAGTGCTCTAACACTACGGATATTACCTTCCAGTGTTCCACCACTATATATATATATATATATATATATATATATATATATATATATATATATATATATATAGCCAAAGATTAATATGGTTCATTGATTACTCAATGAATATAGTTTTACAATAGGTTAAAAACACTCTACAAGGAAGTTTCTGGAGTTATTAATATTATTCAGAAGATTAATAAACAAAGACATTCACATAATCAAAATATATATTTTTATTATATATATTTCGAAGGTACTGTGCTGTTGTTTCAGTACGTCCTCGTCAGATAATATACATGAATTGATGTATGACGTGCCTCAACGGTCTTGGTGGTTCAATTCTAGTATTCGCAATACTGGAATTGAACCATCAAGACCGTTGAGGTACGTCATACATCAATTCATGTATTTTATCTGACGTAGACGACTGAAACAACAGCACAGTACCTTCGAAATATATATAATAAAAATATATATTTTGATTATGTGAATGTCTTCATTTATTAATATTCTGAATAATATATATATATATATATATATATATATATATATATATATATATATATATATATATAATATATAAGAACAAAAGATGGTTAAAGGAGTTCCATGTATTTTATTATGCGCATTTCAAAAACAAATATCATCATGCAATAATATTTGTGTTTTCATCAGATAAAACAGGAGGACATGATATGAAGTTTAAAAAACACTTGTGGATAGTTCAGTTTTAAATCAACATATGAGAAGTAGTTTTAGATTGATGTGTGATATTGGGAAAAATATTTTATTTAGAGAGGGGGTGGGGGAAAGGATGAACAAAAGAAGGAGATGCGAGTTAAGGTGGAGAAGGAGGCGTATAATGAGGAAGGATGAGATAGGAGGAGAGTGCTTCTTATCCGATATCTGCATTGCTTTATTGTACTACAATAAAACTCACCTCCTACACACATATATATATATATATATATATATATACATACACACATATACATACATATACATACATATATGCACACATTCTTCTACATAATTTGTGTTTCGTATATATACACAATATACTGAGTATCTTGGACAATATATGTTCCTTTCCGTCTCAATATAAACAGTCACATTTTTTTTCTCTTGGATTATTATGGTTCTAGATAAAGTCTATTGAGCTTAATTATTGAGAAACACAAGATTCTGTACATGATTGATATGTTTTGATTCATTATTTAGATATAAGCACACACACACACACACACCCACACATACACATACTCATATATATATATATATATATATATATGTAATAGAAAAAACGAAGAAGTTTTGTTTACATGTGAAAAGTATTTATTGTGTATCGACCTGCTGCGCGTGTTTCGGAGAAGATTGGCCTAAGATGACCCATATATCATTTGTCGCATCACCGTCTGAGGAGCATATCGATACTAGAGTCAGGTCCATATGAGGTCGATTGGCCGCTCTCCATCTTTCTCTCTCTCTCACCTGTCCCAAGACAAACATTAAATGAACGAAGATGTTTATTTCTCCGTTACGAGCCTCCTATTATTGTCAGTAATCTCATTCATCAAAACTAAAGTAGGGTGAGATCTGAAGAGCATATTTTAATGTTTGTGACCTGTTCTTTTTCAAACATTCTGTTTCTTCTTTCCTATATTCTCTTCCTTCTTTCCAGTCAACTCACACCGAACCGCTGATCTCTGTCCTTCGAGGTAATATTTCACCCAACGGCGTTTCGACGGTATTTTGCTATTTTAAAAAGCTTCCATACGCTGAGTGTTTCCCTTTTCCTGAGAATTCTAATACACCAGAGTCTCAAACCTAGATTTTCGAGTTAATTTGTTTATATATAAATATATATATATTTATATATATATATATATATATATATATATATATATATATATATATATATATATATATATATATATATATATATATATATATACATATGTGTGTATGCGCGCGCGTGTGTGTGTGTGTATGTGTGTATGTATGTGTGTGTGTGTGAGTGTGTGTGAGTGTGTGTGTGTGTTTTTTCTGTTTGTGTGTTGTGTGTATGTAAAACACGAATGCGAAAGCGACTTTAATTGGGAAAGAATTTTATAGAATGAGCGCAAATAAACTCTATCACCATTTCTTCCATTGAGAGATAGTTTGAAGCTGCTAAGTTAGTTGAGTACTGTAAAACAATGAATATAGTGAGGACATCGACAAATTTTGAATTAATATACAAAAATGGAGATATTGTTCTAGTTACCGATCAAAATTATACTGAAAAAAAAAAAGGATGAGGAATATGATGCCACTTTTACCTCCTTACGGACAACTGACGCTGCATATCAGGTCCGAACACAGAAGAACCGAACTCCCACTGACATCACCCCCATCTCTCTCACCCTCCCCATATCTCTGTAATATGAGCAAATGGGGTCCCACGTGCCGCCTCACGGCCCCGGTGGAAAGAATGGAGAAGGTGTTTCTCCGGAGGATGGTAAAGGAGATGCGCTGGAAGAAGCATTCCATCTCGTGAGGTTCACACTTGCGGCTATCCAGCTCAGCACCTATGTCAGTATGTAGAAAGGTAGCCCTACGGTCAAGTATACCATAAGTCTCCACTGCTAGGGACTCGGTTGCAAAGCTGTCAGAGAGCCTCCAATACTTGTGCAGCAGGACCTGGGTTAGTCTCAGACTGAACCATATTGCGGCTGGAGGATGTGTCGTTGCAAGTGGCATCCCAGACGAGGGGTTTACCACTGCGGAACTGGAAGATGGTCATAGAATAGGTGTCTCAAGTCGAAATCTATAATGTTTTGGAACTTAGCGTATATATGAAGATAAAGATGCTAATGCTCATTAACGTGTTGATGGTGATGATGATGATGATGATGATGATGATGAAGGAGGATACTGATCTTGAATATTATAATGATGATGATCATGGTGTTGATGAAAAGCTTATTTTATAAAGGAAGAAATACGACTGACGTTTATTTTATAATGAGAATTGTCATTAATGCTTACAGGTTAAGATTTCCAAGAAAAATATCAGTTCTTTTGTACATCTACACCAAATCAAATTTGCATATATCATATTTAAATAAATGTGTATGGGCAGACAATATAGTAATATTTAACAATCTTCATATCGTGACAGCATATCCATTCATACCTAACCATTTGTAATCACTAGAGTTGAATATCACATATGATATATGTTTTTAACATTGTTCACCGAAATCTGTTCCAATGTGAAAAGGCATTAAAATGATGAAACTATTATAGTGTAAAATAAAATTAAAAAATAAGTTTTCATTATTTGCTGTGTTATAACCTATTTATTAAAATAGATGAAAATTGCAGAGACATGTTAACAGAATTCTGTTCCCCTTCTGAATTCCAGCGAATGTAATTTCTTTTTTTATAAAATAGCAATAAAGATATAAAACAATATCAGACACGAGAGAATATTAGTTACATCGCACACTATTCAGTTCATCCTTTAGATCGTATCTAATAGCAGTATATGCAGACGAGTTATTTTGTGAGTGTCATTATTTCATGTGGTTATTCGATTTTAATATGAAGTGTTGTTTGTTGTTAACTATAATGACTTCTCAGCATATAATGCAACTATTCTGTATGTAATCCTTATCTTTCTAGTTATATGCTACATTCACATGCATCTTGGTTATATGCATAAATCGTTATCAACAGGAGGGGAGAATCTAAGTTCATATACAACGGGTTTCTTACATACATGCTATATATATATATTTATAGATATATAAATAAATGAATATATATATATATATGTATATATATATATATATTAATAATAATAATAATAATAATAATAATAATAATGATTTATTTATTAACCACAAGGGTTTACATAAAGTAGACATTAAGGACAGTACAGGACAATACAGGACGGTACAAATGGGCATTTCTGCGTATAAAAAAAAGAAAAACAGATAATGTAACAAAAGAATAACAATGAAAAATTCCCCAATAGGGGGGAGACTTCCGATGGACATTTGTGGAGAAAGCCCGTTAAAAGATCAGTGACCCTTCTCCCAGTTTTCTACCTTAAATTTACAGGCACATACTCAGAGTAGGCCCATTCACTCGGGCCATACTTGTCTCTCTCACCCATCTTTCAACAAAATACTGGGAAGAGAGCACTTCCCTCTCTACCCTGGTTTTCCTTTTCAAATGAAATTTGAAAAAGTTACTCAGGGCATCACAGAAGAGGTAAGTGCTCGTCTTCAGCCCTTTCAAACGTGTCCACCATACTATCACTTTCGCCATGGCCACCAGACAGATAAAAACTACCTGACCTTCCCGGCTAAAGGAAGAGGGCGGGGCAATCCTCCCGATGGACACAGCTGATAGCTGGAACCGTCCTACACGTGACAGCAGGTATTCGACATAAACCCACAAGTCAGCAATGCTCGGACACTGGACGAGTGCGTGCAGGGCGGTTTCGTCACCCTGCGCGCATCTCGGACATGCCCGGATGACAACACCTCCATGTCTGTAGAGTTTATCCCGAACTGGCAAAGCTCCTCGGTAGCACGGCCAGGCCAGGGATTTCTGGAAGTTGTCCGGCCCGAAAGTCCTTCCGAAGAGATTGGCTAGTTGTTTTTCGTCGACGCCTAGAGTTTCTCCAAGGACGTCGTCGCTCTTCCCCTCAACTAATCCTCTATAGAATGCCAAGGTTGAGTTTCCACCGATCACATTGCCCGATTGGTCGAGGACTTTGAGCGCCTGAAGACATTCATGTCTCCAAGCGCTCCCTCTTGGTCTTCGCTTGACCTAGGACTGCAGCTCCGTCAAGGAGACGAGCTGGGGACAGACGTGTCTAGAAAACGGCGACCACACCTCATAACCATCGAGGAAGAGGTGCAGATGTCGTAGCATGTGCGCGTCTCTGCGCATCATCAGCCACGGAATGTCCAGCCATCCACGTAGCGGGTGTTGACAGCAGATGGAGCGCCTGACCATTGGAGCGCGTACCTTCCACAAAAAGCGAAAGAGCAAACGCTCCAGCGCTGTCAGGTGGGGCTTAGGACAAGGTACGACGGTCAGGCGGTAGTAGATGACGGACGCGATGTACCCGCTAACCACCTCCGCTCCACCTTTCAGGGAGAGCTTCCTCTCCGCCCATTTCAGGGTGAGAGAAGCCACACTGCTCTTCAACTCGTCCCAGTTTATGTCCGCCTGGAGGTCCGGACCGAACCAGACCCCTAGCAATTTAACCGGTCCATCCGTCCAGCGCCCGACGACGCTGTTGAACTGTATGGACCTGCCTCTCCAGGTGCCGAGGTGCAGGCCCACTGACTTCTCATGGTTGATCATTGCTCCTGTCGCCGCTTCGTATTCTCTTAGTGTAGTGCCGATTGCCTCGATGTGTTTGGCGTTCGACATCACTACGGTGACATTGTCCGCATATGCTGACACGGATCTTCCGCATCCTAGTCCTCGCGGGACCCCCCTCCCTCAACGTCTTTAGTCCGTTCAGTAATGGCTCGAGAGTCAATAATTACAAGAGGAACGAAAGGGGACGTACTTGGTGGACCGAGCGGTAACGATGGTCGACCCTATCGAAAGCTTTCGACTGATCTAAATTGATCAAGGACCCACTCGTGCCAAGTTCCCTAACTACCCTCTCTACGATGTATCGCATGAGGTGGAGGTTGTCGTGGATGGATCTATCGGGAATGGCGCATGTCTGCGCCTCTCCCACCAGACCACCAACGATAAGCGCCAACCTTTTTGCTAGCACCTTGGCCAAAATCTTAAACTGTCTGTTTAGCAGAGTTATGGGCCTGAATTTATCTATGTTTTCCCCCTTGTTCGTATCCTTTCTCAGCAGCGCCACAGCTCCTCGGCTCACAGAGCTGGGAATTCTCCCGTTCTGTTGCCAGTTGCAGTAGACATCCGCCAAGAGGCCTCCGAAAAAGTTTGGCATCTGTACGTAAAGTTCATAGAGCAGACCATACAAACAAGGAGAGTTACCCTTGTGCAGCCAGTCAGTGTCTCCCGTACTTCAGCGGCTGTTATCGGCTTTTCGCAACTCTCCGCCTCAGTGGCTGAGAGCCGGGGAGATCCGTCGAGGTAGACACTAAAGTCCTTCCCTCGATCCGGCCTGCCGCAGCCCACGAACAACTGTGCGAAGTGTCGCTGAAAAGATCCACATATTTGCCCGGGATCGAGTAGTATGCGCCCGTCGTGGTCCACCAAAGAACGGATCGTGGCTTTGTTGCCACGACGCGCCTCCGCCACTCGGGCCAATTGAACAGCCTTCGTCTCCTCGTGTCTGAGATCAGGCACCCTAGCTCTTCCAACGCAGTCTTCGTGCTTTGCATTGAAGAATTGGTCAAGGGCCAATATCGCCGTAAGTACGTCGGTCGCGATGCCTTTGCTAAGCGGCTCGTCTAATTTTTTAACTAGTTCACCCTCTGCTATATTTTTCTCTATTTCTAAAGCCTTACTAAACGGAATGGACTCTATTCTAATCGCTCTTTTCAGAGCAAACCACCACTTGTTGTTGACGATGGCCCCCGTCAACGCCCGCTTAACTAGTTCGCTAATACGGTCTCTGTAAGCCTTGCGCACTGGTAAGGACGCGTTTAGACTCCAGTAGCCGGATCCTCGTCTATGAAACCTATCTAAGTCAAGCACACAGATCACGAATTTATGGTCCCTGTAGCTGACTATCTTGAATTGTGGACAGCCTATGCTAGACCTATCTATTTCCCTACAAAATACTCTAACTAGATATGATTTGGATGACCCTATGCGACTTGTCCAAGTCCACATTGGCGCATTCGGGAAATCCAATGGGTACCTGTCAGACAGTTCAAAACGCCTGAGCAGGTTGGTGAGGCTCTTGCACCATCCTCCACTATCCGCTAATCCCACACACTCCCAGTCTGCATCTAAGATCCCGTTCCAGTCGTCCACTAACACTAAAGATCGGGACGTTCCAAGAAAGGTCTCCAGACGCTGAGAGAAATCAGGTCGCCCTGCTCCTGTCGGGGCATAGACAGCCACTAACCTGAAAGCTTGTCCGTCACCGCTGGTCATGTCCAGCACCACCAACTTACCCTCTGGGTCCAGGAAGATGGCCCGTATGTCGAGATCCAAACCTCTCCGAAAAAGCACAGCACCTCCTCCCACCCGATCCAGGACGGCTGGGAGATGCGTACACATCGTAGCCGCCGAAGATCGGTGCGAAGGCCCGTGCTTCGGAGATTCTGGTCTAGCTGATGGCCACTACATTTATGTTTAGTGACCTGAGGTCGTTGAGCAGGTGGCCCTGCTTCCATGACGACCCCAAGCCACGCGCATTTATGATGGCTATTCTGAGTGAGGTCATGTTGAAATGGAGTGGAAAAGATGGGAAAGACCACTTACCTTACTTCTCAGAGAGGAAGGATGGTTTTCCATCCTATTCACCGCTTGTGGCCTCCTCCGGAAGGATGTCCTTATAAATCCTCGTGGGGAGTGCTTGTCGGAAGTCTCCGATGTCTTTGGGGAATATTTGTTTAAGTGTCGTGTACGTTTTCTGTGAGATGGGAGTGATTTGTATGTGTGGAGGAGGTGTGGACTTTTGGGTTGTTGTGTAGTCTTTTTCTGTGATACTGGTGTTGTGTTGGATGTAGTGTAATAATTGGTTGTTGTTCAAATGTATTGTTGTGTAGTGTGTATCGTTTTGGTTGTTTTGTTTTGTTTGCGTTTGTTGTGGGTTTTGTTTCTGTTTCGCTTTTTAGTGACTTTTGTGGTGTTGGTGATGGTGGTGTTGGGGTTAATGATGGTGATGGTGTTGGTGTTTGTGGTGAATGGGTTGGTGATGTTGGTGTGGATGGTGGCATAGTTGTCTTAACTTTTTTGGTTGAGAGTTTATTTGTTTCCCTCTGTATTTTGTTTTTGAAGGAGGAAGGAAGGGGATTTTTTTTCTTTTTTGGTTTCTTTTTCTTTTTTTCTTTTTTCCTGATACTGTTTCCCACTCCTCGTCGTCACAATCTGTCTCCAGTTGCGATAGGTCGGGGAGTGGAAAATCCTCCAGAGGCGTTGGTTTTGGTTGTGACGTGGTGGATGGTGTAGGCGCTGGTGCTAGTTCTGGCGCATTGGGTTGTAGTGGTGTTGGTTTTGCTACTGTTGCTGGGATTGTTGCTGCTACAGTTGCTTCTGTTGTTGGTGCTACAGTTGTTGCTGCCATTTCTGCTGCTGGTGGTGTTGATGGTTGAGTCACTGGGGTGGGTAAGAGAGGTGATCTCAACCTTTTAGCATGAGGGCAGAAAGCCCTTAGGTGGGTTCCTTCACCACAAACGACACATTTAGTCCTTCTATCCTCGACGATTACGGTGAGGTGGCTGCCGTCAGTGAGGTCTATTACCTCTGGGATCTTCTCAATGCTTTTTTGGTCCGCTTAGATCAGGAGCTCCATCCCAGATCCGGACCAGTTCTCCTGCTTTTCATTCGCTATTTCGATTATCTTGGTGTTGGCTTCGATGCCGGCGAGGGCGGCAGCTATTAGCCAGGGAATTTCGATGGCCGGTGGTCGTGGGCCACCCTGATCTTCACGAGTCTCTGGCCACAATAGCTTGGGACGAGTGTGAAGTCGTCACTTCTTAATGGGGCCATGGAGTGTTCTCTCGCCTCCTATGGTGTTCGAAAGCACACGTCCACGGTTCCATATTTCTGTCCACATCTGATGTGGGGGTTTTTATGCCCACATATGTCCCAAAGCGTTTTGGATTTGCGACTCGGATGCCCGTTCCACTCGGCGCGATTTTATTATATTCGTCCGATAAGACACGGTTGATAGGCGCCCATGCTCCATTTTATTAGATGGGGTGAGGCTGACCCTGTACCCATATTTCTTTACCAATCTTTTGGCTTCTTATTATTCCTCCCGAGTTCCCTGGTTTGCTTCGCACTTTTTTGCTACTCTGGCAAAAGACATGGTGGTTTTCTTATTCTCATTTTTGTTGTTGCCGTTGTGGTTATCGTTATTTTTGTTATTGTTAATTTTAGTTTCAGTTGTGGTGGTTGTGGCGTCAGGGGTGTTCGGTGTGGAAGAGTTCATTTTGGGTGAATCCATTTCGATGTCACGACATAATTTATTTATTTATTTTCTTTCTGTTGTCGCTGTGGTGGTGGTGTGGGTGGCGGCTTCAAGACCTGCAGTCATTGGTAATGGCGGGAAATGAATGTCTGCGTGAGACAATTTAAAAATATTGCTACTGCTTATATTTTTAGTGTTGGCAAACGTAGTGATATTTACAATGGTGGTGTCGGTGTGAGGTGTTAGTTTGTGAGGAAGGTGTGAACCTGAGTCGTCCATGATTTTCAAAGAAAATGTTTTGTTTGATAATTATAAAAGTTTAAATTTTGGGCTCAAGGCCCCAATCGTTTTGAGTGTCCTTTTGAGAAAACAATGTATGTGCACTTATATACAGTTAACAATAAATATTTTCCATTAATGACAATTTTAAACAACTGAAAATAACAAACATTTGCTCACGATAACACGATTTACTACGTACGTCGCCAATGATAATAATAATAATAATACTAATAATATTAATAATAATAAGTGAGGAAATTAATTGGCATAAAAGCGAGAGGAAACAACAAAGAAGAAAGATCAGGACCTTGGTGGAAGAAACGACTGAATGATCAAATCAGGGAAATGAGAAATGACATTGGAAAGCTTGAGTCCCTACTGAATGGGACACTAAAAAACATAGACACTAAAAATAGACTGGAAATAAAGTACAAAACTAGGAGGATAAGGCTAAATATTATCATAGTGAACTGAAGCAACGCATTGTAGCAAAGAGTGCAAAAATTAGGCGATACGAGAGCAGAGTCAGTCAGTATAGACAGAACGGCATGTTTGACAACAACCAGAAGATGTTTGGACAGCTTGAGGGGAAAGAAAGAGGCAACGACTTGATCCCTGAGGCTGAAGAAACTAAGACATTCTGGAGAGGAATATGGGAGCAGGATGTTAAACATAATGACCAGGCAGTGTGGATTGAGACAGTACAAAAGGAGATTAGTGAACAGGAACACCAACAAACTGATTTGAGTATCACAGTTGAAACTCTCAAGGGGCAGGCCAACAAACTAACCAACTGGAAATCACCAGGTCCAGATGGTATGCAGGGGTATTGGATTAAACATGTAACATCCCTCCACCCGAAACTAACAACCATGTTCAATGACTGCTTGATGTCTGGTGAGGTACCAGAGTGGCTGACAAAATGTACCACAGTTCTGGTAATGAAAGTCCGGATCAAGGGTAATGATGTTACCAACTATAGACCTATTACATATCTGTCCGTAATGTGGAAACTGTTGACAAGCATTGTGTCTGAGGAAATCTACCATCATCTCCACACAAACAACTTATTACCGGACGAACAGAAAGGATGCCGAATGAAATCCAGTGGTACAAAGGACCAGTTACTTATTGATAAGATGGTAATGAGGAATTGCAAGAGGAGACACACTGGTCTTGCCATGGGATGGATAGACTACAAAAAGGCATTTGACATGGTGCCTCATTCTTGGATCGCCAAAAGCCTAGAGATCTTCAAGGTAGCAGATAACATCAGACAGTTGTTGAGTAAAAGTATGAAGTCCTGGAAAACAGAGTTAACATCTGCTGGAGAATCCTTGGGAGGCGTGAAGATCAAGAGAGGTATCTTCCAGGGACATAGTCTGTCCCCTCTGCTGTTTTTCCTTTCCCTGATACCGCTGACCATTATACTGCGAAAAGTGAGAGCAGGATACATGTTGGGAAAGGGAGAGCTTACCATCAATCACCTCATCTTCATGGACGATCTTAAGCTCTTCGGGAAGAGTGAGAAGAGTTGGATGTGCTTGTTGACACTGTCCGTATTTTCAGCAATGATATATGTATGCAATTTGGTATGAGTAAGTGTAGAGTCCTTGTGATGAAGAGGGGTAAATTGAGCAGAAGCAACGGAATCCAGGTACCAACAGGTGAGATGATAAAGGAAATTGACACGGAAGAAGGATACAGTTATTTGGGTATTCTGGAGGCTGATGACATCAAGAACAAAAAAAAATGAAGGAATTGATAAGATCTGAATACATTCGGAGAATAAGGAGCGTATTAAAATCACGTCTGAACAGTAGGAATGCCATAAGTGCAGTAAATTCCCGAGCTGTGTCTATTGTTGGGTACAGAGCAGGAATTGTGAGATGGAATGTTGCTGAACAAAAAGAAATGTATAGGAAGACTAGGAAGCTATTGACTATCTACAACATGTTCCACAAGAGGAGTGATGTCGATACACTCTACTTAAGGAGATCTGAAGGTGGAAGAGGTCTTATCAGCATAGAGGACTGTGTTCAGATGGAGAAAAACAACCTGCAGAAATACGTGACCGATAGTAAGGAGCCAATGCACAGAATTCTACTGAAGGAGAGGACAATAGACCAGGGGATGTCCAAGGAGGAAATAACAACGAGGAGAAAGAGCAACCTTCATGAAAAATCCCTTGATTGTACCTTCTTTGAGAAAACGGAATTCAGAGATCCACAGACATGCAACTGGTTGAGAAGAGGAGACCTTAAAAAGGCTACAGAAGGAAAGCTAATGGCTGCGCAAGAGCAGGCCCTCAAACGAAGTGGCTGAAACACCATATATACAAGGAGGAGGCTAGCCCACTGTGCAGGATTTGTGGAGAGAGAGAGGAGGCTGTAGCTCACATTGTATCCGAGTGTAAACACCTAGCCCAGACTCACTATAAAGGCTGGAGAGATGATGTGAAGGGCAGGGTCATCCACTGGCACCTATGAAAAGTAAACAATTTACCACATTCTGAGAAGTGGTATGAGCATAAGCCAAAGTCGGTGATGGAAAACGATCAGGTGAAGTTGCTAAGAGATTTTAGGATACAGACGGACAAGAAACTGGAACACAATAGACCTGACCTGGCGGTTTTGGACAAGGAAAAAAGATCGTGCCTGATTGTGGATGTGGCCTGCCCATTCGACGTGAGAGTGCAAGAGGAGGGGGAGAAAATTAACCGATACCAAGACTTAAAGTGGGAGGTAAAAAGGATTTGGAACTGCCATGAGGTCAAAGTGGTCCCGATTGTCACAGGCGCACTAGGTACTATCTCAAAGAGTTTCCACGGATGGTTAAAGAAAATTGGTCCCGCCCCACTTTTTGGAACACTTCAAAAGGCATGCTTGCTGGGAACAGCAAGAACACTCCGATACGTCCTGAATATCTGAGGTTGCAGGTAGTGACTTGATATTCATTTCAACAAACTTTCCAGTTAAATAACATTAATGACTGAGACTCAAAGAACAATAATAATAATAATAATAATAATAATAATAATAATAATAATAATAATAAACTGTTGACGAGCATTGTGTCTGAGGAAATCTACCATCACCTCCACACAAACAACTTGTTGCCGGACGAACAGAAAGGATGCCGAAAGAAGTCACGTGGTACAAAGGACCAGTTGCTTATTGATAAGATGGTAATGGGGAATTGCAGGAGGAGACACACTGATCTTGCCATGGGATGGATAGACTACAGAAATGCATTTGACATGGTGCCTCATTCCTGGATCACCAAAAGCCTGGAGATCTTCAGGGTGGCAGATAACATCAGACAGTTGCTGGGCAGGAGTATGGGGTCCTGGGAGACAGAGTTGACATCAACTGGAGTATCCTTGGGAAGCGTGAAGATCAAGAGAGGTATCTTCCAGGGAGATAGCCTGTCCCCTCTGTTGTTTGTCCTTGCCCTGATGCCCTTGACCATTATGCTGCGAAAAGTGAGAGCAGGATACAAGTTGGGAAGGGGAGAGCTTACCATCAATCACCTCCTCTTCATGGACGATCTTAAGCTTTTCGGGAAAAGTGAGAAGGAGTTGGATGTGCTTGTTGACACTGTCCGTATTTTCAGCAGTGATATATGTATGCAGTTTGGTATTGGTAAATGTGGAGTCATTGTGATGAGGAGGGGTAGGTTGAGCAGAAGTAACGGGATCCAGATACCAACAGGTGAGATGATAAAGGAAATTGACTCTGAGGAAGGATACAAGTATTTCGGCGTTCTGGAGGCTGATGGCATAAAGAACAAAAAAATGAAGGAATTGTTAAGAACTGAATACATTCGGAGAGTAAGGAGCGTATTGAAGTCACATCTGAACAGCAGAAATGCCATAAGCGCAGTAAATTCCCGAGCTGTGTCTATTATTAGGTACAGTGCGGGAATTCTGAGATGGAATGTTGCTGAACAAAAAGAAATGGATAGGAAGACTAGGAAGCTATTGACTATCTACAACATGTTCCACAAGAGGAGTGATGTCGATAGACTCTACCTAAGGAGATCTGAGGGTGGAAGAGGTCTTATCAGCATAGAGGACTGTGTTCAGATGGAGAAAAACAACCTATACAAATACGTGACCTATAGTAAGGAGCCAATGCTCAGAGCTGTACTGAAGGAGGGGACAGTAGGCCAGGAGATACCCAAGGAGGAAATAACATCAAGGAGGAAGAGCAGCCTTAAGGGAAAATCCCTTCATAGTACCTTCTTTGAGAAAACTGAATTTAGAGATCCACAGACATGGAACTGGTTGAGAAGAGGAGACCTCAAAAAGGCTACAGAAGGAATGCTAATGGCTGCGCAGGAGCAGGCCCTCAAAACGAAGTGGTTGAAGCACCATATCTACAAGGAGGAGGCTAGCCCACTGTGCAGAATCTGTGGAGAGAGAGAGGAGACTGTGGCTCACATTGTGTCCGAGTGTAAACACCTAGCCCAGACCCACTATAAGGGCTGGAGACACGATGTGATGGGCAGGGTGATCCACTGGCACCTGTGCAAAGTAAACAATCTACCACATTCTGAGAAATGGTATGAGCATAGGCCAGAGGCGGTGATGGAGAACAGTCAGGTGAAGGTGCTGTGGGATTTTAGGATACAGACGGACAAAAAACTGGAGCACAATAGACCTGACCTGGTGGTTGTGGACAAAGAAAAAAGATCGTGCCTGATTGTGGATGTGGCCTGCCCGTTCGACACGAGAGTGCAAGAGAAGGAGAGGGAGAAAATTAACCGATACCAGGACCTAAAGTGGGAGGTGAAAAGGATTTGGAACTGCCATGAAGTCAAAGTGATCCCGATTGTCATAGGCGCACTGGGGACTATCTCCAAAGGTTTCCAGGGATGGTTAAAGAAAATCGGCCCCTTCACGCTTTTTGGAACGCTTCAAAAGGCATGCTTGCTTGGAACGGCAAGAACCCTCCGATACGTCCTGAATATCTGAGGCTGCAGGTAGTGGCTTGATATTCAATCCAACGGACTTTCCAGTTAACCAACATCAATGACTGAGATTCAAGGAATAACAATAACAATAATAATAATAATAATAATAATAATAATAATAATAATAATCACCAGGCCCAGATGGTGTGCAGGGGTATTGGATTAAACATTTAACATCCCTCCACCCGAAGCTGACGGCCATGTTCAATGACTGCTTGGTGTCGGGTGAGGTGCCAGAGTGGTTGACAAAAGGTACCACAGTTCTGATAATGAAAGACCGAATCAAGGGTAATGATGTTACCAATTATAGACCTATCACATGTCTGCCCGTAATGTGGAAACTGTTGACGAGCATTGTGTCTGAGGAAATCTACCATCACCTCCACACAAACAACTTGTTGCCGGACGAACAGAAAGGATGCCGAAAGAAGTCACGTGGTACAAAGGACCAGTTGCTTATTGATAAGATGGTAATGGGGAATTGCAGGAGGAGATACACTGATCTTGCCATGGGATGGATAGACTACAGAAAGGCATTTGACATGGTGCCTCATTCCTGGGTCACCAAAAGCCTGGAGATCTTCAGGGTGGCAGATAACATCAGACAGTTGCTGGGCAGGAGTATGGGGTCCTGGGAGGCAGAGTTGACATCAACTGGAGTATCCTTGGGAAGCGTGAAGATCAAGAGAGGTATCTTCCAGGGAGATAGCCTGTCCCCTCTGTTGTTTGTCCTTGCCCTGATGCCCTTGACCATTATGCTGCGAAAAGTGAGAGCAGGATACAAGTTGGGAAGGGGAGAGCTTACCATCAATCACCTCCTCTTCATGGACGATCTTAAGCTCTTCGGGAAAAGTGAGAAGGAGTTGGATGTGCTTGTTGACACTGTCCGTATTTTCAGCAGTGATATATGTATGCAGTTTGGTATTGGTAAATGTGGAGTCATTGTGATGAGGAGGGGTAGGTTGAGCAGAAGTAACGGGATCCAGATACCAACAGGTGAGATGATAAAGGAAATTGACTCTGAGGAAGGATACAAGTATTTGGGCGTTCTGGAGGCTGATGGCATAAAGAACAAAAAAATGAAGGAATTGTTAAGAACTGAATACATTCGGAGAGTAAGGAGCGTATTGAAGTCACATCTGAACAGCAGAAATGCCATAAGCGCAGTAAATTCCCGAGCTGTCTATTATTAGGTACAGTGCGGGAATTCTGAGATGGAATGTTGCTGAACAAAAAGAAATGTATAGGAAGACTAGGAAGCTATTGACTATCTACAACATGTTCCACAAGAGGAGTGATGTCGATAGACTCTACCTAAGGAGATCTGAGGGTGGAAGAGGTCTTATCAGCATAGAGGACTGTGTTCAGATGGAGAAAAACAACCTATACAAATACGTGACCTATAGTAAGGAGCCAATGCTCAGAGCTGTACTGAAGGAGGGGACAGTAGGCCAGGGGATACCCAAGGAGGAAATAACATCAAGGAGGAAGAGCAGCCTTAAGGGAAAATCCCTTCATAGTACCTTCTTTGAGAAAACTGAATTTAGAGATCCACAGACATGGAACTGGTTGAGAAGAGGAGACCTCAAAAAGGCTACAGAAGGAATGCTAATGGCTGCGCAGGAGCAGGCCCTCAAAACGAAGTGGTTGAAGCACCATATCTACAAGGAGGAGGCTAGCCCACTGTGCAGGATCTGTGGAGAGAGAGAGGAGACTGTGGCTCACATTGTGTCCGAGTGTAAACACCTAGCCCAGACCCACTATAAGGGCTGGAGACACGATGTGATGGGCAGGGTGATCCACTGGCACCTGTGCAAAGTAAACAATCTACCACATTCTGAGAAATGGTATGAGCATAGGCCAGAGGCGGTGATAGAGAACAGTCAGGTGAAGGTGCTGTGGGATTTTAGGATACAGACGGACAAAAAACTGGAACACAATAGACCTGACCTGGTGGTTGTGGACAAAGAAAAATGATCGTGCCTGATTGTGGATGTGGCCTGCCCGTTCGACACGAGAGTGCAAGAGAAGGAGAGGGAGAAAATTAACCGATACCAGGACCTAAAGTGGGAGGTGAAAAGGATTTGGAACTGCCATGAAGTCAAAGTGATCCCGATTGTCATAGGCGCACTGGGGACTATCTCCAAAGGTTTCCAGGGATGGTTAAAGAAAATCGGCCCCTTCACGCTTTTTGGAACGCTCCAAAAGGCATGCTTGCTTGGAACGGCAAGAACCCTCCGATACGTCCTGAATATCTGAGGCTGCAGGTAGTGGCTTGATATTCAATCCAACGGACTTTCCAGTTAACCAACATCAATGACTGAGATTCAAGGAATAACAATGGCAATAATAATAATAATAATAATTGTTTCTACTTTAGGCACAAGGCCAGCAATTACCAGTGCATTACTGGTACTTTATTTTATCGACCCCGTAAGGATGAAAGGCAAAGTCAACCTCGGCGGGATTTGAACTCAGATGGTAAATAATAATAATAATAATAATAATAATAATAATAATAATAATAATAACAATAATAATAATAAAAAGTGATCCCGATTGTCATAGGCGCACTGGGGACTATCTCCAAAAGTTTCCAGGGATGGTTAAAGAAAATCGGCCCCTTCACGCTTTTTGGAACGCTTCAAAAGGCATGCTTGCTGGGAACAGCAAGAACCCGCCGATACGTCCTGAATATCTGAGGCTGCAGGTAGTGGCTTGATATTCATTCCAACGGACTTTCCAGTTGACTAACATCAATGACTGAGATTCAAGGAATAATAATAATAATAATAATAATAATAATAATAATAATAATAATAATAATAATAATAATAATAAAAATAATAATAATAATAATAAGAAGAAGAAGAAGGGAAGTGGACGCACGTAGTGGATAGAATGTTATGGAATCGCTCCCGTAATTTTTTTAATTTTTAAAATATTTAAAACAATTGTGATATAACAATTCGTAGTACAAATGTGACATAAAGCGCTAGGTTTTTTTTACTATGAGGAAATTCGGATCCATAATATCCTGTTATATCGCTCATATATGCAATTTTGTATTATAAATTTTATATTCAAAAAGAAAATGGTTATAAATAGAAGAAACCCGCTCTGTCTGCACTATATATAACAGCAATTTCACCAACACCACAAACTAGATACACCACCTATCCCATCACCCCTCTGTGTACACTAAACACAACAGCCAGATAACTGCAATTTCACCACCACCACCACCACCAATCACAGCATAATAATAGTAATTACTATTATTTTATCTCATGTCTTCTCAAAATGTTTAATTCAAATATTAAGAAAAGTATGTCAACACATATATTAAACATACGCGACAAACCGCATAGATACACAGATCAAACAAACGCATACTACTACAGTCTATTCAACAAAACTCAGTAATTTCAACGCCATCACGATAGTCACCGCCGCCACCACTTCATCATTTCTACCACTATTCCATCACCGCCGCCACCACTCCTTCAAGGCTACCACCACTATTCCCCCACTACCTTCTGTTAACTTAAGAAAGGGGAAGGTGGCGGTATCACTAGACAAGGGAGAGGCTAGCAAAATATAAACATAGACTCACTTAGTGATCCGGTCAAACGTCAACGTCTGCTGGCTCTCTCCTTCCCCACCAACAATAGAAAAAGCCCCAGCACCACCACCGAGATAGCCAATAACAATAACAGGCAACTTCAACAAAAAGTATATAATATTATTAATAATAATTTCATTCTTAAGCCACGCAATGCTCACATTAAGGTACCACTCATCATAATAACAATTTAAAAAACAACAAAAATGAAAACCCCGTGACCAAGAAATACCGGGAAGGCGGCCGGCGGGGAATAGGCGTGTCTCTAGGGGAGGACGACCCCTCTAGCCTTGGTTGACACTCGTCCTAGAAGTGGTAACACGAAATAATTACCCCTTGGCGGCTAAGGATATAACGCGACAAAATAAAGTAAATGTCAAATGATAAAATCTCATACCGGATCGGCCGTCACCCGGATCAAAAAGGGCCGCGTCCCTCAGAGAGGAACCAGACTGAATTCGAAAAATCAGCTAATGGTTCAAACCTTCCCATCACTTCAGAGCTGGAGACCTCCCATAACCGGAATACTCCTACTGTTAGCCGCCCATGCTCACCACCAAGAAATCCAAAGAAAAAGAGAGAACATGGTCAAGGGAAGACAATAAAGAAGTCATTGAGGCTTTCTACACTGCCATGTACTACCCATCAAATAGATCGAATACAGAACAGACATATATCAACTGGAAAAAGAAACATTCCCAAAACAGAGGCTATATTGACCGTAACAAACTATCCAATATACGAAGAAATATTGTTAAAAAAAGTTACTAACTGATATGGAAATTGATCAGATTAAGCTATTAGCACAAAGTCAGCGAAGGGAAAATGAAGCATGTGTCAGTGAAAACGAGGTAAATTGTAACACATCGAATCACAGGTTTGGGGCGGAATCACTGACAACAGAAGAAATTAAAGATAGGATCGAAAAAGTGGAGGGAGTGCATGCTCAAGATGAAACTCAAAATGAAAACAATGATATCGTAAATGATAAAGAAATGAATGAGAATGAACTTGCCAACTTGAAGGATGAAATTATGATCGAATGGATGAAAATGAAATAATTTGACATGGGGGAAGGAGACACTCTCCCTAAGATCCAGAACTCCAAACAGAACCAAAAGATAATACACAAGACTAATATAATTCTCAAAAACATTATCATCACAAACAAACTAAACATTACTGATCTAAATCATCTCTATTATGCATCGGCTAAAGTCACCACTTACTTATGTGGAGTGAAAATGAAAAAAACAAAGGAATTCCCACCTGAAATCTGTTTGGCAAGAGAACATCAATCGCCAAATAAACCTTCTCCGATCTGACATAGAAATTTTACAAAGTAGGTGAATATGTTAAACAAACTAAACTTAGAAAATTGAAAAGAAAATGCAGTATAAAATCAACAAGTGACATAGATATGCTGATAGAAATAATCAAGCAATAAGTGTCGGCCAAAGCTGCTCGTATAAGGCGATTTGAAAAACGATCTAGATTCTATAAGGACAATAATATGTTCAAAGACAACCAAAGAAATGTCTACAGAAAAATTGGCAAGTCAACAATAACTGCTAAATCAATGCCACCCAAGGAGGGAGTGCAAGAATTCTGGGAAAAGATCTGGACCGAAGAAAAAGTTCATAATATACATGCCCCATGGATAGACAGACAAATGAAAGACACAGCTCACTTTGAGGAACAAATATGGGAAAATATAACAGTTGAACAGTTGCGTTTGGCTCTTAGAAAAAAACAGTAAATGGAAAACCCCAGGAAAAGACAAAATAGCAAATTTTTGGAGAAATGCCTTCACAGAGTCTCATGAGCTGTTAGCCCAACTTTACAATGAAATTGTTGAGGAGCCAGAAATGATACCATCATGGCTAGTTAACGGCATTACATTCCTGCTTCCGAAGAATGATGAGACAAACAATCCAAAAAATTACAGACCGATAACTTGCTTAACCACAATGTATAACATTTTAACATCAGTCCTAACTGAATATATATATGACCACCTGATAACAAATGTTCTATTTCCCAATGAGCAGAAATGGGGTAAACGAGCCTCATATGGCTGTAAGGATCAGCTTTTGGTTAACAAAATGATACTGGAAGATTGCATAATAGACACAAAAATCTATCAATTGCTTGGATAGATTATAAAAAACGCATTCGATAGTTTGCCACACAGTTGGATTGAAAAAGGTTTAGAGATTTTCTAAATATCTCCCGTTGTCAGGAGGTTCCTGTCATTCAGTATGAAGACATGGAAAACGACACTCCTTTTGAATAGTGAAAAAAAATCACTGGAAGCTGGAGAAGTTAATATTAATTGTGGAATTTTTCAGGGTGACTCTTTACCACCGCTTTTATTCTGCATCGCACTTATACCATTAAGTAAAATGCTCAATGAAACAAAACATGGATATAAAGTCTATCACAAAACCATTAATCACTTGTTCTACATGGATGACCTGAAATTATTTGCAAAAAATGATGAACATTTATAAGGACTATTATCCACTGTGGAGCAGTTCAGTGATAACATTAAAATGGAGTTTGGACTAGATAAATGCGCCAAAGCAACGTTCACCAGAGGAAAGCTGCTGAAAAGTTCAGACATTAATCTTGATCGGTGGAATGTGATAAGAGAACTTGATCAAGAGGACAATTACAAATAACTAGGTGTTTGTGAAGGAGACGGAATCAAGCACTCGACAATGAGGGAAAGGATAAGGAAGGAATGTTACCGCAGAGTAAGAACAATCTTAAGAACGGAATTGAATGCAATGAATAGGATCGATGCCATAAACAGGATTGCCATACCAGTAGTAACCTACATTTACAATGTCATCAACTGGTCAAGTACAGAGATCCCTAGGCTCAATACAAAATTATAAAATTCTTAACCATGCACAGAATGCATCACCCAAAGGCAGTTACAGATATAATATGTCTCCCTAGGAAAGAGGGACGACATGGATTAATCCAGTTATATATTGCGTTCAACACTGCAAAAATTGGGATTATATACATATCTAAGGGAATCACATAATTGGATGATCAAACTCGTTTTGAAAGACTAAAGCATCAACAGATCATACTCCATTACAAAAGATGCACAAAGGTACAGTAATGGACTATAACTTTCAGAAGTCCCATTTACTGCTGAAATGGAAAACACAGAAAAAGCAAAGCAGGTAAAAGTAACTGCAAAGAAACTGGCTAATAAATGGCAAGAAAAGCCTCTGTATGGAAAATACCCAGAAAGAGCTAACAATCCTGATGTTGACAAAACTTTAACCCATCAGTGGTTGGCATCCTCTTGACTGAAATTGGGGACTGAAAGACTGATTATATCAGCACAAGATCAGTGTCTGCCAACAAAAAATTACCAAGCCAACATAATAAAAATGGATGCAACCCATTATGCCGTGTATGTAAAATACAACCATAGACCATTGATCCTATAATTTCAATGTGCAGTCCTATAGCTCCAACCGAATACCTAAACAGGCATGACAGAGCTGCACAATACATACATTGGATAATGTTTAAGCATTTTGACCTGCTCCATCAAAAGAATTGATGGGAGCATCAACCACCTCCTATATTTGAAAAAGATCACATGTCAATCTTTTTGAACTTTAGCATCCAAACAGACCGAAAAATAGATGCATATAGACCTGATATAATACTGAAGGACTTTAAAAAGAGGGTATGCCTGCTAATTGATATGTCCGTTCCAATAGACAAGAATGTATCTATAAAAAACATTTGAAAAATTGAGCAAGTATAAGGAGCTGGAGATAGAAATTGGAAAAATGTGGACAATTGAGATCTAAAACAATACCAGTGGTTGTAGGCACTCTAGGAATGATACATAAGGTGTCTAATGATTACGTATCGCAAATCCCAGGAAACCCGCGTATAGTAGAAATACAAAAGATAGTACTAATGGAAACTGCCCATATACTAAGGAAGATTCTGTCAATATAATTACATCACAAGTCATAACACTTAAAGATGCATGCGTGTGTATGTATGTTCTTTCTTGAACATGGCAGACTTTGTTGTCTCTTGAGGTCACTGGTTGTGACTTGGTGATAACTCGTATGAACATAAAGGAAGATAAATGCAACTGTAATAATACTAATAATAATAATAATAATAATAATAATTTTATTAATAATACATTTGAAGACTAAAATCCGAACAATGCTCGATAAGGATAAATATATATCAGATATATAAGAACCGTGGAGCAAATATTTATTAAATTAACAGATTAAAGTTTAAGCAAAGAATCGCTGCCTTCACCCTTCACGGGATCTTCTGAAAATCAGGAGTTTCAAAAGAACCCGTTAAGGGTGAAAGCAGCGATTCTTTGCTTAAACTTTAATGTTATTTTAATACGTATATATATATATATATATATATATATATATATATATATATATATATATATATATATATATATATATATATATATATTTATATCTGTATTTTTGACCTTTGCCCAGTCAATGATAAACATGTATTACTAAATGAATTAACTATGGAGATATCGAACATGCAGAAGCAAAAACCAACCAGACAGTGAGTGTGTTCAGTTATTATTTCTGCCAATATTATTACAATATGACCCTCCCCAAGTATAACATGATTTTTTTGACACACGATTTCATATAAAAAACCTCGCAAAACAAATATATATATATATTCATTATTGAATATACTCGGTTGTATACAGCTCAGTTACTTTGGACCCCACTTTCATACAACGGATTGCAGGACAGGCTGAATCATACCACACCATAAACGCATACATAATATATTTCTAAATCAAAACCTTCGGAATTACATTGAAATTAACTGCATTCTGTTCACTACAACAATATTCCTACCATTTTTATTGGATTAGCAGTGACGGTAAATAGTCGGACGTTATGCTTTGCAGCATAGAGTTACGCTCTTTTACGATCTGAGTTCAAATCCCGCCGAGGTTAACTTTGCCTTATGGGGTCGTTATAATAAAGTACCAGTAATGCACTGTGATAATTGCTGGCCATGTGCCAAAAGTAGAAACAATTTTTATTATTATATATTTTACTAATATTTTGTTTATCCCTCTCCTATTTCTTGCCGGGTGGTATACACACAGTTTTATATGTAGTTTTATACCTATGTACCCCTTTAACTATAGTCACCTTTCAGTCACCTCTCCGATAGGCGAAAAATAGACTAGAATATTTTCCTTTACGTCATTATTGGCAGTATCAGTAGAAGGTCGAACACCATGCTTTGCAGCACGGAGTTACGGGTATTTAAGACCCGAGTTCAAATTCTACCGAGGTTAACTTGGCCTTTCATCCTTACAGGGTCGATAAAATAAAGTACTAGTAATGCACCGGGATAATTGCTGGCCTTGTGCCAAACGTAGAAACAATCAATCTAGCAGCACTTGGATACCGTCTGCAGACAATATAACACTCCTTTTACGGGCAGTCTTCAAGTCACATTTTCTTTTTTTCACTTTCCGATTTTTCAACTTGCTGTTCACTTTCCCTAACTTCTACGATGTGTATGGGATCAACGAAACCATGTTTTGTCTACAATTCTACGATTAGATGATCAACATAATATATAAATATGTATATTATATAATATAGATAACGAGGCATCAGACAATTTATTAAAATATTACATATGTTTCTCCGACGATCAGATCAAGGCTGTTAATAAATTGTGTTTTGATGCGTCACTGATTCCTCGTTATCTATAATAATATAATCTGCTCTGCGCGAGCAACGAGTGCTCAAATGGCAAATCGCATACGGACACCTTTATTTTAACCATAGAACAACTATATATATATATATATATGGCATATGTTCTGTGTGTCTGTATGTGTGCGTATATATATACATGTGGGTGCGCGTATGCACATTTATTTTTATCGTGTATGTCAGCGTGTATGTACGCGCCTGTATATATGTTTGTGAGTGAATGCATGGGTGGGAGTGTGTCTCTTGGTGTGTGGGCGCTGATTGGTCAATAATCATTTTTAATGGTGTGTGCAACATCTGGTGCGGGATAGAGTTAGATATGATTTTTGCCTGCATAACAAATCTGAAGAGCAGATCAGGTAGGAGTCGGGTCTACAGCATTAATATATATTTCTTTATTAAAGATAGATATATTTCTTTATTAGATATATTTTTCTCTCAGTATTAATATAGTTCCTGAACCTTCCATCTGTGATATTGTTGAAACTATGTATAATCAATCAAATGGGAAATATCGCTTTGTTATCAATATATACACTATACCCTAGCATAGAGTGCTTATTTTGGTACCCACCTCACTAAAGCACGAATCTACTGATTCCCACCAATATATATGTAATTATTAGAATTTCATAAGGCTCATTGAGGGCATACATGAGTATAAACCAAAAACAACAAAATCAATGTCAACTAATAGAATTGTCTCCAACGTAGGAACAGAGCAACAATTTTGTTTGGAAATAAAAATGCGATGATATCAACTACAGTAATTGACTGATATTTTATTTAATATAACCCGAAAGCATGAACGGTAAAATCGAACGCGGCAGGTGTTGAACGAAGGGGGAATAGAGTCTGAATTATATAATACAAACACTTGCGTTAGTAATTCTAACAATTTTAACAATTCCTTTCTAATAAAGTGAAAACAACATGTGTGTACCGTTTTTAATATTCTGTCATTTTCCTGAATTCGCAATTTATATGAAAGAGCATAATGTCCGGTTATGATACAAACCAAAAGATAACCAATTACGTATTTTTCTGCTTTTTAAATTGTGTTGGGGATTATTTAAATACAGATATAAACGTAATTCTGTGTGTGTACCTCTAACAGTTGTTTTCGAAGTTCCTTCTGCTCACAAATATTTTATATATATCTCTACAATTATTTAAAGTATTATTTCCCTTTCAATAAACAAAATGCCAATTCCAAGAGATTCGAAGATGGTTTATTGCTCTGATTCGAATTATTAATCTTAAGACTATATTACCTGTTCCTTTATATTACTACTTCTATATATTTATCCTTTTTATATTGGTAGACGCTGGGGATATTATCGGAATTTAAAACCACAAACAAAAACGTGCAATACTAAGTAGAGTAATACGTCTTAATCCGGTGTTCCGCTGTTTCAGCTATTTCCAACGCACTTAAATAAAATAAAGATTGCCATACACAGGCAGAAAGCCGAGAAAAATCGAGACTGTAGGAGTGTTTGGTAGTTGGTTGGTATGGAATATTTTAACGAGATTATAGTTTTGTTATGAATTAGAATTGAGAGGTAAAATTCAGGTCAGTGAATATAATCGTGCATAATCTTTCAGATGAAATGCGATACTATTACTTATCATAAATTTCCATCATATTGCTATTCAAATAAATTTTCCCACAAGAATCAAATACTATTTATTGTTTCCTGGTTTCATTTTATTTTTAGACGCAGACATCTCATATCTTTCATACGATAACTAATTATCTCTCTGGTTTCTCTCTCTTTCTCTCACATTCGCATAACAGAATCATCATCCTATATTCATCTCTTTACTTCTTGTCACACAGAGATAAACAAACGCACACATACAAAAACATACATATTGTCTCTCTCTCTTGCTCTCACGCACACACTCAGACTCACTAAATATAGACACACAAACACACAGAGACACACACACGCACATATAGAGAGAAAGGGTCGGAAATAGTCGGAAAGTGGGATAGAACAGGGAATAGAGAATAGGAAGAAGTGCATTATGATCGTATTCTCCAGAATATCACACAACTTATTCCAATATATATAAATATATATATTTGTAAATATATATATATATATACATATATATATATATATATATATATATATATATATATATATATATATATATATATATATACATATATATATATATATATATATGTGTGTGTGTGTGTGTGTGTGTGTGTGTGTGTGTGTTTGTGTGTGTGTTTGTGTGTGTTTGTGTGTGTTTGTGTGTGTGTATGTATGTGTGTGTGTGTGCGTATGTGTGTGTGTGTGCCTATATGTGTATGTGCGCTTTTGTTAACTCATTGATGGAGAGAATAAGAACACCAATTTTTGGAACCCACCGATTAAACTACGTTTCAACTTTTCTCTCGGTTTTATCCCCCGGGAGAAGCGTCCCCAGTGTCCTTATTACTTTATGTAAGATTTGAACACGCAACTTTCAATTCTGGAACGGATAAGGAATGTTATCCTTTCAGTCTCTTTAACTAATCCGCTAATCCAGCGATAAATTATTTGTATTATGTTTATCTGCAAAGAATTATTTTAACGTACTGCAAACGTTTTCTGGAAGAAATTTTAAGAAATTGTCTGCATGTAATTATCGTTAAAATAATGGTTTCGGAAGATCTAATCATTTACATCTTTGCATAGCTAATATACATTGTACGATGAATTATATGCATAATACATATGTTATCATATTCTCACCTATGGTTGTAATTAATTAAGAAGTTTTTCTTAATCAATGTTGTTAAGTTTGTAATCACCGCACAGGTTATGAAACGAATAGCTACATCATTATACTAATAGTCACATAGCTTGGATTCAACTTACCCTGTTGACACAAACATGCAAACACCCACGCACACAGACGCATATATATATATATATATATATATATATATATATACGTGTGTGTGTTTATACATATTTACACGCATACAGACATATATATATACTTCAACGCTTCTGTATATGTGTGTGTTTATTATATTTTCTAAGCTGGATATTATTATACATTAGATTTTGATTTGCATAAGACATTGCTGGTACATCAATTAATGTGATTTTCATGAATGAATGTTGCGGTATTTCATGACTACAAGATATATTTTATATAGTAATTAGTTTACCACGATAAGCTGGGGGCTGCAGAAATAATGCTTCTCTATAATTGCAATAATTACTGCTTTTGTGAAAGGAAGATAAATTAGAGTAATCGTGAGCATGTGTACTATAACGAAATTTAAATTCATCAATTCTCTTAATTTACATATACATTTTAAAGGCAAACGCACAAACACACACATTGAAGCTTTTTCACAATATCTCATCCGTATTATCGAAGTGGAAGGCTCCTACTTTAAAAATTAAAGGAATTGCCCCAAATCGACCAACACTCACCCTACTTTAAGAAACCTTGACGTTTCTCACCTAGACACCTATAACAAGTTGACACCTGCTCTCCTGTATAAAAAGCAAAATATCCTTATAATCATGTTATCACCAGTGTTTTGAATAATCCATTGTGCGCTATGATATAGGGGTGCAAGCAACGAGACCTCCGTACATAGCATTTTGAAATAGACATGAAACAGAATGTAACATGAAACTGTGTCACCCTTTTTCGATGGTTTGACTGTGCCACGAAAATTCGACATCTTTTAGAGCTAACAACTGTATCAAACATCTTCATTCCATGACATCTCAGTTTTCACCAGTTCTAGAAAGCTCACTCTTCAGATCGTATACTGCATGTTAACATAGGGAGAAATTAGGAAAGAGAGTGAATACTAAGGAACAGTTTTCATATAAACGCTAAAACCTATCCTGTACAACATAGCTGATGACGTAATATATGTCATATATATACTGGAATCAAATTCTATTATAATACGGTAGTTGTAGAAATTGACCTTCTTCATTTTCGCCCGGTCACTTCGGTTTTTGATGTTTATATATGTGGAGTTGTTGTTGTTGTTGTTGTTGTTGTTGTTGTTGTTCTTCTTCTTCTTCTTCTTCTTCTTCTTCTTCTTCTTCTTCTTCTTCTTCTTCTTCTTCTTCTTCTTCTTCTTCTTCTTCTTCTTCTTCTTCTTCTTCTTCTTCTTCTTCCACGTAATCCTGAGTGAGTCGTGAGTGCAGAGTTGTCAACATCTCATTCGGGTGGGTCTTGTCAGCAGCAATCGTTTCTAACTGATCCGGTTGGATCCCAGAGTTAGATCCGCCGAGCTCTTGGTTGTTTTCCAACCATCTTTCTCGGGGTCAACACCAGGGCGTCCTGTGGGCTGGCTTGCCACTAGATTTTTCTATCGACTTTTTTCCTGAGACATTCTAACGCAAGTCCATATTAAAGGAACTGTGATCTCTCAATACAGAAAAGTAATCGCTCTACCTGGAGGGACTCTCTGATTTACGAGCTACGCATTCTATTGAGTAACATTACTCCACGATGGATTTGAGGGAACACCATTTCGGCTGATTGTATTCCCGGTCGAATTCTTTCTGTCATTACCCAACATTCATGGTCATAGGTACGTTTTGGCAGGGTTCCTGAATCGAAGATAGCGATTTTGGGCTTTTGCACCTACTTCCCTGCTTCTGATTGCCGAATGATGAAGCGAGGACTTCTGTCTCAGTTTTCGAAGCACTGATTTTCAATTTTCAATGCAACAATGTAGCACTTGCCATAACATCTATCTAGTGCAATTCGGAAATCACCCTATGTCGAGTTAATTGATAACATGTCGTCTGCAAATACTAGCCTACGTATTTCCTACCGGCCAGCCGTGACACAAATTCCAGCCGGGCTGAGCATGTCAATCATATTTATGAAAATAATTGGAGAGGTAGAAATATGCACACTTGGTGGAGTCCGATTCACATAGTGAATGGTTTCTATTTAGCACCATTTATACTCAGGCGTTCGTATAAAGAAAACATGGCAACAAGAAGTAGAACATAGATCCCATTCACCAGCAGAACCTTCCACAGCAGGTCCTGTTGGACGCAGCCATATGACTAGAGTCTCCGAGAGATTAGTCATCGCATCAAAATACGCCTCGTGTACATTAGAATATACTGCTGTGATCGAGTTTCGGAGATGAGCAAAGTGTTCTCCCCAAATCAGAAGGATACAGATTTGTGTGGAGAGCAAAACACCAGAAGCATTTCTCATAGCATGTATGGTGGAGGAATCGTGTGCCAGAACACTATTTGTTGATCTCTAGTCGGATTCCAGATTCACCTCCAAGCTCTCCCCTATCTTAACTTTGGAGGCATTTACTGTCCCTGCTGCTATTCTTCGTGCCTGATTGTATCGCAAGTGTAAGAGGGAGGGCTTAGGTAGAGGGACAGTAAAAACTGGCGATGGGCCAGCAACCTGTCCAGGAAGGAAGGGGATGGACGCACTAAGTTTGCGTGTCCCGAGATCCCAAACATGGTGCGAAAGGTAACACACCATGTCAATTGGAACCTGGAAGATATGGATTTGCTAAATTACTTAGTTCTTTTTCATAATAATAATTAAATCAAATTTGATTTCGACTCAGGTTCACATGTTAACTTCCTAGCAACCAATTGTTTTACACAATTCATAATTTATTTCACTGTATATCCATCTGTTTTCGTATTAGTTTATTCCTCGATATACTAGTGATCGACTATATTTTTTTGCAGCATTCGATTAATATGTTATATTGCGGGCAAAATACACATATTTCGATTTGAGAAGGTATATAATTTGTTCTATTGTTGGCTCAAGGCCAGCAATTAACCAGTACATTACTGGTATTTTATCGACCCCGTAAGGATCATAAAGGGACGTAACTCTATGCTTCAAAGAGTAGGTATATAATAATATTCAAACACAGTTTTCTATGGAACGTTGATTTTGCTTATATATTATAGAAGCAAAAATAAATAAATAAAAAAAAATAAAAAAATAAAATAGCTTGACCATTTGATGGAAACATATGGTGTTTTTGTTTTCTGTCATGTTTATTGAATGTTCATTTCAACATAATGAAATATAGTCTTTAGACAATATAGTTTAAGTATTGAATTAAAAATGTCCCATAATTTATGTTATAATACATATAGTGACCTGGTTCCAAATTACCTAGTATTGTGTCTTTATATTACAGAGCATTGTCGAACATGGAACACAATGTTACATGTTTACTCATTCTCCCATGTTTGAGAATCCACGGTAGAAAAAGTATATCTGTAAAATCTGCACACACGCTTCTGATTTGAAATGTATTCATTAGCATATGTCTTATCACTGATATAACTATATTTATTGTTGAACTGTCTTATTCATGGCGGTTTTATATCGAAAAATGTATAATGCTGATGAAATTAGTAACACACCTATCCATGATATACCAATATTAAAATATTAGGTTTTCTTTTGTAGTAAGATATCGAAGCTAATCAAATTAATTATAATTTCCCAAATCAATGTAAATATATCGTTAGATTTAATTAAAAAATCATGTTATGTTATTCCTGGTAAAAAAGGTAAAGGCAACAACAATAGAACAAACGAAATAGTAAACAAATTAATTACATTGTTACAAATATCTAAATAATTCTTCAGATATTAGTTAAAATGGCTCTCCTTTCTTTTAGTGTGTATTTTATTTGTTTCCGTTCAGAAAAAGCGATTCCAGTTTAAAAGGAAGTTCATAAAATATACAATAGTTGAAGCAAATAATTATAGGAAATAAAACAGCCAGTTTGTTTACTGTTTAATAATGCATCCGAGTATGCTGCAAAACAAACGTCTGTCCCAGAGCGAATTAATAATAAATTAAACGTCTCTTTTCAGAAGCATCTCGGGAATTTCTTACATCATTAAATCAAACATTGCGATCATTAAATGAGAAAACTGATATATTTCTTGAAGAGAATAATGTATTTTCATAGTGTAATTAGTAAACCTAGCAACTATTATCATATTTTGGACCAATTAACTCTTTAACACAGACTATGCGTATATTTGTCTGTATCTATATTCACTTATCATCAATGCCAATATTTAATGTCTGATTTCTCTCCCTTACTTATTTTTTCATTCTCCCTCACCTATCCCTCTCTCTTTCTCAATATCTCTCCCGTTTCTCTGCGTCACACTTCCTTAAATTAGAGTGCATACGGATTCAATGGATGTGACCAAATGCATATATAAATCAATGGTGTTCCATCATCCTTAAGTCCTCTTATCGTACAATCTTCCCACCGATACTCACATTGGGAAAGCTATCTACTAACTAATCCCTTTTGCAGAAGGAGGAACGTGAAATACGTTATTGCGATAAAGATCACAAAGCCCTGCTCAGTCCTGGAAATAGATCATGAGCTGAAAACCCTAAAACTATTTAACGTTGACACGTATTTCTCTACATTACAAGAGTAGTTATAATTAGATAATGTTATCACTTTATATTTGTTATCATGTATATTTCCATGAAATATTTTTGTCAGAAATGGGCTGAGCTCTTTACTAGCATGCAAATAATTGTTATTCCAACAGGGTCAAACATATAAGACTAAACGTATAAGACAATTAAGATTCATTAAGATATCATTTAAAATCGTACAATGAAGTAGTACGCCTCAATATTATGTAACATATGGCTTTTGAATGAACGTGCAACGGCGTACATAAAGCTGAAATCATTGGGTGTAAATATCTATATTTGTTCGAGAGCATATTCGCAAATGTGGGTTTCAATGATGGTCAGCAATGGAGGGAAATCCTATATAGTAAGTTGTTCCGACGGTTACAATTCAGTAGAAGTGGACATTGCATGAAATCATGTGTGTGGATTTGTGAAAATTGAGTGTAAATATCTCTTTTGAGAAAATACATTAGCGAATTCTACGCGATTGTCATCAAGGTAAATATATGTTTAGAGACAAAATTACCAAGCGTGGAAACATTGGTAGTAAGACAGTTTGCGGACAAACATTAAAGTAATGTACCACAGCTAAAGCAGGAAAAGCCTATGTTTACATAGGATAAAATAATTCATTTTCCACAGTTCTGGTCGTTTAAGAAAATTACATCCCTTCACCCTGAATATCATTTTTTATTCATGAGGCAAAGTATCAGCTATAATTGTTTCTACGTTAGGCACAAGGCCAGCAAATTACCCAGTGCATTACTGGTACTTTATTTTATCGACCCCGTAAGGATGAAAGGCAAAGTTAACATCGGCGGGATTTGAACTCAGATCGTAAAGGGACGTAACTATGCTGGAAAGCATGGCGTCCGACCCTCTACCGATACTGCCAATCCACATGTTCATAGTAATGTACTGAGATGGATTAAAGAGGTTATATACCGACCCTATGCTAGGTAACCGCCTGTCAGGGGAACGTAATTATCATCACGTGAATGACATATATTTAAGCGTGAAGTATCACATAATTCCTGTATACAGTTTTACTCATTAGACAACTTTTCTCTCTTTCTATATATATATATATGTATGTATGTTTGTATGCATATATCTATGTATATATGTATAACTGTATAGACCATTCGTTCCTGGTGAAATCAGGAGCTGAAATGACAAAAGGCGTCTCTTGTGCATTTGTATCCTGGGAGAGACCATTTTTTTTCTGTGTGAACGCAGCCGATTTTTTCCAGTACTATCGAATGATCACAATGAGACATAGTTCTGATGTAGTTGACTTTGTTGTATAGTATACACCATTACTGAAAAGATGGGCTTTTCTGCTGTGTGTAATGATCTCTAAGTCATGGACGGTGGTATATGTATGCGATTTGGTTGGATTATACATATTAGATACGTTGCGATCCAGATTCCGCAACGACGGTCTGACCCTATCGAGTCATAAAAGTAGTCACGACCCTGACCGTTTTGGAAAGGACCTAATAGCAACATTCAATGAGTTAGGACATAAAATCACCATAACCCAATTTTTGACTAGCTTCGATTATTTACACTTCAAATTAGACATTCGCGCGAACATGTTCAGAGGTTATGGAGTATCTGTTACGTAACTGGAAAGACGCGGGGCAACCATAAATCTTACTTAAAATAAACTGTCGAACGAAAATTGTTTCCTCAGTTTCATTTAAATTTGAGACAACTAAAATTTAAATGATGTTGTCACAGTTGTCATCTGGTGATACCAAAGGAACCTAGGCGTAGAGGAATGGCGTGTGAGGAGCTGTCATCAAAGTGAGAGTAGGAATGGAGTTTTGTGAGGAATTCCAGATATAAATAGGAGTGCATCAGAGTCTGGTCCTCAGCCCATTCTTATTCATTATAGTTCTCCAAACCATAACTTACGAATGACTGTCCATGGGAGCTTCTCCATGCTGACGATCTGGTACATATAGCAAAATCCGTAAAGGAGCTAGACGATAAATTCTGACTATGGAAACAGCAGTTGGAATCAAGCGGACTGAGAGTGAACCTAACACAATGCAGATATTGGGTACACAAGAGGCGTAGTGGGATAGCAGGAAAACTAACAGGTAGGGAAAACTACATATACAGTAGATGTTCAGGGAAATTTGAAAGAAGAAGTAGCAGAGGTAGACACATTTTTCAAATGCAGGTAGGATCTATAGAGGTGGTTGATAGCTTTCAATACATAGGTGATCAGATTAGCAAGGGAGGAGGGTGCCCCGAGGCCATAGTATCTAGAATAAGGACGGGCTAGAAGAAGTTTAGGGAGCTGCTTCCTATGTTAACAAAGAAGAGTTTCTGTCTACGAATGAAAGACCGGTTATATGATGCCTGTGTGAGATGCGCAATGTTGCATGGCAGTGAAACATGGGCAGAAACTGCGGAACATATGCGACTGCTGGAGATAAATAACGAAAGCATGCTCTGATGGATGTGCAATGTCAATGTGCGTGGAAGACCAAGCATAGACGAGTTGAGTTTGAAACTGTGTATAAGAGTGATAAACAGTAGTGTGCGAGAGAGAAGACTGCGTTGGTATGGACATGTGATAGGCCAAGAAATCCAAGTGGAAGGAAAACGCAGCAGAGGAAGAGTAGAAAAATCATGGACAGGGGTGGTGAGAGCTGACCTCAGATTGCTGATGCTCACAGATGATGAATGGAGAGATGCTGCGCTGAAAAGGACCCATCGTACACTTGCAAAAAAGGAAAAGCGGATATAAAATGATGATGATGATTCTCTCCCTTGTCCGCAAAATATCACCGACTATCGTGCAGAATACAGTGAGTTCATATACTCTGCCATTCTCACTGCAGCAATAAACATGTTCGATCTTAAAGAAAAGTTAACTTATATACACAAAGACTCATGTTACCCAACCTACGGTCTTTAAAACCTTCGTTAAAGACACCTGTACTATGGCTTCAATGTTCTTTCTTTTAAAAAGGCCTGTTTCACAGAGCGGTACCTTACTATAACACTGCATTAGCCAACAGCCACTTCTCAAACAAAATGTCTTACTCCCCTCCTAATAATATAACCAGAAGAAAGAGAAAGAGAAAATACATTATTTCTGTCAATCCTTCTTGCTCAGAGTTAGAACTAATGTACGCAGGAAATTGTTCGCACTCCTAGAAAAGCAATTGCCCATAGGCTACTGTTCTCTTTTCACCGCAGCCATTAACGGGTTTAAAATACGCGCGGTCCTAGATTATGGTTGGCTAATTTATTGTCGAATTAACTCTCTTTCTCTCTCTAGCTCTTTCTCTCTCTTTCTCTCTCTCTATTCATATATATATATATAATTATATATATATATATATATATATATATATATATATATATATTATATATATATATATATATTATATATATATATATATATTATATATATATATATATATATATATATATATATATATATATATATATATATATATATATATATATATATATGTGGTATTGCATTTCTTGACCTGTTATTTTTGTTTGAGTGGGTGTATTCGTATGTATGTGGGTGTATATTAGTTAGTTTCTGAATATATTTTTAAGTGCAGCTAATTTGTTTACGTCTCAATTACGCTAGAAATATCATCTATCTTCTATTTTCTAACTGTTTTATATCATGATTACAGGACTGTGTTGTTCCGAAATAATCAAATGTTCCGAAATAATCAAATACATATATATATATATGTGTGGAAGAGAAAGAGAGAGAGAGAGAGAGAGAGAGAGAGAGAGAGAGAGAGAGAGAGAGAGAGAGAGAGAGAGAGAGAGAGAGTGTGTGCGTGTGTGTGTGTGTGTGTGTGTGTGTGTGTGTGTGTGTGTGTGTGTGTGTGTGCGCGTGTGTGTGTGTGTGTGTCTGTGTACATACATTGTATATGAATGTATACATTACATATATAAACATACATTATATATTATGAGAACTCCATAGCGATAACCAGCTACTTTCGTTATATTCACTATACTAATGGAGTGGTTAAAACTATCCCAAAAGAGAGAACACATGAGCAGGAAATAGAAGGCAGCACTATGGAATGCATCCAGCAAAAACCTAACTGCCAGAGCATTAAATTAACAGTAGAATGCCACAATAAGCACCACAAACATAAAGACACAGAACTCTGGATGGACACTAGAAACAGAAAATTCCAACTCCTCCATTACATGGCCTCTAAGTATCTCATCCACCTGAACTCAGATATGCCAGGTAGTGCTAATTTCAATATCTTTATAGCAGGCCTAATAAGCGTGATGGGAAATGTTTCCCACATGTGTGATCCAACAGTGTTCATGAGATATATACAACACTTCATCCAAGTAATCGATTATCGATCACCGCCTTTCGATTCCGGTAATAGCAACGAAAGACAAGGTACTGTGAAACAATACTGTAAGGAATAATACATTTCCACATTATTTATATTTTTCCTGCATATATTTGTATTATATATGCGTTCAAAATATTATGTATTTCTCATGATATATGACTCTTTCTCTCTCACTCTAAATATATCTTTTGAATCTGAATTGTTAATGCTCTCAACTACGTTCCATTAAGCTTATTTATAGAGAAGCACGGTGATTATACATATTAAATATATTTTGATACCTTAAATTTGTATATATGTATGCAAATTACCTGTACATAAAAAAGGCTTAGGAAAACAATGCTCAGTCTAACGAGAAAAGTTATTTAGCGTATATTCAGTTATATACACGGCATTAGGTTCGGAGTCTGATTATGGCAATCACTCTATAGTGGAAGATTCGTTCTAAAACTGGCATCTCTGGCAAAGCGCAACGGCAAAATTAAACGTTACTGGATATAAAATTGTAATAGTTCGTTAAGAGTTCCACGCAGAAATATGGGATAATTCCTGAATATTCTACTACGGCATATGTACAGAAATATGTGTGCAATTTAGTTTGAATCGATGTGTATGTATAATATGAGCGCAACGTAAGTTTAACAAATTTGTTTTTCAAACAAAAACCTTAAAGGAGCCCGTTACAATACAGATATAGTTCGTATATCGTGAACCGTCCATCTTAAAATGCCAAGGGAAATAAAGTCGTTTTGGTATAAAGAATAAAAATATTTTACACATATCTTTATATACAGATGTATACATAGATCGGAATAGTAATGCATGTGTCTTGCCTATTGACTAATGTAATTTTGTAAGTTTTAAACATCTACTTAAAACATTTGTCGATAAAATGCCTAAACATTAATAGCTGAATTGTTTATCTGATGTCATGTATAAAATGTGTGTGAGTTTTGGGAGATTTGTTATATGTGCATATTTGTGCGTGTATAGGTGACACAATGTAAGGACATCGAAGATATAGTAGGTTTGACGAGTGGCAATTTGGGGATCTAGATTTCCAGTCGGACTTGGTATGACCTATAATATATATAATATATATATATATATATATATATATATATATATATATATATATATATATATATATATATATATATATATATATATATATATATAATACAATAAGCTAAACTCTGACTGGTAACCATCTCACTCAACAAACATTAGGTTATATGTTAGTATAAACCCAATTTAAGTGTTTCGGGTGCTAACTATATGTATTATGTGGAAAGCCAGTTGTATTAGTTTATGAGATATAATTAAAGTTAAAATATATCTCTCTTTCCAAACAATTGTTTCATTATAACTTTTCTACAAATTAGGAGAATGTTTCCAGTATATGTAGAAGCCTAACATATATTCATGTAAGAATATATTTAGATGGGCGCTTATAAATCATCTGTGGAAGCCCATTAACCTTTGATATAAGAACAAATTCTTACCGCAGTTAAAAATCCTGTCTGCTAAGCTGCACCCTCACGCATCGAATGACCGCCAAATTTGAAATTCCAGCAGTTTTTGACTGAGGAAGTATTATAGCGTCACGAAGCGGGAAGGGGGACAACCAATACACGAGAAAATAAAAAAATAATATTCACGCGGGTTAATTAGTTTTTTCAAAAAACATTATCAATCCAACGTGTTAAGAACTCAATTGAAATTAAAAAAATAAATGCATGCGTGTATTAATTACACACGCATATAGATATTTTCTTAGGCTAAAAACAGAATCGTACCCGAATAACAAACCGCTTTTCATAACCGTAGTAAATACGGAAAGTTACGCTTTAAAGGGCAATCAGGAATGTAAATCTGTGGTCGAATTAAGAGTAAAATATTAAATATACGTGGGTTAATTAGTTATTTCAAAACTAATATCAATTCCACGTGTTAAGTACTCAATTAATTAAAAAAAATAAAAGTATGCAAGTAATTATTTACACAGGCATATATATATTTTCTTAGGCTAAAAACAGAGAAGTGACAACCATATATATATATATATATATATATATGTAACAACACTCGCAGACAAGGCTTGGCAGCTGCGTGAAAATAACAAACAATTCGACCTAAAATGGGATATAATAGCGTTTGCCCCCCCCCCCCCATACTCCCACGGACAGGAATTTTGTAAATTATGTAATATGGAATTATTTTGTATTATGAAATCCAAAAACATTTTATTAAATAACAGAATAGAGCGATCTTTATACTGTAACCATCGCTTAAAATCTACATTTTCATATTACAAATACCATCAGGATTGAACGCCTGTCTCCATCTCCGTTTGATTTTCAAAATACATATTAACATTCTCTATTAGTCTTAATTCTATTAACTCTTCTATTATTTACCATTTAATATAAACTGCTATAGATAAAATGAGATTTCTGATTTCTTAATTCAATTCCCTTATGCATATACCAGCTGGCTACTAGCATTAATGTTATTCAGTAGCAGTCGAAATCTCCATCTTCCTCAATTGACACTTTATAATTAATACTACTACACCAAATGACCAGCCCTGTCCACTGTTCAATTGGTCAAGTATAGATTAAAATAGGCACTCCCAAAAATTCTTATTTAGATAAAATCAACCATTTACTAATTGTATTCTCATTAGAAACCCTTTATATACTTGTTTAGCTGGTAATTGAATTATCATCTATCATATACTCTCCCTTCTCTTCTTCCTCTATTACAACTAATATAAATACTTCAATTTTTCTGATTTTATCCAATTTATCCAAAATCTCTGAAGAAGTGACAACTGATTATACATTTGCTATCGAATACTTGCTACCATTATATGATTACGCAAGCAGCGATACATAGGTATTCCGTCTGTTACAGAAACATATGTCAATACCTAATAAATTCCTTCTTAAAAAAAGCACTTTCATTTTATATTCATCTTTTCTATATATATATACATATATATATATGAAAGACGTAAAATAAGAAAATTATAAAAATTAACTTACTTACTAATATTTCACTCCAACTAATTAGTTTCTGAAAGGGAATAAACAAAGTTACTAAGACAAAACCTATATATTTGCGAGCATAGGTATGCATATGTATATATATGTTGGTAGATATACTAATTCTTTATATATATATATATATATATATATATATATATATATATATATATATATATATATATATATATATATAAATAAACGTTTGGAGTTAGAAGGCCAGAACAATGCAGGTATGGATATAGAATATAAATGCAAATGCAAAAGATATCGCTGACAATTAGTATTTTACTTTAAATTGATTTCAATATCCTTAAGTTTCGAGATAATATCTCTTCTTCAGAGGGAAGTAAAGTGGTTAATCCAGTGTTCAGCATGACTTGGCAAGCTAATTAGAACACTGGATTAACCCCTTTATTTCCCTCTGAAAAAGAGATATTATCTCGAAACTTAAGGATATTCAAATAAATTTAAGGTAAAAGAATATTTGTCAGCGATATCTTTTGCATTTGTATTTATATTCTATAACCATACCTGCATTGTTCTGGCCGTCTAACTCCAAACGTTTATACTTCACTACGCAATGCTTCAAGTAAACTACTTATATATATATTATATATATATATATATATATATATATATAGAGAGAGAGAGAGATTTCCCATCACGCTTATTAGGCCTGCTATAAAAATATTGAAATTACCACTACCTGGCATATCTGAGTTCAGGTGGATGAGATACTTAGAGGCCATGTAATAGGAATGGAGGAGTTGTAATTTTTTGTTTCTAGTGTCCATCCAGAGTTCTGTTGGGTGGGTGAGAAGGTGGACTCCCGGACTAGCAACTGCTAATTTTTGGCTGCCTTCTAGTCTTGGGTATTTATCTCTGCTTTTCAACACCTTGGATTGTGTCTATTATTATATTTTTTGTTGGATACATTTCGGAATACCTGATGATGTCACCGGACTCATGTTGAAAGGTTCACAATATAATACATCTTTAAGGAATTACACCAGTCAAGCCTCCTGTCATCATTTTATATATATATATATATATATATATATATATATATATAATAGTGTTCAGTATTGCGTTTCAGTGTTTTCATATTAGCATTTATGTTTTATCATCATATGTATGTGTATGTGTTTTCTGTAACTTAGCTGGCATAGGAATTTGGAAATATACATACATATATTTGTTTTTGTAATTATGTAATATGTTGGGAAATTCTGTGAGGATAAGCAAATGGTATGATTTTTGCTTATTCCTCATTGTTTACTTTATGTCCACAGATAACAAATTAATATTTGAGACAAGATGAAGAACACGAAGAATTTGTAAATGTACTTTCAATTTAACGCCTATCACACTTTTCAAAATAATTAGATACATATAGCGAAGCTAAGATTTAGTGAACCAGATATGTATTGCCTTCATTTTTACCTCTTTATATACATATTTATCATGAACATGACTATTTTTATATCAAACTAGAAATGATGTGGAAATCGCACGCTCAAAAGGACTTGTTTTATTGTTTTGCTTCCTGAAATAAGAGATAATATTGAATACAAACGTCTGATAGACGCCTAAACATTATATTTTGGCAAATACTATTTTTCCCTGTGCGAATTTCATCGCAACCTTATACAGATAAACATTTCCTAACGGCAAATAAGCTTCTAAATATTTCTTTTTATCATTTTAATGCTTTTATTCAAGATAAACATAACATTAGTAATATGATTCTATGAGAACTGAGTCTCAGTGAAAAAAATATGTATGTATTGTTTGCTAATAGTTTATGTTGTTTGTATAATCTTCAAAATGGAGCATGGAAGATGAATGTAGATAAGCTTAAAGCTTTTATTTCAGGATAAGAGAAAATGGAAAACGAAGATTACAAATACAGAAATTATCAAAAGTTGAACCATATAAAAACTATGATAAAACTGTGAAAACTAAGGTAAGTTAATGAATAACGTACCTTTGATATAGAAAACTGTGTGAAAATGATTCTCATTGTTGGTAATGTTCATAATATTGGAAAATAATGTATCATTTTCATTTTATGCTATGGTATATTTATTCAGAATGTTTCTTTGCCTACGGTAACTATATACTTCCAGATAAGAAATATTGTATACACTAATGGACCTTACGGTAGCTATATCAGGGATATTAACGTAGTAAGATATACAAATATGACATAATTTCATAGTGCATAGGAAAGAGCACTTTAGTTAAATCGGTATTCAATCAATATATTTCTCTTTATTATTTCAACTTGGTGAAATAACGGAGAAGGACGTAAATAAAAATATCGATACACCCGGATATCAAGAGTTCGGTTGTTACATTGTAGTGCTGTAAATGACGCTTTTTCATATGTTTCTCCTTTGATAAATGTGAATGATGTAAAATGAAGTTATGTTATATTTTAATAATAAAAATCCAAGTAAACAGCAGATATGAAATTCACGTTCACTTTCAGCAGATATATTCGTTTTGGTTACACATGACGCTTGAATTAAAAAGACTCAGTATTTATCACAGTATTTATCAAACTATAGAGACGGCGATTAAATAAGTATAATCATTATGACTTTAAACAAGATACTTTGAGTATCCCAAGCGTGTGCAGAGAAGAATTTTGATGAGGCGGACATTCTACTATTATAAACAAAATAACACCTTGTTTCTCTCAACATAATGTCTCCAGATTCCCAATAGTGATTTCGAATTTATACAAAAGCAATTAATAACTTCTAATTTATTTTAGGAGACCTGAAAGGATGAAGAGCGACGTTGACTGTTGTCGTATTGGACTTCATAAAATAAAAAGCTGGAATATATATAGTCAAGAATGTCTGCAATGCCCTAGCGACCCTTCAAATCCACTGCCCTATCACGATTCACGAATATAATCATTATTTTGTTAATATTTCTTTAATGAATTTACTTGCATTTGTTTTCGTGGCATTTATCTCTCCTACTTTCAATACAACATATTGTCACATATTTATCACCACATATGTATATGTAAACGAGTGTTTATAAATTGTGAAAGCAATACAATGTATTACTTGATGCGAAAATATGTAACTAATCGGATATTCTTATAGTTCGGGGGTTTCATACTGTCAACGAAATCACACGCATCAGAGTAGTTTCATTTCAGTTCTATTAGTATTTCCTCAATTAATCAATATTTTGGTTCGTCAATAACCTGATGGCTATTTATTTACCATATGTAATTGTCAAAGCTCATTCGTCGCGTACTATGTGACCGTCTCAATGACTATTTTCGCTTCTCTCCTCCGTTTGAATTTTATATATTGCCTTTAAGAAAGCCAAGATGAAGTAAATACAACAAAATTAAAACAAAGTGGAAGAACAGATGAGCAGGCGTTGTCATTGGGGTGGTTACAAAATGTATGACGAAAGAACGTTTATATTTGAATATGATAATTAAATAACTATACGATTACCAAGTTAAAAGAACATGGATTAGGTACCTAATTAATGTTATAACTCAAGTTAAAATCAGCTCGTGCGAGTATTTTTCTAGACAGTATGATACTGGCAAAATATTAACATACCATGTATTTCATTTCTTGGTAGAAATCAAAACGTCTACTGAATTTGCTAAATATATTCTGCGCAAATGTATATCTTTGACTCATAACTAACATCACTGCTTACGCATCGTATGCCATCATGTATATGTATGTGTGTGTATTTGTGTCTGAGTGTGTATAAGCTGGTCGGCAATGTTGCACTGTCCTCCGTGGAAGTTCACTCGGCAGTTTCTTGGACATGCCGTGCTGGTGTATATATTTGTTATATTGAGAGACCATGATGGAGAGGCACTGCAGCGTTAAGATGAAAGAGTAAGAGATGCAGAGGTATATCATACTTGGTAGCTAGTCGGGAGACATCTTATAGCTAATATGTAAATCATCAGGTGTCCATAGTTAAATGTTATTATGTTGATCAGCTTAAAAGCGTATTTCTATTGTTTCAAATGCAATAATAAACATGCAACGTGCTGACATTCTACGTGTTCAAATTTACGTTTGCAGTTGACAGATGGTAAATCAGACGCTCTGTCTCCTATTATAGACATGAATGTATCAGCTAACCACGAGATTCCACACTATGAAAATCTAGCTAATTCCTTCTCTTTGTTAGCTGTTTGTTTGCATATGTTTTCACTTGACAACTTTCTATGACATAAGAATGGCATTTTCTTTCATATAGTGAGTTGCATAATTCAGTCATTACTTAATGCCTTGTGTGTATACGCGTAAAACTTTCAGACATGCCGTGTCCTTTTCTTTTGTCTCTGAGTTCTATTTTACAGTGACTTTCTTTCTTTCGTTACGCCTTTTTGCGTGTTATATACATCTTTATATCAATCCCCCAATGCGTAATACAATTATCTTTTTATATAATTTCAAATATTACCAGTAATGCTACTCCGAGGACAAGAACAGGGACGTAACAACAAAAACAACAACAACAACAACAACAACAACAACAACAACAACAACAATAATAATAATAATAATAATAATAATAATAATAATAATAATAATAATAATAATAATAAAAATAATAATAATAATGTTTTCTTTATTAACCACAAGGGTTCACATAAAGTAGACATTAAGGACAGTGCGGGACAATACAGGACGGTACAAATGGGCATTTCTGCGTGTAACAATAATAATAATAATAATAATAATAAACAATCATAAAGGAACTTGAGCAAGAACAAACCTATAAATACTTAGGGATTAATGAGGGCTCTGGCATGCAGCATGCAAGTATGAAAGAGAGGATGAGGAAATAATGTTACAGGAGAGTACGTGCAGTTCTGAGATCAGAACTAAACGCTCGTAACAAGTTGTAGCCATAAATTCCTTGGCAGTCCCAGTTGTCACTTATATCTTCGGTGTTTTGAACTGGAATATGTGTGAAATCAAAAGAATCGATACAAAGTCCGTAAGCTACTGACCTACAATAGGATGCACCATGCAAAAGCAGATGTGGATCATTTTTACCTTCCTAGAATTCAAGGATGCCGTGGCCTGATCCAATTTGAACTTGCTTACAAGACCACCATCATTGGACTGTCCAAATACATTGAAACAACTAAAGACGGTATGCTGAAACTTATTGAAAAGCATGTGAGAAGTAAGAAGCTTCATTCTATCTTGAAGGAGTGCAAACAATATGCTGCTGATCTCATGCTTGATACCCAGGCTGGACAGACTAAAGAAACTGTTGCAACTGATGCTGCTAGGCACATAAAATCACTGGCAAAAGCAATAGGGCAAGGAAAATTAGCATCAAATTTGTAGCAGAAGCTCGGCATGGCCAATATGTGGCCCGTAGCAAACAAGCTAATGTTGACCAAAAGCACACCCATCAGTGGCTACGTAGTTCAGGGCTAAAGGCGGAGAGTGAAGGGTTCATCTTAGCTGTCCAAGATCAAAGCTTATTGACTCGTAATTACCAGGCCAATGTGATGAGAAACGGAATAAATCCAAAGTGCCGATTCTGCAATGCTGAGGTTGAAACAGCGGATCACTTAGTCTCTGGAAGTAAAGTTTTATCACCAGTAGAAAATAGATATAGACACGACAGAGTTGGCCGATATCTAGTCGGGGCAATATGTCGGCATTACAAAATCAAAGCTTTCAGTGATAGCTTCCTCCCAGCCCATTTTTGGGTGAGACTGGCTACTCTGCTCGTTACCTCGTCCCAATTCTTTTCCACCTGGAGGTCTGGTCCGAACAAAATCCCGAGCAACTTTACTGGTCCGTCCTTCCTGCGCCGGACGACGCTGTTGGACGGCATGGGCTTGCCTCTCCAGGTTCCGAGCTGCAAGCCGACCGACTTTTCCGGGTTAAGTTTGGCTCCTGTCAACCTTTCATATTCCTTCAATAAGGTGCCGTCCACCTCGATTTCTGAAGTGTGATGTCGTCCGCATAAGCCGACACCGCCTTTCCACGTTTCGGTTCAAGCGGGATGCCCTGCAACAGCTCCAGCTTCCGCAGTAAAGGCTCGAGAGCCAATACGTATGGAAGGGAATAGAAAGGGCACCCTTGACCGATCGAGAGCGCCGAAATGGTTCCAAGAGGTGGCCATTAACCTTGACCAACAAGTGTGTGCCGCTGTGCATTGCAGCGATCCAATCTAAAGACAGGGCCGAAGCCAGCTGCTTTGAGGACAAACTCCAGATACTGATGGTCGAACCTATCGAATGCTTTCGATTGATCTAAATTGATCAGTGCCCCACCGAAGCCAGGTTTACACCCTACCCTCTCTATGATATATCGCATGAGGTGGAGATTGTCGTGTATGGACCTGGCTGGGATTGCGCAAGTTTGCGCCTCCCCAACCAAATACTCGATGACAAGGGCCAATCTCTTTGCTAACACCTTGGCCAAAATCTTAAACTCTGTGTTGAGCAGAGTTATGGGCCTGAAGTTGTCTAATGTATCCCTCTTGTTCTCGTCTTTCCTTATCAGAGTCACCACTCCCCTGCTCACAGAACTGGGAATACTCCCATTCTGCTGCCAGTTGCAGTAGAGTGCTTCGAGGGGTTCGGAGAACAAGTCTGGCATATTTACGTAAAACACGTAGGGCAGGCCATCCAAACCGGGTGACTAGCGCATCATGCAGCCGACAAGGGCGTCCTGAATTTCGGCTGAAGTAATCGGCGTTTCGCAGCGCTCAGCATCCACCGTCGAGATGCGCGGCAAGATGTCATGGTAGGGACTGAAATCCGCTACTCTCTCTGACTCGGCACTCTCACCGAACAACCGAGCAAAGTGCTGGCGAAAGACCTCACATACAGCTTGGAATCGCTTATCTCGTGTCCGTCTCGGTTCGCAAAAGACCGAATTGTTGTTTTATTACCACGCTGCGCCTCCGCTAAGCGAGCCCATCGAACAGCTTTGGTTGCCTCGTTTCTCATTAACGCGCCTTAGCTCTGACAATGCAGCCTTCGTGTTTGGCATTGAAGAAATGGTCTAATGCCATTGTCGCCGCTAGCACGTCAGTTGCAATGCCACTACAAATAGCCTCGTCTAACTTATCTACCAGCTCCACTCCTTTCTATTTTTCTCTAACGCTATTTCTTTGCTGAACTCTATCGAAATTACTCTAATCTCTCTTTTGAGAGCCCCCCACCATCTGTTGTTGATGATCCGCCCTGTCAACTTTTGCTTAACTAAATTGTTGACTAAGTCCCCGTAAGCCTTACGTGCCGGAAATGACATGTTCAGCTTCCAGTAACCCGGTCCTAACCTACGCGTTTTATCTAGTCCGACCGTACAGATCACAGATTTGTGATCTGAATAGGCGACCGTTTTAAAATGTGGGCAGCCCACACTATTTCTATCTATTTTGCTAATGAAGATCCTGTCTATATACGATCTAGATGACCCCTTTCGGTTGGCCCATGCCCATACTGGCACATTGGGAAAATCTAGACGATACCTGTCAGACAGTTGGAACTGGCTGAGTAGGTGCTTGAGGCTTTTGCACGCCCCGCTCCTATTGGCTACTCCCACACAATCCCAGCGTACGTCTCACATGCCTTTCCGGTCCTCCGCTAACAGTAAAGGGCGAGACGTACCCAGAAAGGTCTCCAGGCGCCTAAAGAAGTCCAGTAGTCCGGCCCCTGTAGTGGCGTAGACGGCCAGCCGTCTAAAGGCACCACTTTCGCTACTGCTCACATCAAAGACCACCAACTTACCGTCCGGATTCCCGGAAGATCGACCTTACCTCGAGATCCAGTCCTTTCCTAAACAGCACTGCCACCCCCACCCCCTCATTCCCGGTCTGCTAACAGATGCGAAGATCTGATAGTCGTCGAAAATAGGGGCTAGTGCGCGCGTGTCGGAAATTCCGGTTTTCGCTGACGGCAATCACATCCATTTCCAGCGACCTGAGGTCGTTGAGCAGGCGACCCGTCTTCCAGGGTGACCCCAGGCCGCGAACATTTAAACTTCCTACTCTTAATATGGCCATATTGGTAATCTAAGAGAGAGAGGGAAGGTTTACTTACCTCCCGGGGTCTTGTGAAGGTCGAGTGGTTCGACCTCCATGGTTGGCGTGGTTTCTTTTGGGAACCCCTTTAAAAGTCTTGATGTGGGTTTCACATTAGTGCTTCCCACGTCTTGAGGAAAGCTCTCTCGAATTTCTTTGAAGGAATTGAATGAAATTCGGACCAGAAGCAACTCTTCTGGCACGCAAAATGTGCTCATTTCAAAAATCTCCCCCTCTGTTTGAATGTCCTCGCTTCGTGCTAAGAGGGCCATCAGTTTATAGTTGGCCCTTCTGACAAGCACGAAGTTTTTAACATTTTGTTGGTGTGGTTTTATTTGTTTTCTTTTGGTGACTGTGGTGGCGATGTTTTTTGTGTTGTTGTTTCTGGTATATCTGTGGTTGTTGCAGGTGTGGTGTCTGCAATTTCAGGTATTTGTGTGTTTATTTGTACTTGTGTTTGTTTAGGTTGTTTGCGTTTCGGGTATTGTGAAGGTGGTATCGATGTAGCTGATGGTGATGATGTTATTGGGGGAGTGTTTGCGTTAATGGTGTCTGTATTTTTTGTTGTGTATGTTTTTGTGTTTTCTTGGGGCTTTTTTTATTTTTGTGAGTTTTCTTGGTTTTGTTTGCACTTTTGGGTTTTCCTTTATCTTCGCTGCTGGAAGACAAAGGGTCTGTGGCTGTGAGTGTCTATGTGTCTGTGTGTGCGTTTATTGTTTTGTCTATGTGTATAATTGGGGGGGGGGGGGGTGAAAATGGAGTGGGAGAGTTTTCTCGTTTTCCACTTGGATTGGTTTTGATGTTGGTGGTGATCCGGCTGTTTTTGATGTTGCTGTCCGTGTTTTTGTTGGTGTTGTTTTTGGTGGTGGTGGTGGTGGTGCAGATTTCCGTGCTGACACTGGCGTTCGCAACAAAGGAGGTTTGTGATTCCCTGCATTTTTGCGCTGAGTGCAGAAGGCTCGCAGATGCGTTGCTTCCCCGCAGACGAAGTTGCGTGGCCTTCTTCCGTCAATGATTAGTTGGATTGTTGTCCCGTCCTGCAGGCGGGCAAAATCCGGGATGTTGTTCATATCCTCCGGTTTCATTTGGAGAAGAATCTCCAAATCCATTCCGGACCAGTCCTCTCTCTCTGTCCTTTTGATATCTAGTAGGGTAGTGTCTGTCCCCTCCTCGATTACGCTTCCCAGCAGACACCATATGTTCATTCCTGGTGGGGTGCTGGGAATGCGTACCTTTACTGTCCTTTTACCCATGTAGGACGGATGCATGATAATGCGTTCCGTTCTGCAGGGGTTCACCGACTGCTTAATAGCGAGGGCCTCGGTTTGAACATTACCGAGATGGTACCGAACTGTTTGCCTCTTGCTTTGTACTCTATGTTACTTCCGATGTACTCCAAAGCAGCCTCGACCTCTGCTTAGCTGGCAAGTTCCACTTTTCGTGTCTGCACTGAAATGCATCGAAAGAACACCGTCCTCCTTTGCATGGCCGCTATTGCCTCGTCCGAGATGGACAGGTTTTCCCAGGACTTCTCCCGTTTAATTAGCCTCCACGCTTTGGCCAACTGTTCGTCTTTATCGCTAATATCAATATCAATATTCAATAAGCGCTTTGTTTTTGCTGCTGCTGCAACAAATGTGGTGCTTCTGATGCTTTTATTGCTGGTGTTGTCATTCTTGTTGTTGTTATTTGTGTTGTTGTTGTTTCGTTTGTTGATGCTGTTGCCACCGCCATCCGTGTTTACATTGAAGCTGTCAGTGTTATTGTCGTTATTGCTCTGAGTTGTTTTTGTGGTGGTGGTGGTGGTGGTGGTGGCGGTGGTGGTGATGTCGTTTTCAGATGATACTGCTGCTATCACAGAAGGTTGAGTTTTGCCTTCACATTCAGTAGAGTGGATGACAGGCATGACTGTAGCCGTCGTAGTCGTGGTGAAATCTGCAGTGGCTGCCTTTAAACATTTGACATGAACGTTATTTACCGTTTCAAGGTCGAAAATTTCCATAATTATTTTTTTTTGTGGGGAAGCGATTTTTTTTTCGAAGTTTAAAAAAAATAAATCTGAATATTCGGGCTTAAAGCCCGAATATTGAGAGGCATCGCTCTCTTTAAATCAAGATGTGTAACTTAAGTTTCGTTAACGACAAGAAAATACAAAAAATGACACTTTAAAACAGCTTAAAGTTACGATCCTTTTCCCCCGCAGATTTGTACTGTCTTCACACATGTGCGGCCATATTAATTATGATATAATTCTGAGAAGTTTTATGAGCATAGACCAGAGTCGGCGATAGAAAACGATCAGGTGAAGTGTTATGGGATTTTAGGATACAGACGGACAAAAAATTAGAACACAATAGGCCGGACCTGGTGGGTTTGGACAAGGGAAAAAAGTTCGTGCCTGATTGTAGATGTAGCGTGCCCATTTGACACGAGAGTGCAAGAGAAGGAGAGGGAGAAATAAACCGATGCCAGGATTTAAAGTGGAAGGTAAAACGGATTTGGAACTGCCATGAAATAAAGGTCGTCCCGATTGTCATAGGCGCACTAGGTACTATCTCAAAGAGTTTCCAAGGATGGTTAAAGAAGAATAGTCCCGCCCCGTTTTTTTGTAGGCGCTCTAGGAATGATACCTAAGGGGTCTAATGATTACTTATCGCAATCCCAGGAAACCCGCGTAAAGGAGAAATACAAAAGATAGTACTAATGGAATCTACCCATATACTAAGGAAGATTCTGTCAATATTCACCTAAACACCTAAAGATGCATGTGTGTGTATGTATGTTCTTTCTTGAACATGGCGGACCTTGTTTTCCCTTGAGGTCACTGGTTGTGACTTGGTGATAACTCGTATGAACATAAAGCAAGATAAATGCAACTATAATAATACTAATAATAATGTTTCTAGTTTTGGCACAAGCAATTATCCCAGTGCAATACTGGTGCGCACAAAGCCAACACCTTTTTTTTTGTGGGGGGGGGGGGGGGGCAGGAGACGATTAAAATGAACCCAGTGCATTTCTGGTACTTAGTTTTCTCGTCTCCGTAAGAATAAAAGGTAAATCTAAATAATAATGTTCTTATTTCGACGATGATTTTGATTACACATTTTTGTCCAAACATTATTATGTGTTATTATACGTATATGTCAGGAAATAATTTCCTTCAGAGCTGGTTCCGCCAAGGATTTTTTTCAAATTTTCTCATAAGCTGCCTCTTTCTAAAAATGGCGAAGTGAAAGAACTATAAATGATATCACCCCATCTCTGTTAAAATAGGTTGACTGTTGTTGTATTTTTCTTACAGCCTGAGGGACTTCAAAGAAAAGATGACATCAATTTATTCGTAGTCCAATGTTGCTAACCTTGAACGGGACACGGGGAGAGAGAATGTAGTTCAAACAAAGTAAAAAACTTAGCCTAGGCAAATACCAAATCAAAAACAAATGACAACAGCATCAGAAAGTAACAATAATTATAACAATAATACGATAGAGGTTAACCACAAGAACAAAAATAACAGTGATAATTAGGGTGATCATAAAATTAATAGTAATAGAAATAATTGTTTCTACTTTAAGCACAAGGCCAGCAATTATCCAGTGCGTTACTGGTACTTTATTTTATCGACCCCGTAGGGATGAAATCAAAGTAATAGTAATAGAAATAATGATGGTGGTAATGATTTGTTTGTTAACCACAAAAAGATTACATGAATAACTCATTAAGGACATTACTACTAAGAATAAAAAAGATTTGGCGAGAACAAATTGGCTAGCACCTGGTATGGAGTTGGTGTGCCACCTGGGCAGGGCTATCCCACTAATCTTGGTTGATAATCGTTCTAGAAGTGGTGTCTTCAACAAAATTACCCCTAGGCGGTGAAGGATAAAATTCCACAATACCTGCAGACAAAACACATACCGAATCAGTCGTCGCCAGAGTCATCAAGTGTCACGTCCTTCAGGGATGATTCAGACATGTGTCGAAAAGTATGTATCTTTTTGCTAAATACGGACAGGAATGGTCACTTGAAAGAGACTAATCTTAAATCAACCCTTCCATGTTCAGCATTACAAGGAAGTAAAACATCTAGAAGTATCAAATGCCAATATCAAATTTGGGTAGAAATGAATATGTGACAGAAATCGTATTGACTATGTTGTCCCAGGAGAGATTTCACAAATTCACAATATGGATGAGGATAGTTTACTCATCAACATAAAGATCAGGTAGATCAAACAAAACAGAAAATTCTCAATGAACTTGGAAAAAAACCCGACAAGCAACGAGAACAAAATATATGAGATTCGGGCTGTTAATACAATGATTAAAAAGCTGGAGCCGGATGTCTCATAATTGAATGAGGTTATTTGTGCAGCAGCCACTCTAATAGAAATGTAAAATGGGTTAAGGAAAACCGAAAAGGACATAACTCTCACAAAAAAACCACACTGGAATATAACAACTGAGAAACAATTGAAACGCGGGAGAAATATCGATCCTGAATGAAATATAGGCTGGGAAATCTGTGAAGTCAAGAAAAGAAAAAAAAAGTGATTAAGAAATACAAATTAACTTCAAAGCCTGAAATTCTTTCAACAAAAGAAACCCTGAAACAGAAAGCACAATTGCAAGCTCAAAGAGTCACAATATTCGAAAAGCGAAGTAGGTTTTACAGGCAAAAAAACAAAACCAAAAAATCTGTTTCTGTCAGGGAATTCGTGACACAGACAATTCAAGTGAAGGAACATCCTTCATTTCCTAAAATTGAAGAATTAGGGAAAACAGTATGGAGTAGAGAAACATTCCATAAAGCGAATGAATAATGAATATAGAACATGGAAGACACATAATAATTTAGAATGCTAGATTTGATAATAAATGACTATATAAAAACTGGTGTTAGCACTAAAAAAGCCTTCAGACGGACATTTAGAACCTTCATAAGGTGTCTACATTCTAGCCATCTCCTCTAACTGCTATCCATGATTCGTAAATTTAATAACATAATTATGTACAACTCTGAGAAATCTCCTGGTTGATTTGCAAATGGAATGACATATCTCTTGCCAAATTCGACAGAAACAAATATTCAAAAAATTATCATCTTATTACTTGCCTTCCTACTTCATACACAAATCTCAACCCTTCCTTGACTGAGAAAACCTAAAAACACGTATATGAAAATCATTTTTTACATATTTTGGAAAAAAGCTTGTAGCCGTGTGTCGTGCGCTTGCAAAGACTAACATCTAATTAAATGTATGATTCTGGAAATCTGTCATAAAATGTATTGACTATAAGAAAATATTTGATAGTGTTCCCTACTCATGGATTTTAAAATCTTTGGTTGTTCTGAAAATTGCCCCGGTAATAGCAAACTTCCTGATATACAACATATCTGTATTGAATACAAATCCACCACTGTCACACAGTGATGGGACTATAAAATCCCTGCAGCATACGCATTACGTCTGGTATTTTTCAAGGTGATACGTTTTATTCTCTGATAATTTGCATTGAATTCCCGCCGCTGATATAGAGCAAACTCTCAACCAATAGTGGCTGCAGAATTCTACCTAAAATCAGAGAGTGAGAGATTCGTTTTGGCTGCAAAAGACCAGTATCTTTCAAAACACCACTTTCAAGCCAATGTGATCAGAAACAGAACTGAGCCAAATTGCCGATACAGTGATTAGCATGTTGAGACTATTAACCACCTGCTTTTAGGGAGAAAGGTGATAGCTCCACAGAAATATAAAACGGGTCATGATAGAGTGGAACGATATTTGCACCGGATAATAAGCAGGTAATATGGTATATAAACAGAGAGAAATATTATAGCCATCACTCATATGCAGCAAAAGAAGGCGAACATGTGACATTTATATCGGATTTCCGTATGAACTCTGACAGAACAATCAATTCCAACAGACCTGTTAAAATTGTGAAGGACAACATGTTTCTTAATTGAGAGACAACATGTTTCTTATTTGACAGGAACATTCCAGCTGATCGTAAAATCTCGACGGAATACATCCTAGCTTCAATTTGCCAAATTGCACTCATACGTTGTGTGTTTTAACCGGAAAATCACAATTGTAAAACGAATATCGTAAATATTTAATAACCAGTAATAATATTATTTTTCGTAATTATCATCGCATCATTCTAATCACACAATAACAATGACCAAAACAACATTATTAACCCGAAATTCACACCCGGACAGCAACGAGTTAAACAAAATTATTCTGAAATTTATTTTTGAAAATGATTTCCAAAAATTCAAAATATGATTCTAGCTAGAAGATATGGCCATCCAATAATATGCAGAAAATGTCAGGGGTTTATATCAACTTTCGAATTCGATAAATAGAACATAATGAAATGGATTATAACAATGTGCCAAGATACTGTGCGTGGAAAATTTGGTAATTTTTTTATTGAAAGAATTGCATTAGTATGTTGTTTATATTTTGTACTTAAGCAATGTTCTCTTTGATAACATTGTTGTCCGAAAAATTGATTTTAAAATACATAAACAGGTGCATGAAGTTACATTTAATTAGGTTGGTATTCAATAGCCATACCCTCAACTACACAAGGCATCATGCTGTTCTTAATTACACATTTACGCATATGTTTCTTAATGCAACTATAGTACCCGTAATTGAATGTACACAATTTTAATGAATCACATGTAAATATATATACACATTCCAACACACTATATATTTTTATGCATATATGATAAATACGAATACATCTATAATATTTAATAACATACATAGATTCATACATTCATACATTATATACATACACACATCCAGCCCCCACCCCCATACATATATGTATACCTTATTTGTATATATATATATATATATATATATATATATATATATATATATAATTAAGTTAAAAGTTAAGTTATATATATATATATATACACATACAAAGAAGGTATTCAATTTATTACAGAAAAGATATCTTCAGGAAAGTCAGATAATTTTCTCGGCTTCAGTATTTATTGTTTCATTCGAATGAATGTTGAGAGAGGTAAATAAGGAGAGGGATCAGAGACTGATGGTGGCGTGGTGATAGATAAAGAGGGAAGTGATATACATGCATACACAAACGCCAATATATATATATATATATATATATATATATATATATACAATATATTAACAAATGAACACTATATTTATAAAACTATGGAGCGCCATAGTTTACCTTGGTGGCCCTTGAAATATGTATAATGAAATAAATATGGTTTTATAAATATAGTTTCCATTTGTTAATATATTGTATATTTACTCCAATAATTTGTTGAGTGATTTATATCAGTTATAAAAATATTTTGTTTCTTGTGTCCCAACAAATTAAATATAACCTCTACATATATATATATATATATATATATATATATATATATATATAAATATGCATACGTACACACTCATATATACACGCACGCATGTACACACACACACACACACACACACAGGCAGACATATACATATGTACGTATTGGTTATATCGGACATTAATAATTGTTTCTACTTTAGGCACAAGGCCAGCAATTAACCAGTACATTACTGGTACTTTATTTTATCGACCCCGTAAGGATGAGAGGCAAAGTTAACCTCGGCGGGATTTGAACTCAGACTGTAAAGGGACGTAACTATGCTAGAAAACATAGCGTCCAACCCTCTACTGATACTGCCAATTCAGTGCCCACTAATAATATTCGATTCCTTTCTAAAGAAACGAACCGAATAAAGCTGTGTCGTGCCGAAGACAAATCGTCATCTGTTGGTTCAACATTGACATCGAGGAACAATCAACAAGTTTCTAGGACATTATCTCTCATCAGGACAGTATACCATCGCCAATCTGTTGAACGGCTGAAAATATATAGTATTTTTATAAGTACACATCAGCTGAGCAGCCTCATTTACATACCGTGCGAGTTACTGCTGATAGTGCTGAAAACTAAAAGTAAAATTAGAATATACTTTCTTGCCCTAGCACAGCTGATACATAAATGCAAGTATGCATACGTACACACACACACACACACACACACACACACACACACACACACACACATACCCCCCACACACATATATATATATATATATATATATACGATATTAAATAAATGGAAACTATATTTATAAAACAATATTTATTTCATTATATATATTTCAGGGATATCATATTAAAAATATGGCATGCCTTCATCAGACAAAATACAATATAAACAGTCTTATAAATAGATAGATTTGACATACCTTACAACTTCAACTTCCATTTAAAAAGTTGATTTTTAAATGGAAGTTGAAGTTGTAAGGTATGTCAAATCGTTGTAACCCAACAATTTAAATAAAACTTTGCATATATATATATATATATATGTATATATGGGTTATATCGAACAGTAATATTAATGTTTGATTCGTATGTAAACAAACGGCCCGATTAAAGCAGTGCCGTACCGATGTCAAATCCTAATAGAACAATTTTGTATTCCTTTTGTTTTTCTATCGTATTTGAGGTTCCCCCGTTTTCACTTAAGAATCAGGAGGAACTTGTGTCTGGGGGTTAGGCGTCAGGGGGCAGGTGGAGTATATTTACGGCTGTGTGATTTTTTTTGTTGGGGAGGGGGTTATGATTGTATGTTTTCAGGAGTGGGAGTGGGAGGTCTTTCATCATTTTCTCCTGGGTCGGATTTGATGTTGGTGGTGCTTACGGCACCACCGGTTTTGGTGGTTATGGGGTAGTTTGTCCATGCTTCGGTGTTGGCAAACATGGAGGTTTGCAGGCCTCTGCGTTTGTGAGCTAGCAGTAAAAACGCTCATATGTGTGTAGCTCTGCAGCAGACGATTCAATGCATCCTTTTGCTCTGAAGTGACCACTTGTATACCCGTCCCATTTTGTAAGCGGAGGTTTAATAGTATTTTGTATTTCATATCTTCTGATTTGATTCGGTGAAGGATCACCAAATCCCCCTCAGACAAATATTTTCTAGATGTGTTTGTGTACTCTTTACGCGATGCATCCGTACCCCCTGGATCACTCAGCCCAGGGTCCACTACAAGTCCAGTCCTATTGGTATCCCGGGAATGCAGACTCGGACTGCAATTCTGCCCATGTAGACCTCATACATCGCCACTTTGTTCTTCCTCAGGGTCCACAGAATGTTTCAGAGTAAGGGCTTCAGACTTAAACATCACCAAGAATGTGCCTAATTGCTTGGCCCTCGCATTGAACTCAATGTCACATTGGATGCACTTAGTGCGGCCTCATCTGTTAGGTCCATTTGAAAACGTCATTTTCGTAACTGCTTCTGCAGAAAATATGTTATTCTTAGTTGGGTCATTGTTTATTTTCGTGTTGTTCATTTTGTTGTTGTTCACGTTGTTTTTACAGCCGTTACTGCTGCTGGTTATGCCGTTCTTCGAATTATTGTTGCTGATTTGTTGTCGATGCTGTTGCTGTTGTTTTTGTCAGTGCTATCATTATAGATGCTCATGTGACTGTAGTTGTTTATGACGTATAACGTATTTTGGTTTTGGTGTGGTGGTTGGCATGGTATTAATGTCACTGTTGCTTATGTTGCTATTGTTTCTTTTCACTGTTTCTCATCTGGTAGTTGTAAGAGTGTTCAGTGTTGGTGGCCAGTGTGTTCTTTGAAGAAAGACAGAGTTAATGAGAGGAAGAATATGTTGACATGTCGTTTGCTTTTTGCCTTTGTAAAGCAAACATCTTTTTGTTTTTTGTCGTAATTCCTACCTTAGAGGGCAGAAATGAAGAATAATGCTTGGCAAACCCTTATAAGGAGGGGTTATTTTTGAAGTCACAATTATCAAATTGCGTAATTTTAGAATACCAAAATGGGTTTGAGATATAGAAAGAATAATGCACGTGCTATAGTTGTATCTTGGTTTCGTACTAGGACAACATGTTGAAAAGGAATGTCGATTAATAGAACCCAGTATGTTCTGGTGCTTTATTTTATTGTCCCCGTGAGGATGAAAAACAAAGCTAACGTCACTGGGATTTGAACTCAGAATGAAACGGGCCGTAAATCTATACCCTTCTGGCAATACTGTGAGGAAAGGACTTCCTAATACCTTTGCAGGCACCAAGAGACATAAGTACTGTCATAAAATCCTCCAGAACTTGAAATGTGCTGGTGGCGAATATTTCCCCCATCTTTTCTATGTCTCGCCTTCGTGCTACCAGATCCATGAAATCCTTGTCGACTCATCCTACTAGCATGAAGTTGTGTGTATTGTTTTGTTCTTGTTTGTTGTGTGTGAGGTGTCTGCATTTTCTGATGTGTGTGTGTGTGATATGTGGAGTATGTGCCTCATCTTTTTTTTAGCTCTTTTGGGTTTGCCTCAACATTGCTACTGGAAGACGAGGCATCACTTTCTCGACACAAGTTAATGTTTGTGTTTACATTTGTGTTTGTGTTTAAGTCAATGTTTATATTTTTTGCGGGAAGAGATTAACCTGTGGTCTCCGCCCCTGTGTCTTCAGCAAGAGAGTCTTGCGGCTCCCTGCAGTTTTGAGCTGAGGTCAGAAGGCTTGCTAATGTGTCGTTTCTCCGTAGTTAAATGTGTGTCTTGACGACACTGATAATTTAGATTGATATGCCGTTTTAGAGACGGATCTAAAAGAATCCCGATTCTTTTAGATCCTCTTGTTTGACCTCCCTGGCTGTTCGTGTAGCTTCGACCTGCACGACCTTTCCCCTTCCTCATTCATACATCCCACGAGCCACCACAAGTCCAGTCCTAGTGAATTTCTGGGAATGCGGATTCGAATTGTTATTTTTCCTATGTTGGTTTTGCAGGGAAGCTCGGAGTATTTCATAGCGAAAGACTCAATCTTAAACATTACCGATTGTACCGCATTGTTTGCTCCTCGTAATGTACTCAATGTCCTCTGGACCAACTTTTCTCTTATCTTTTTCAGTGAGGTCTATGCTAAATACTGTTTGCTTTGTTCTTTTTGCTGTTGTTGTTGCTGCTCACTTTGTTATTGGTATTGTCGTTGCTGTTATTGACTTCCATGTTGTCGTCGTTGTTTATATTTCACTTTATCCTGTTCTTGTTGTTTGGTGTTGTTGTTTATCATTCTATTGTTGTTCTTGGTAAAGTTGTTGTTGGTGTGGTATTTAATTTCTTTGTTTTTCTAGGTGCTACTGGAGTTGTTGTCGCTCTCGCATTTGGTGTTGGTTTTGTTGTCATGTATTCTGCTATACCTGGGGCTGTCGGTGTTGTTGTTATCGTTCTTAAAGTTGTGGGTGGTGTTTGTCTGGTTGACCTTGTCGTTGCATGCTGTGTTTGTATTTATCCTGTTTTTTTAATGTTATTTGTAGAGAGAGAGCCATCATCCTTCAATATTTGCAACGACAGAAGGCTCAAAATAAATTTATATTTGGGCCAAAAAGCTCGAATTTTATAAAATATATTTCTCAAACTGAATCATTGATTTCAATGAAAACCAGAGTAGTTGAAGGAAAACAGACGGGAGAATGTGATGTAGGATCTCAGGATACAAACTTTTAAATAATTTGAACACAATAAGCCTGTTCTTGTGGTTAATATAACAGAAAGAAAACATCTTTATTATAGATGTAGATTGCCCCTTTGACACGAGTGTGCAAGAAAAGGAGGACAAACTTAACCGGTACCAGGATCTAAATTGGGAACTGAAAACTATTTCGGAAATCTCATGAGAAGAAGGGCGCCCTCATCGTCATAGGACCATTGTGCATTATCGGGAAAAAGTTTCCAAGGCTGGTTAAAGGACATTAGCCCAACTCCGTGTTTTGGAACGGCAACACCATCCGATAAGTTCTGAATATCTGAGGCTGCTTGTAGGGGTTGATGTACATTTTGGCAAGTTTTCCCGTTAACTAAAATCAATGGCTGTGATATGAAATTCATAAAATATAAATAATAATGGTTTCTTTATTAGCCATACAGGGCTTAAATTATGAGGACAATGAAGATGTTACAGGGCATGACAACATCACAACATCCGAACTCCGAAAGTATGGACATGTGGTTATAATGTTTAAGCAAAGCATTGCTAAACAAATTTTACGGTCAACGTAGAGAAATTTAGTTGGTCCACTGTAAGCTTGGTATGTCGTTGATCGATCAATCCTGCTGCTTTGTCGCTGTTTGCTTCTCAAAATACCGATAAAGACATAAGAACCCTGACGAATAACAGAAACTATATATATATACAGGCACATATGCCGATTTTCAACGATTCTCTGAATACATTAACATGCGTGTACGTATATTCATAAAGAAGTTGCATATATGATTTGATGTTTTCGTGTACGGGTGAATATGTATGCGGGTATGCAAACCTTTTATATAAAAGAGAGTACGCACAATTTCTCGGAGAAAATATGTTAAATACTATCGTGCAGTGTGGAACAATGAATTATTTAATAAAATAAATTTCACAGGTCATTTATGTAACGCTTCGAAACACGTGCAATACTTTCCAGCGTTCATTAAATGATTCATTAAATATCAACACAAGTAACTTGTTTTTCTATTAACTCGCTTATATGAAAACTCCGTGGATTACACACGGATTGCATCAACTTACTCGATATCAGAAATGACATTACTAAACAAACCTGTACGTCTTCTTATCATTTTCTACATGCACATCCAAACTACAATACAACAATAGGAAATTACCGCAAAAAGCTAATACGTGTATTATACAAATATACGTATATAATTACTATGTAATTATATTATATACAAATGTATAAATATATATAATTAATAGATTCCCGAAGTGAATAGGAAGGTGACAACATTTAAAGATGCGTACTATATACATTAGTAGAGTATAATCATCTTTATTTTATATAGGAATATATTCTACACCTTTTGTACTCTTTCCTGAATGAAACAACGCATGCTACCTCTTTTTCTCTCTCTCTCTCTCTCTCTCTCACACACACACATACATACACACACACACACACACACACACACATACATACACACACAAACACACACACACACACACACACACACACACACACATATATATATATATATATATATATATATACACCTGACCAATATTTTATGTGGAATAACATTTTTATTCTATAAAATACAAGTAATTCCTGACTATAGAATAGGAATTTGTCACACACATATTTAAACACATATATATACTTTCAAATAAATTAACTTGTTGCATGTAATATTTATATCCTCCTATTATTCCATATCTTCCGACCACTTCTCTTTATATTATTACTATTTCTCTCTTTCACCTTTCTTTTTTCTCGGTTTTAAACGTGAATTCTCTAAAATAATCACTGGACTTAATCTTTAAAGAAATTAAAGATTTCAAATCTGACAAAAGGAATTACATTGTCCACGAATGTAAGTAGGTTTTATTGATATGTTATTATTAATTATCTTTTGTTTATGATCATTTCTGTTGTTGTTGATAATAATAATAATAATAATAATAATAATAATAATAATAATAATAATAATAATGTGTAGGATATGTGGAGAGAGACAGAGAGAGAGAGAGGAGACTGTGGCTCACATTGTATCCGAGTGTAAACACCTAGCCCAGACTCACTATAAAGGCTGGATAAATGTTGTGATGGACAGGGGGATCCACTGGCACCTATGCAAAGTAAACAATTTACCACATTCTGAGAAGTGGTATGAGCATAAGCCAAAGTCGTTGATGGAAAACGATCAGGTGAAGTTGCTATGAGATTTTAGGATACAGACGGACAAGAAAACTGGAACACAATAGAATTAACCCTGTGGTTTTGGACAAGGAAAAAAGATCGTGCCTGATTGTGGATGTGGCCTGCCCATTCGACGTGAGAGTGCCAGAGAAGGAGAGGGAGAAAATTAACCGATACCAGGACTTAAAGTGGGAGGTAAAAAGGATTTGGAACTGCCATGAGGTCAAAGTGGTCCCGATTGTCATAGGCGCACTAACTAGGTACTATCTCAAAGAGTTTCCACGGATGGTTAAAGGAAATTGGTCCCGCCCCACTTTTTGGATCACTTCAAAAGGCATGCTTGCTGGGAACAGCAAGAACACTCCGATACGTCCTGAATATCTGAGGCTGCAGGTAGTGACTTGCTATTAATTTCAACAAACTTTCCAGTTAAATAACATTAATGACTGAAACTCAAAGAACAATAATAATTATAATAATAATAATAATAATAATAATTGTTGGGGTTTTTTCTGCTGTTTGTTTGTTTGTTTATTTGTGTTCGTCTACAGCGCGATAATGCCACACAAGAGCCACGTGGAGTGACACAACCACCGGAGGCGGTGAATCCACCGGTGGTTATGTAACCATACATTCGCCAATCCTCGATAAGCGTGTTTAAACGTCGAAGCTAAACAGTTCGAATAACGGTGAAATGGAGACTAGAACATCATGTGACAGAATCTCACCCAACAGGTGCTGCCTGGCTCAGCAGCAGGGACCTGGCTGTCAATCAAATACTGCTGGTGTCGGAGGAAGAAGAAGAAGGAAAGGGACCAGAACCAACTGGACGAAATAATTGAATAGAACTGTTATGCAATGTTACCTGAAAAGTAACCCCAAGGTGAGGGGCTATAGGGAACGGATGCATAAAATCTTGAACGAGATTGGTCTATTTGAGCATAAGCCAGAGTCGGTGATGGAAAACAATCAGGTGAAGGTGCTGTGGGATTTAAGGATACAGACGGACAAGAACATGGAACAATAGACTTGACCAGGTGGTTTTGGACGAGGGAAACAAATCGTGCCTGATTGTGGATGTAGCCTGCCCATTCGACACGAGAGTGCAAGAGAAGGAGAGGGAGAAAATTAACCGATACCAGGACTTAAAGTGTGAGGTAAAAAGGATTTGGAACTGCCATGAGGTCAAAGTGGTCCCGATTGGTACTATCGCTAAGAGCTTCCAAGAATGGTTAATGAAAATTGGTCCCGCCCCGCTTTTTGGAACACTTCAAAAGGCATGCTTGCTGGGAACAGCAAGAACCCTCCGATACGTCCTGAATATCTGAGGCTGCAGGTAGTGGCTTGATATTCATTTCAACAAACATTCCAATTAAATAACACCAGTGACTGAGACTCAAAACAATAATATTAATAATGTTAATTTAATTCTTCTTCTTTTTCTTCTTCTCCTTCGAAATCTACTTCTTATTCTTCTCCTCCCTCATCTTCCATTTCCTCTTCCTCCTCCTCTATTCGTTCTTCTTCTTCTTCTTCTTCTTCTTCTTCTTCTTCTTCTTCTTCTTCTTCTTCTTATTATTATTATTATTATTATTATTATTATTATTATTATTATTATTATTATTATTATTATTATTATTATTATTATTATTATTATTATTATTGAATGCTATGGTTGACGGAGGCTCGGCTCTGTAAGGTATTGTAAATTTTGATCGCTATAACAATTGTAAATTGTTTAAAACTTTAACCAACTTGTAGACAAAACACCCTCCTCCTCGTGAGAGGGGTCGTTCTGCCCGTTATTTAGCCCTTCGGGGTTAAATAACCGCTTATTGGGGTTTTGTGCCCAATATTTATTTTAAACAAGAAAAAAAACATGGCTACGAAAAAGAATTTTCATAGGTCACTTCCACTCATTCCGTCTTCTTCTTCCTCAATCTTCACTACAGCAGAGAGAAGAATGTCTCTCTTCCTCCCTTCTCTTTCACAAGCGACGCCAGAAAAGAAAAAATCACGTGCAAAGCGTGCAATATTTCTCCACGACGACGACGACAACGACGAAAAAGGTGTGCGGGAAAAACGAAAACCCATTTCATTCGTCTGACGTCAGGAATAATAGCAGTAGCAGCCGTAATAACAGCAGCAGCAGCAGCTGTGACAAGGAAAACAACAGTAGCAGCCGCAACAGCATCAGCAGCAGCATAAACAACAACAGCATTAGCAGCAACAACAACAGCAGCAGCAGCATCAACAACAACAACACACCACAGCAACAGCGGCGTCGGCAGTAGTCGTAGTACCAGCAGCAACAACAAAAGTAACAGCAGCTCTGACAACAACAACAACAACAACAACAGCAGCAAAGAAAAACCATCTCGTTCGCAGGTATCGCAAAGAACCTGGAAACCATCCTCTTAACAAACGAGGAATTAGAGGAAGCGAAGAAGATGGTGACAAAAACCGGACACCGAGCAATCTGCAAGGCAGCCGAAACATTTTTCGAAACCCAAAAGCACTACGGTCACATACCGTACAGTAAGCACAAAATCCCGTAGGGTTGAAAGAGTCACAGAGGCTCAAGTACAAAAACCCTTAGGGTCTGCGTGGCAGCGGAAAACGCACATCACCCGAATGCAAGAATTATGCCACCGTAGACGTACTTTTTGCCACACCCCAGGAGGCAAAGGCTCAATCATTAGTGACCCTAAGGAGCGAGGAAATGGTGTTGGTGCCCTCTTACTGCGGGCAAAAAATTGTGAGGGTCAAACTGACCCACGCCCCCCCACCCCCCGGGATGGCCCCTTCTTGTCTGGCCGCGTCTGTCCTCGTTGGATTCGAGGACAAAAAAATGTACTGCAAGTAGAGAAAAAAGTAAGAGGAGATTGGGCCGGCACGTTCATTGAGATGTTAATCCAAACCAACCACCGGTGCATCGAAGCTATCCCGGATGTGATAGACTTCGATAACGGCACTCAACTGCCCATAAGTGTTGAGGGCAAACGCCCGAAATGCTTTCGCTGTGGATCGAAGACTCACCTCAGTCCCTTCTGCAACGAGAAGACCCTGAGAAAGGAGGAAACCCCCCTCCTTCCGAAATCGGCTCCACGGCTACCAGCAACAGGACAAGCGGCAACCAGGAACGATAGGTCCGTGGCACCCATACCCACGCCACGGAAATCAAAAACAGCAGCAGCAGCAGTGGAAATATTAACAACGACAACAGCAATACCAAATGCAGCTGCAACAGAGACTCCAGTGCAAACATCACCAACAACAACAAGTGAAAGAGTGGAGTTGGTACCCCTCCCCGACCTCACAGAATCAGACATGGAGTGTGAGGTGGGAGAGAGATGGCAAAAGGTCGTAAGAAGGCACAAACGCAGAAGCAGCGCATCGTCGCCTTCGAAAAGGGAGGAAAGAAATGAAAAAAGGGTAAAGGCTACTGCAAAGAGACTCACAGCAACAACACCACCAACACCATCACCACCGGCGACAACCCCACCGCCAACAACAACAACACCTTCAACACCACCACCACAAGCACCAACATCGCAAACACAACAACAAAACACACACCCCCAGCAACAACGACAATAAAATAGCAGAACCACACTCCACCCCCAGAAAAACAAATGCACGGCAATAAAACACACGACAAGAAGCTAATGACTTACATAATTGAACACACAGACATTTCACAGCACGACTACATAATACCAGCACCAATCAAAACGCCAACTAACATAAGACTAATAAAAATAGCACAGAAACAATACACAAACACTAAAACGAAATTCCCCAACACAGTTGGTGATTTCAGAGACATAGGAGGGACTCTCAGGTCACTAAACATAGTTGTAGGGGCCATCAGCGAGACCAGAATCTCCGAAGCACGGGCCTTCGCACCGATCTTCGGCGGCTACGATGTGTACGCATCTCCCAGCCGTCCGGGATCGGGGGAGGAGTTGCTGTGCTTTTTCGGAGAGGTTTGGATCTCGCCATACGGGCCATCTTCCTGGACGCAGAAGGTAAGTTGGTGCTGCTAGACGTGATCAGCGGAGACAGGCAAGCTTTCAGGCTAGTGGCCGTCTATGCCCCGACAGGAGCAGGGCGGCCTGATTTCTTCCGGCGTCTGGAGAACTTTCTAGGAACGTCCCGCTCTTTAGTGTTAGTGGGCGACTGGAACGGGATCTTAGATGCACGCTGGGACTGTGTGGGATTAGCGGATAGGGGTGGAGGGTGCAAGAGCCTCACCAACCTGCTCAGGCGTGTTGAACTGTCTGACAGGTACCGATTGGATTTCCCGAATGTACCAATGTGGACTTGGACAAATCATATAGAGTCATCCATATCATATCTAGATAGAGTATTTTGTAGAGAAATAGATAGGTCTAGCATAGGCTGTCCACAATTCAAGATAGTCAGCTACACGGACCACAAATTCGTGATCTGTGTACTTGACTTAGATAGGCTTCATAGACGAGGACCCGGCTACTGGGAGCCAAACGCGTCCTTACCAGCGCGCAAGCCCTACAGAGATCGGATTAGCGAACTAGTTAAGCGGGCGCTGACGGGGGACATCGTCAACAACAAGTGGTGGTTTGCTCTGAAAAGAGCAATTAGAATAGAGTCCATTAGGTTTAGTAAAACTTTAGCAATAGAGAAAAATAGAGCAGAGGGAGAACTAGTTAGAAAATTAGATGAGGCGCTTAGCAAAGGCATCGCGACCGACGTGCTTGCGGCGAAGTTGGCCCTTGACCAATTCTTCAATGCAAAGCACGAAGGCTGCGTTGTCAGAGCTAGGGTGCGTGCTCTCAGACACGAGGGGACGAAAGCCGTTCAATGGGCCCGAGTGGCGGAGGCGCGTCGTGGCAACAAAGCCACGATCCGGTCTTTGGTGGACCACGACGGGCGCATGCTACTCGATCCCGGGCAAATGTGTGAAGCTTTTCAGCGACACTTCGCTCAACTGTTCGGGGGCAATGGCGGGCCGGCTCGAGGGATGGACTTTAGTGTCTACCTCGACGGACTGCCGCGGCTTTCGGCCACTGAGGCGGAGTGTTGCGAAAAGCCGATAACAACCGCTGAAGTACGGGATGCAATGACTAGTTGCACAAAGGGGTAAATCGCCTGGTTTGGATGGTCTGCCCTATGAACTTTACGTACAAATGCCAAACTTGTTCGGAGGCCTCTTGGCGGACGTCTACTGCAATTGGCAACAGAACGGGAGAATTCCCAGCTCTGTGAGCCGAAGAGCGGTGGCGCTGCTGAGAAAGGATCCGAACAAGGGGGATAACATAGATAACTTTAGGCCCATAACTCTGCTAAACACAGAGTTCAAGATTTTGGCCAAGGTGCTAGCAAAGAGGTTGGTGCTTGTCGTTGGTGGTCTGGTGGGAGAGGCACAGACATGCGCCATTCCCGACAGATCCATCCACGACAACCTCCACCTCATGCGATACATCGTAGAGAGGGTAGCTAGGGAACCTGGCAAGGGTGGGTCTTTGATCAATTTAGATCAATCGAAAGCCTTCGATAGGGTCGACCAACGTTACCTAGCGGCAGTCCTGAGGGCGGCTGGCTTTGGGCCCGTCTTCAGAGGCTGGATCGCTGCCATGCACAAGCGACATCTGCTCTGTAGTGAGAGTGAACGGTCACCTTTCGGAACCGTTCAACATCATACGCTCGGTCCGCCAAGGATGTCCCCTCTCGTCCCTATTGTACGTATTGACTCTCGAGCTATTACTGCACAAACTGGAGACGTTGAGGGGGGTCCCGCGCGAACTAAGATGCGGAAGATCCGTGTCAGCATATACCGACGATGTCACCGTAGTGGTGTCGAACGCCAAACACATCGAGGCGATCGGCACTACACTAAGCGAATACGAAGCGGTGACAGGAGCAATGATCAACCAGGAAAAGTCAGTGGGCCTGCAGCTCGGCACCTGGAGATGCTGGTCCATGCCGTCCAACAGCGTCGCCGGGCGCTGGACGGACGGACCGGTAAATTGCTAGGGGTCTGGTTCGGTCCAGACTTCCAGACGGACAAAAACTGGGACGAGGTGACGAGCAGGGTGGCTTCTCTCACCCAGAAATGGGCCGAGAGGAAGCTATCCCTGAAAGGTCAAGCGGAGGTGGCTAACGCGTACATCGCGTCCGTCATCTACTACCGCCTGACCGTCGTACCTTGTCCTAAGCCCCGCCTGACTGCGCTGGAGCGTTTGCTCTTTCGCTTCTTGTGGAAGGGACGCGCTCCGATGGTCAGGCGGTCCATCTGCTGTCAACACCCGCTACGTGGAGGGCTGGGCATGCCGTGGCTGATGATGCGCAGACACGCGCTCAGGCTACGACATCTCCACCATTTCCTCGACGGTGATCAGGTATGGTCGCCGTTTGCTAGACACGTTTTTCCCCAGCTCGTCTCCTTGACGGAGCTGCAGTCCTGGGTCAAGCGAAGACCGAGAGTGAGCGCTTGGAGACTGGATTGTCTTCAGGCGCTCACAGCCCTCGACCAATCGGGCAATGTGATCGGTGGAAACTCCACCTTGGCGTTCTATAGGGGATTAGTGGAGGGGAAGAGCGACGACGTACTTGGAGAAACTCTCGGCGTCGACGAAAATCAACTAGCCAATCTCTTCGGAAGGACTTTCGGGCCGGGGCCTATGGACAACTTCCAGAAATCCCTGGCCTGGCAGTGCTACCGAGGAGCTATGCCAGTTCGGGATAAACTCTACAGGCATGGAGGTGCCGTCAGCCGGGCATGTCCGAGATGCGCGCAGGTCGACGAAACCGTCCTGCACGCACTCGTCCAGTGTCCGAGCATTGCTGACTTGTGGGTTTATGTCGAACACCTGCTGTCACGTGTAGGACGGATCCAGCTATCAGCTGAGTCCATCGTGAGGATTGCCCCGCCCCCTTCCTTTAGCGGGGAAGGGCAGGCAGTTTTTATCTGTCTGGTGGCCATGGCGAAAGAGATAGTTTGGTGAACAGGTTTGAAAGGGCTGAAGACGAGCACTTACCTCTTCGGTGATGCCCTGATTAACTTTTTCAAATTTCATTTGAAAAGGAAAATCAGGGTAGAGAGGGAAGTGCTCTCTTCCCAGCATTTTGTTGAAAGATGGGTGAGAGAAGCAAGTATGGCCCGAATGAATGGGCCTTCTCTGAGTATGTGTCTGTAAATTAAAGGTGGAAAACTGGGAGAGGGCACTTGCCCTGGTGGTTAGGGCCACTGTTGTCTTTTAATGGGCTTTCTCCACAATTGTCCCTCGGAAGTCTTCTCCCTATTGGGGAATTTTTCTTTGTTATTTTATTTCAACCTCTGTTTTTTTACACGCAGAAATTCCCATTTGTTCCGTCCTGTATTGTCCTGTACTGTCCTTAATGTCTACTTTATGTAAACCCTTGTGGTTAATACAGAAAACATTATTATTATTATTATTATTATTATTATTATTATTATTATTATTATTGGCGACCTACGTAAGAAATCGTATTATTGTGAGCTCCGCAAAGGTTTGTTATTTCCGTTTGTTTAAAAATTGCCATTTATGGAAAATTTTATTGTAAACTGTTTATAAGCACACATACATTGTTTTCCGAAAAGGACACCCAAAAAGATTGGGGCCTTGTGCCAAAAATTTTAACTTTTATTATTATCAAAAAATTTCTTTGAAAAAAAATGGCTAATTCCCCTCTGCACGAAGCAGCTGAAAGCATTCCTCACAAAATAACACCTCACACCGACACCACCATTGTAAATGTTACTACGTTTGCCAACACAAAAAAAAAATATAAGCAGTATCAATATTTTAAATTTGTCTCAGGCAGACATTCATTTCCCGCCATTACCAATGACTGCAGGTGTTAAAGCCTCCACCACCACCACATCCGCGACAACCACCACCACCACCACCACCGCGACAACCACCACCACCACCACGACAACAGAAACAAAAGAAGAAAAAAATAAATTAACTCGTGACGTCGAAATGAAATCAAGCAAAATGGACTCTTCCCCACCAAAGACGACTGACGTAACCACCACCACAACTGAAAATAAAATTAATATTAACGATAGCAACAACAACAACAATGACATTATAAAACCGACCCTCAGTTTCGCCATCGTAGCAAAACAATTCGAAGCGTTCACGGTAACTCAAGAAGATTTAGAAAATGCCAAACAAATGGTAAAGAAAGATGGGTACAGGGTCAGCGTCACCCCCCCCCCCCACACCTAATAAAATGGAGCATCGGCGCCTATGCACCGTGTCGTATAGAACAATAAATGTAAAATCGCGCCGAGTGGAACGGGCATCCGAGTCCCAAATCCAAAAAGCTTTGGGACATGTGTGGGCAAGAAAAACCCACATCAGACGTGGGCAAAAGTATGGAACCGTGGATGTGTTCTTTGAAACACCAGAGGAGGCTAGAGAACACTCCATGGCCCCATTAGAAAGTGACGACTTCACACTCGTCCCAAACTATTGTGGCCAGAGACTCGTAAAGATCAGGGTGACCCACGTTCCACCGGCCATCGAAATTCCCTGGCTAATAGCGGCTGTCATCGCTGGCATCGAGGCCAACACGAAAATAATAACAATAGCAAAAGAAAAGCAGGAAAACTGGTCCGGATCTGGGATGGAGCTCCTGATCCAAGCGGACCAAAAAAGTATTGAGGAGATCCCAGAGGTAATAGACCTCACTGACGGCAGCCACCTCACGGTAATTGTCGAGGGCAGAAGACCTAGGTGTGTCGTTTGTGGTGAAGGAACCCACCTAAGGGCTTTCTGCCCTCAGGCTAAAAGGTTGAGGCCACCTCTTCTACCCACCCCCGTGACACAACCATCAACACCACCAGTAGCAGAGATGCCAGCAACAACTGTAGCAGCAACAACAGAAGCAACTATAACCACAACAACCCCGGCAACAGTAGCAAAACCAACACCACTACCACCACCAGCAAAACCAACACCACCACCACCCAACGCTTCAGAACTAGCACCAGCGCCTACACCATCCACCACACCACAACCAAAACTAACGGCTGTGGAGGATTTTCCACTCCCCGGCCTATCACAACTGGAGACAGATTGTGACGACGAGGAGTGGGAAACGATATCCGGAAAAAAAAAGAAACCAAAAAAGAAAAAATTCTCTTCCTTCCCCCTCCAATAACAAAATACAGAGGGAAACAAATAAACTAAGAAACAAAAAAGTTAGGACAGATATGCCACCATCCACACCAGCATCACCAACCCCATCAACCCAAACACCAACACCATCACTATCATTAACTCCAACACCACCATCACCTACACCACAAAAATCACCAAAATCCGAAAAAGAAACAAACCCACAACAAACGCAAACAAAACAAAACAACCAAAACGATACACACTACATAGCATTAAATTTGAACAACAAGCAATTATTACACTACATCCAACACAACACCAGCATCACAGAAAAAGACTACACAACAACCCCAAAATTCACACCACCTCCACACATACAAATCACTCGCATCACACAGAAAACGTACATGACACTAAAACAAAAATTCCCCAAAGACATCGGAGACTTCCGACAAGCACTCTCCAGGAGGATTTATAAGGACATCCTTCCTGAGGAGGCCACAAGCAGTGAAAAGGATGGAAAAGCCGTCCTTCCCCTACGAGAAGTAAGGTAAGTGGTCTTTCCCATCTTTTCCACCCCTTTTCAACATGACATCACTCAGAATAGGCAGCATAAATGCGCGTGGCTTGGGGTCGTCATGGAAGCAGGGCCACCTGCTCAACGACCTCAGGTCACTAAACATAGATGTAGTGGCCATCAGCGAGACCAGAATCTCCGAAGCACAGGCTTTCGCACCGATCTTCGGCGGCTACGATGTGTACGCATCTCCCAGCCGTCCTGGATCGAGGGGAGAAGTTGCTGTACATTTTCGGAGAGGTTTGGATCTTGCCATACAGGCCATCTTCCTGGACCCAGAAGGTAAGTTGGTGGTGCTGGACGTGACCAGCGGAGACGGGCAAGCTTTCAGGTTAGTGGCCGTCTAGCCCCGACAGGAGCAGGGCGGCCTGATTTCTTCCGGCGTCTGGAGAACTTTCTTGGAACGTCCCGCTCTTTAGTGTTAGTGGGCGACTGGAACGGGATCTTAGATGCACGCTGGGATTGTGTGGGATTAGTGGATAGGGAAGGAGGGTGCAAGAGTCTCACCAACCTGCTCAGACGTTTTGAACTGTCTGACAGGTACCGAATGGATTTCCCGAATGTACCAATGTGGACTTGGACAAATCGCATAGGGTCATCCAGATCATATCTAGATAGAGTATTTTGTAGGGAAATAGATAGGTCTAGCATAGGCTGTCCACAATTCAAGATAGTCAGCTACACGGACCACAAATTCGTGATCTGTGTGCTTGACTTAGATAGGCTTCATAGACGAGGACCCGGCTACTGGAAGCTAAACGCGTCCTTACCAGCGCGCAAGGCCTACAGAGACCGGATTAGCGAACTAATTAAGCGGGCGTTGACGGGGGCCATCGTCAACAACAAGTGGTGGTTTGCTCTGAAAAGAGCAATTAGAATAGAGTCCATTAGGTTTAGTAAGACTTTAGCAATAGAGAAAAATAGAGCAGAGGGAGAATTAGTTAGAAAATTAGATGAGGCGCTTAGCAAAGGCATCGCGACCGACGTGCTTGCGGCGAAATTGGCCCTTGACCAATTCTTCAATGCAAAGCACGAAGGCTGCGTTGTCAGAGCTAGGGTGCGTGCTCTCAGACACGAGGGGACGAAAGCCGTTCAATGGGCCCGAGTGGCGGAGGCGCGTCGTGGCAACAAAGCCACGATCCGGTCTTTGGTGGACCACGACGGGCGCATGCTACTCGATCCCGGGCAAATGTGTGAAGCTTTTCAGCGACACTTCGCTCAACTGTTCGGGGGCAGTGGCGGGCCGGATCGAGGGATGGACTTTAGTGTCTACCTCGACGGACTGCCGCGGCTTTCGGCCACTGAGGCGGAGTGTTGCGAAAAGCCGATAACAACCGCTGAAGTACGGGATGCAATGACTAGTTGCACAAGGGGCAAATCGCCTGGTTTGGATGGTCTGCCCTATGAACTTTACGTACAAATGCCAAACTTGTTCGGAGGCCTCTTGGCGGACGTCTACTGCAACTGGCAACAGAACGGGAGAATTCCCAGCTCTGTGAGCCGAGGAGCGGTGGCGCTGCTGAGAAAGGATCCGAACAAGGGGGATAACATAGATAATTTTAGGCCCATAACTCTGCTAAACACAGAGTTCAAGATTTTGGCCAAGGTGCTAGCAAAGAGGTTGGCACTTGTCGTTGGTGGTCTGGTGGGAGAGGCACAGACATGCGCCATTCCCGACAGATCCATCCATGACAACCTCCACCTCATGCGATACATCGTAGAGAGGGTAGCTAGGGAACCTGGCACGGGTGGGTCTTTGATCAATTTAGATCAGTCGAAAGCCTTCGATAGGGTCGACCATCGTTACCTAGCGGCAGTCCTGAGGGCGGCTGGCTTTGGGCCCGTCTTCAGAGGCTGGATCGCTGCCATGCACAGCGACATCTGCTCTGTAGTGAGAGTGAACGGTCACCTTTCGGAACCGTTCAACATCATGCTCTCGGTCCGCCAAGGATGTCCCCTCTCGTCCCTATTGTACGTATTGACTCTCGAGCCATTACTGCACAAACTGGAGACGTTGAGGGGGATCCCGCGCGAACTAGGATGCGGAAGATCCGTGTCAGCATATGCCGACGATGTCACCGTAGTGGTGTCGAACGCCAAACACATCGAGGCGATCGGCACTACACTAAGAGAATACGAAGCGGTGACAGGGCAATGATCAACCAGGAAAAGTCAGTGGGCCTGCAGCTCGGCACCTGGAGAGGCAGGTCCATGCCGCCCAACAGCGTCGTCGGGCGCTGGACGGACGGACCGGTTAAATTGCTAGGGGTCTGGTTCGGTCCAGACCTCCAGACGGACAAAAACTGGGACGAGGTGACGAGCAGGGTGGCTTCTGTCACCCAGAAATGGGCCGAGAGGAAGCTATCCCTGAAAGGTCGAGCGGAGGTGGCGAATGCGTACATCGCATCCGTCATCTACTACCGCCTGACCGTCGTACCTTGTCCTAAGCCCCGCCTGACTGCGCTGGAGCGTTTGCTCTTTCGCTTCTTGTGGAAGGGACGCGCTCCGATGGTCAGGCGGTCCATCTGCTGTCAACACCCGCTACGTGGAGGGCTGGGCATGCCGTGGCTGATGATGCGCAGACACGCGCTCAGGCTACGACATCTCCACCTCTTCCTCGACGGTGATCAGGTGTGGTCGCCGTTTGCAAGACACGTTTTTCCCCAGCTCGTCTCCTTGACGGAGCTGCAGTCCTGGGTCAAGCGAAGACCGAGAGGGAGCGCTTGGAGACTGGAATGTCTTCAGGCGCTCACAGCCCTCGACCAATCGGGCAATGTGATCGGTGGAAACTCCACCTTGGCGTTCTATAGGGGATTAGTGGAGGGGAAGAGCGACGACGTACTTGGAGAAACTCTAGGCGTCGACGAAAATCAACTAGCCAATCTCTTCGGAAGGACTTTCGGGCCGGGGCCTATGGACAACTTCCAGAAATCCCTGGCCTGGCAGTGCTACCGAGGAGCTTTGCCAGTTCGGGATAAACTCTACAGGCATGGAGGTGCCGTCAGCCGGGCATGTCCGAGATGCGCGCAGGGCGACGGAACCGTCCTGTACGCATTCGTCCAGTGTCCGAGCATTGCTGACTTGTGGGTTTATGTCGAACACCTGCTGTCACGTGTAGGACCTATCCAGCTATCAGCTGAGTCGATCGTGAGGATTGCCCCGCCCCCTTCCTTTAGCCTGGAAGGGCAGGCAGTTTTTATCTGTCTGGTGGCCATGGCGAAAGAGATAGTATGGTGGACACGTTTGAAAGGGCTGAAGACGAGCACTTACCTCTTCGGTGATGCCCTGATTAACTTTTTCAAATTTCATTTGAAAAGGAAAATCAGGGTAGAGAGGGAAGTGCTCTCTTCCCAGCATTTTGTTGAAAGATGGGTGAGAGAAGCAAGTATGGCCCGAATGAATGGGCCTTCTCTGAGTATGTGTCTGTAAATTAAAGGTGGAAAACTGGGAGAGGGCACTTGCCCTGGTGGTCAGGACCACTGTGGTCTTTTAATGGGCTTTCTCCACAAATGTCCCTTGGAAGTCTCCCCCCTATTGGGGAATTTTTCTTTGTTATTTTATTTCAACCTCTGTTTTTTTACACGCAGAAATGCCCATTTGTACCGTCCTGTATTGTCCTGTACTGTCCTTAATGTCTACTTTATGTGAACCCTTGTGGTTAATAAAGAAAACATTATTATTATTATTATTATTATTATTATTGTTCTTTGAGTCTCAGCCATTGATGTTAGTTAACTGGAAAGTTTGTTGAAATGAATATCAAGCCATTACCTGCAGCATCAGATATTCAGGAAGTATCGGAGGGTTCTTGCTGTTCCCAGCAAGCATGCCTTTTGAAGCGTTCCAAAAAGCGTGGCGGGGCCAATTTTCTTTAACCATCCCTGGTAATTATTATTATTAGTATTATTATTATTGCCGAGGTTAACTTTACCTTTCATCCTTACGGGGTCGATCAAAGAAAGTACCAGTCACGCACTGTGGTCGATTAAATCGACTTTCCTCTCCGCCAAAATTG
>OZ024743.1:110065797-110088297 GCA_964016885.1 Eledone cirrhosa
ATAATATAAAATAAAATAAGATACTGGAAAAAGCAATGTATACATTAAACAGATACAAAGGGGGTATCGGTTAATGCCATCCAGATATTATTGGGATTTTCCTAAAGTTACATAAAATACTCAAAGACATGCATATGCTATATAAGATACAGGACTGGCTATCCAAAGGACTGGGTTTGAACCTGCATATCAAACATGCAAATGAGACAGGTTTCATGACGGATCGACACAAGGGACCGTGTGTGCGTACACAAGCAAGTTACATATCCTGTGAATGTTTACAATATTTTTTCATCATATGTTGTATGAGATGGAATGTATGCATCTATGGAATATGTCAGGAATGTATAGGATATGTGTTTCATAACAGTCTATATGAAATGTACATGGAATAGATGCATAAAGTGGAATATACCAACGGCTTATGATGTAGGCATGTATATAGCAACGGCAGGCAGAGTTAGAGTTATTTGCAACATTAACCCTAAGTCCAGCCTCAAGACTGAGGCAATCCATAAGCCGTCCATCTCAATTTTAAAAAGCAGAATCACGGTGAAACCGGTAAAGCAAATAAACAAATACTCTTAAAAAGAATCCATTTGCTTTTTCGATTACTCTCCCCACACTCTCTCTCTCTCTCCCTCGTTCTCTCTCTCTCTATACACACACACACACATATATATATATATATATATATATATATATATATATATATATATATATATATATATATATATATATGTGTGCATGTATGTATATATATATATATATACATACTACTGTACGTCTGTATACATATATGTATGTACATATACATACATACTTAGATTTAAGTATCAGCCGTAGTAAGAGTGAGAAATGAAATTTCGTTTCATTCTTTTACATTTATCGTTTTCGGTGGGCCTGGTCGACTAACTCACTCGCTATGCAAATTAGGCTGCTCAGCCGCTAATATGTATAAGGAAAGTATATACTTTCAAACGTTCAATCATCTGGCAGGAAGGTATACGATGCTGACGATAGCTAATAAGCTTGAAACTAGTACATCGCTCCTGTGTCAGTGTTGAACAAAAAGACGACGATGTTTGCCTGAACACTGTACGGCGTAATTCGGACTGTTTGTTTACTAACAAACCGAACATTATAATAATAGTTCGGTAAATCCATACGTACATATATATATATATGTGTGCATCTATGTATATATAAACATACTGCTGTACGTCTGTATACATATATGTATGTACATATACATACATACTTACGTTTAAGTATCAGCCGTACTAAGAGGGAGAAATGAAATTTCGTTTCATTCTTCTCCATTTATATATATATATATATTACAACATTTAGCACAGCATAATCGAAGCTCTAGCTGCAGCTAGGCCAACGAATGCAATCGGGGTGTACAGCTCAGCACTCAACAAGGGATATTAACTTAGAGTTATAACATTACGTTTAGACGGTTTTGCAAATTGAAGACAGCGACCGATAGGCGAGCCGCAGTGACCAAAGAAACGAACAAAATGAACTCAGGAAAATATGTGTATACATATATATATATATATATATATATATATATATATATATATATATATATATATATATATATATATATATATATATATACATATATATATATATATATATATATACATATATATATATATGAAACTGACTGTGTAGGTTTAAGAATAATTCAAAATTTACTAAATTAGTAATATACATGGTGGCTATATACTAAATATATCGACTTGTTATTTATTAATAACTGAGATGAGCGTTTTTAAAAGTTTTGCCCAAATGATCTTTTGAAGTGTCATAAATATTTCAAAATCTAACCAGCTTAAATATGAATTAAAAATGAGAATGTTATTATCAGATTATTCGGCTTTTAGAAACCAAACGTCTCTTTAATTTTACCACAACTATTGATATTATTGATATAAATCATATATAAATCTAAGATAAATAAATTTTAAGGACACAATCATTGTGTTGGAGTATATGCATGTTGTAGGTAGTGAAAGAAATGCATCTGTCTTTAGAAAACGCCATCATTAACCACAAACAATGATACCACTGATACGTATGTCTAGGGTTATTAAATATTGGACTAAACCCCAGCCTAACATGACGGTGAAAACGTAAAGGGTTAAAGAGCTATAAAGGCGGAGAAAACTACTAAAAATAGTTTCAAAGAAATGTTAATAAACTGTCACAAAAAATTATAAGATTGAAAACATTATGAAAATTATAAAGATTACAAAAAGATTATAGAAATTATGTGTGAATTCTACGATAAATAAGTTGAGAAAAATAAATTTAGAAGAATTAATTAAGAGAAGATAAATTGTGAACAAATATAAATAATGAAGTGTTGATAGTGTACTGTTATAAAGCTAGTTAATAACGGTGAATGGCTTAGTGGGTAGAGCAATTACCCACTAAGCAATTTAGAAGTATTGAATTCGATTCTCGAGCAGGGTGAGGCATTGTGTCCTTGAGCAAGACACTTCATTTCACGTTGCTCCTCTCTACTCATCTGTAGAAATGAGTTGCGACATCACTGGTACGAAGCTGTATCAGTCATTTCTTTTCCCTTGGATAATATCGGAGGCGTTGAGAAGGGAAACTGGTATTTATGAGAACCTGCTGTTCTTTCAAAAACAAATCTTGCTCACATTTGTGCCTTTGCGGGAAACTTTCTAGGTGCAAATCCACGGCCATTAATGTCGGAAGGGGGTGGGGGCCGTTAACAAATAAAGGTGATAAATATAATCGTAATATCAAATATTCCCGAACGTAACTTATTGAATGTTTAATGGGTAATCAAACTATTTTGCGCATATATGCGCTTGCAATGAGAACGAAAATGAGGTGAGGTACATCATCAACTAACTAGACAGTCTTCATTATCACCGCAGAATCCACAGAAAACAGGTTACTGGTGACTGGGTATCTTCGAATAATGACGGGAGAGGAAATTAATTAATTAAATCCAAGTACTCAAATATAGAACTGAAGTTTATTCGATCTGCGAGTTATTCAGAGGGCCACAGGTGATCAGTCGATGTATTAACCCACACAAGGCAATGCTCACACCACCAACAAAATTAATAATTTGATAGCTAGATAACACATTACATATAGCTTTTGCTAGGTGAAAATTCATGTGCATATTTGAAGGTAGAACTGGAATTAAAATTAAATTAAACCTGTAGCTATTATTGAATAGAGAGGTTGTTAAATATAATATTACACATGACATGTACTAAAGGATATAGTCTGAAGTAGGATGTAATATAATGTAGTTAATTTTAATTAGATACTATACAATGAGATATAAAAATATATAAAACATAATAAATATAAAATCTAGAAAAATAGAAAACAAACTAAGGTTTAGGCGTAGTTATAGTAAAATGAACTAGATCGAAGGTTATGCGGTTAGTAATTTACGAGGGTGTATAATTAAATATCTAAATAAGCATGAAAGTAAGAGAGGTAGCGAGAAACAATTAATGATTAATATATGATTGAAGAAATGGGAGTCATTAACTATTGGTATGGATACCATACTGAGACAAGTGTTATCAGAATGTTAAGTATCACACATGAACTATATCATAACAATTAAACTATAGCGTAAGGTGAACTCCATCTACATAATCTAAACTATAATAAAGTAAGAAGTGCGGGATTTGCGTCCAGAATATATCTTTTTATCCCCTTAGTAAAATAAGTTGGATTACTTTGAATAAATAATACATCAATATTAAATAATTTAAATACTAAATTTCGTAGCTGTTGATTACATATATTTCATTGTTTATTTAAATATTCACTTCTTTAACATTTTCAAATGTCAACACTTCCGGTTAGTAGTAGCTTAAATAAATATTCATATATGTCCGTCACTAATTTTCTCCTAATGCAGTTTATATATAATATCGTCTATTTTTAATGTATCATCGATTACGTTACTGATTACATAAGACAGTGTAACGCAGTCTTCATTCAATTTCTGTGTATATTGTCTATTATGATTTTATTTGATGTATCATATCACCATGCATATATACTTGCGTATAATATCAATATGAACACTACACATGCTAGCAAAAAAATCACACGAATAGTGGTTTTTCTGCCAGAGTTTATAATATAGAATCAGAATCAAACAGAATCAAAAGGAATGTAATGTAAGGGTCAAATGTATCACAGGAAATAAATAGCTGACGAGGACTAGACTAAAATTTCCACACAACATATTTAAAGTCCAATAGTATCACATAACCGACAATCTCGTTCGTCCGTGTGAAAGTAGGTGGCCGTATACGAACGTGCCCACTATGCTTTGAGAAAGATTCAGTTTTAGCAAGTCCGTTGTGGTAGTTCCTCTTAATATTGGTGTCAGCGCCTCAGGGCTTCATTACATCCCAAACCACTCGATAATAACAACTGCTGTATTCAATTTATGTTAAGTTGTTTAACAATGGGTAGAACTGGTGATCCCAGTTATTAAATAATGATGCAATAAATTAAAGCATTCGACGTCATGTAAATCATCCATCGTAGATGTAGTGTCACATGACTGGTGCAGAAGTGGATTAATGTTTTCATTAAAAATTACAGAAAGCCGGACTGGACATTTTCTTTAGAATTTTAATTCCACGAAAAAACTATACATATTTCAATGGGCCAGTTTCATCATCCGAAAATGATGCAATACTTAAGCGATTTCATCTGATGTTAATTGCATTGCAGCCTACTACGCGTGTGGAGGGGGTGGGTATTGTTAGGTGGTGATATACATTATTCTGTCCTGAGTATATGCCAAACATTAATCATCTGGTTATCTACCCTTGGTTGCAGATTCCAACACCCTCATCGCTAACTGATTTGACACATGTCAATAACCCATTTATATTAAAATTCTTTAGACAGAGCCTGACAATTAAGCCACTTAACAATCTCTTTGTTTACTTAGAATAAATCAACCTTAAAATGTGTGTGGGTGTTTGTATGTGTGGGTGTCTATAGGTAATTAGGTGTAAATGTGAACCATGCCTTCTATCTATGTCATTGTATTAATGTGTATATTTCTAAAAAATAGGTTTTTCAGAGAATCACTATTCTTCGAAATCCGTTGTCCAATAATCTGTACCCATCCTCAAAATCACTAACTTCTCCAACCAGCAGGAAACATAGAGGAGGAGGAGTAGGAGGGTAACATTTTTGAAGAAGGTGGTGTGAGAATAATTCTTTGCATCTACAACAGTCGTTTGAGTTTATTATGTGAGGATTGTCTACTCTCTATGTTCACATTTCAACTCCGGAACACACAAAATCATCTCCAATTCCCATCAATACAAATAACCCCACCATCAGAACTACAGGCTTTGATAGTTCTATTCAATTAGCTGTCAGTCAGAAATCCACGCTTCGGAGATGTTCATCTTTATAATTGAACCCCTTCAAATTGGCTCGATTAACGAAATCTTTGATAACAGATTTGACTTGTGACAGCAGTTCTAGTTTATTTTAAATAATTTAGGCTATATCATTTTATAGTTTTCCAAATCTTTGTCACCTACGTGCGAAGCCAAGCATATTTGCTTGAACTTTCTTAATCAAATAATCATTAAATTAGATATGTTGGCGCATATTGTGCTAGTAATCATATATATATATATATATATATATATATATATATATATATATATATATATATATATAGAGAGAGAGAGAGATAGAGAGAGAGAGAGAAATGATTGTGAGGAAGAAGCCAACAGTAAGTCATACATATAAGTGACTATTACGTCAAGATGGAAAATATTTAACGTAAGATATGGGAAAATAATTCAATCTCAATTAAAAATTAAAAAGTTGACAGAAATGTTATCCACAGATTGTGTATAATCCAGGGAAAAAAACAATAGAGTCTTAACTCAGAATACAATTAAGGGTAAATACTCTATATAGTCTTAAAAAGATAATTTCACGAAACTTTTGAGTGGGGTTAGTCACGGTTGGAACCGTTCATCAGTAGAGCTCAATATGATAACTAAGAGACACAGCTAAAATATGCTTAAAAGGAATTTAAAAGCAGGCTAGTTACACCTCGTGTGGAATTAAGATAATAAACACACACATACACACATATATATATATATATCTCTCTCTATATATATATATGTGAAAAAAGTTTGTCCTTCATCAGTGATCTTCCAACCATCATAGGCATTTCATCGCTTTAAAGACCATATACCTCCGGTTGGTGCGAGCAACGGCTAAAAAAAGTCGTTGGGACACGTAAATATAGGGGACGCGAGGGTAAATAAACAAAATGGTGAAGCAACAGAAAGTGAGGAAGAAAGAGACAAGTCCCAGATTTCTATGAATTTAAGTTCGGTGAATTCGTGAACGAGAAAATAAAGACCATCAAACCTGGTTGAAATGTGAGCAAGGAAGAAATTTCGCACAAGTCTAACGGGAGGAAGAAGGGGTCTGGTCTGCGAATTCGGTAAACATGAGTTCTGTGAAATCGTAGACGAGAGAGAAAAAAAATTCCCACCAGCTTGGCCGAGAATGTGAGAGAAAAGAATTACTCACAGGTCAAACGGAAAGAAAGAGGAGGAGGAGAGGTAGTGACAGTGAATGAGTGAGTGAAGGGTGAGGAAGAGGCTAACAGAGAGAGAGAGAGACTGCTAGAAAGGATAAAGATACATAGAACGAAAAAGACGGATAGCAGCAGAGGAAAAAATATGTGTAAATATGATAATAAGGGCGCTGCGGAGTTGCAAATGGGTTACATATGAAAAAAGTTTGTCCTTCATCAGTGATCTTCCAACCATCATAGGAATTTCATCGCTTTAAAGACCATATACCTCCGGTTGGTGCGAGCAACGGCTAAAAAAAGTCGTTGGGATACGTAAATAAAGGGGACGCGAGGGTAAACAAACAAAATGGTGAAGCAACAGAAAGTGAGGAAGAAAGAGACAAGTCCCAGATTTCTATGAATTTAAGTTCGGTGAAATCGTGAACGAGAGAATATATATATATAACGGCGATAAATTAGTTTTGCGAGGTCTTGGATATGAAATCGTGTGTCGAAACAAATATTGTTATACTTGGGGAGGGTCATATTTGTGTAATAATATTGCCAGAATTAATAACAGAACACACTCACTGATTGGTTGGTTTTCGCTTCTCTGTCTTTTATATCGGTTAATTTAATTTATTCGGTCCTCATTTTTACCATTGACTGACCAACGGTCAAAAATACAGATACAATATAGACACAAACACATATATATAGTCTATCAACGTTCTTTCGTTGCACATCTGCAGCATCGTCAGCGGTGCTATTATGTTTCCTCCCGTTGCATTGTATGCCTACGCCATCTTTATTTAGTCTGTTTATTTGTTTATGTTTTTGTCTTCTCTGCGCATGTGTTTGCGTGTGTGTATAGTGTTTTGTTTGATGTGTGTTCTTGTTTGGGTGACTGTGTATTGGTTAATGTATTCTATCGTAGTTTACTAGTGTGTTTTTATATGTGTTTGTTGTTATTGTGCCTGCGTATGTATTTATTTATTTATTTATTTATATTTCTCTTGGGTCAGTGTTGTTTGTTTGGGTGTTGTTGTTATTCCCTTCACTTTTTGCTGTTTAGCCTTGGCCTTCAAAGTTCTATTTCGCTGGCCCCTCTGATTTGCCTATCTGCTGCGTCATTTCTATGTTTATATATTATTCTAACTTCTATGTTGTCTATGTTACTGTTGTGTAGTTGTCTGACAACTTCGTATAGTACAGAAACGTTTTTTCGTCCTTTTAGTTCCACCCAGTGTTGGTCTATCCTTTCACCCATGCTACGAGCTGTCTCGCCTATGTATGTTGTTGTCATCTTTCTGCAAGTACCTTCTGTACATCATATGGTATAGACTACGTTTCTAGTTTTACAGTTTATCCGGGGGTTTACTTTACATATGATGCATTTCCTATTAGTAGAGTGGGTTTTCTTAAAAGGGTAGGCTTTGCTGATCAGGGATTTTATGGTGGTTCCTGGCTTTTCTACCACCTTAATCTTTAAGTAGGTTTTTCTCAGGGCCTTTCTACACTGGCTAGCTAATTTCCCTCCAGGGTTGGCGTCCACAAACATGACACTCTGGTATCTCTGGTTTATCGTACTATGAGGTGGCTTTCCCTATCTTATGTCTAGTCCTATCTATGCTATTCCATGATGTGCTCTTGTATAATGGGCAAATTCCTTTTGGATTCTGCGTCTTTGGTTGTAGCCAGAGAACTGCATCCGGTTGATGAAGTGTCGGATGTGTCTTTCCATTTTTGTTGGGTCGCACATGCGTGACACGTTCTTCATCACTCGTACCAAGTCTGCAATCAGAATATTAAACTTAGCACTACTGGATATTGCTGAGTTTTTGAGTATCAGGTATTTGGAAGCCATGGGTTTAGCATAGTGTGAGTGAAGAATTTGGGCTCTCTCGTCTATAGAGTTAATCCAGAGTTCCGTGTCTAATACAGATAGTCTATTGTTAGGGTGTTTGGAAGGGTAGCCGATAGTTACAGTTATACTCTGGTGTTACGTTCTAAAACAAACGTGTTAGTGCTCTCTTGTGGGAATGTCCTTATTACTATATTGATGTCGTCTACGTAACGAGTGTACATGATGAGGTCTAATGAGCTCTCAGCAAGGAGATTTTTAAGTCTCCTTTCCCACCATACCATAAAAAAGTTGGCAACGTCACCAGCTATGCTGACGCCAATGGCTGCTCCCTCATTTTGGGTGTAGATCTTCTCGTTGAACTTGAATATGTGGCCCTTTAGGGTAGTTTTGATACTAGTCCCTATTGCATGTGCGACCATATTTCTGACCTGATCATTGTTTTGGGGGGTCAGTATAGCTTTGGTCCACACAATCCACCTTCCCATGGGCGTCTTTTTTGCCCTTGAGGTTATGGAGAGGTGTCTACCTCTTATGGGTCTACTGGGGCAGAAACGTCTAAGGGCATGGCTGTCTAGGTAGTCAGTGTCGTAGGTAAGTCTAAGTAGGAGGCCCAATTCGTCATCTTGATTATGGGCGTTTAACCATTGAGAGGAAGTAGGAGATCTTAAGGGCGTATAACCATTGAGAGGATGTAGGAGATCCTGTAGTTGCTAGCTATATTTGCTCCGCATACGGGTCTTGTTGGTGGTCCTGTTGTCGGGTCGTCGACTATCGTGTGGTCATTGCGGAGCCCATACAAGTGTGGTATGTCATTCTTAGACGCCTGGAAGTTGTTGGCAGTGCGTCTGCTTTGTTTTAGGATGTCGCTCTACATCATCATGTGAGCGTTGACGATTTTCTCTCTGACATCATGTATTTGCTGTGCAATTTCGCCTGTGTTGGTAATGTGGGGTTGCATCGCCTTGATGAGTTGCGCATTATGTCTATTGACATCCTACCAGACTTATCTGTGGGTAGACATACTACCTCACCATCCCTTGTGCGCTGCTTGAGGATAACCAAACCTTCTACAGATTTCCTCCCAAGTTGTTGGATCTCTAGTCTGCTCTGTTTCTTAGTTTACCGGTCTACTATTTGTCTAATCTTATTTCTAGCTATGGTGAACTGTGCCTCTGTCTCGTCATCTATTTGTTATAGTATGCAAACTCTTTTATTAAAGGGTAACCTCGTAGGATAGATAATAGCCATCTTATATGTTTTGTCAGCTGAGTTGAAGAATAGTTTCTCTAAGTGGTTGTCAATATATCTATCGTCATAGTTGTGTGTATTGCTATTATTGTTATTATGGTGGTTGTTGTTGTTCCTCTCATTATCATTATTATTATTGTTATGATTGCTAGATGTATTGTTGCTGTGATTGTTAGATGTATTGTTGTTGTTTTCGACACCGTTATTGTTGTTGTTACTGTTATTTCTACCATTGTGGTTGTTAGTTTTATTATGTTTCTTGTTTTTGTTGTTGTTGTGTCTATCAGTAATGTTGCTACCTATATTATTTCTATTATTACCACTGTCGTTGTTGTTGTTGTTGTACTGTCTATCGTTAATATTATTACCATTATTACTATTTCTCACTCTCCTGCTATTGTTATTGTTATGACTATTACGATTATATCCATTATTTCTATACTCAGAGTTATTGTTTATATTACTATTATCGATATTATTGTTGTTGTTGTCCGTATAGTTGTTATTGTTGTTTACTTTTGCATATAGCTAGCAACTACAGGATCTACTACTTCCTCTTAATAGTTATACGCCCCATAATGAAGATGTCCCCATATGTATGTGACAATGCAGTGGACCTCCTCAGCAGAATGAGTGAGTCTAACAAAACCAGTAAACTATCCAACTGCATAATAGGCAGTATGGATGTGGAATCACTGTACCCATCCATTAACATTGATTTTGCTGTGGATAAATGTGTGGAGATGATCATTGAGAGTGACGTGGAGTTCTGCGAGGTCGACACAGACGAACTGGGTCTCCTACTTAGACCTACCTACGACACTGGCTACCTAGACAGGCATGACCTTAGACGTTTGTGCCCCAGTAGACCCATAAGTGGTAGAACCCCACCATAACCTCAATGGCAAAAAAGACTCCCATGGGAAGGTGGATTGGGTGGACCAAAGCTATACGGACCCCCCAAAACAATGATCAGGTAAGAAAAATGGTCACACATGCAATAGGGGCTAGTATCAAAACTACCCCAAAGGGCCACATATTCAAGATCTACACCCACAATGAGGGAGAAGCCATTGGCGTCAGTATAGCTGGTGACGTTGCCAACCTTTTTATGCTATGTTGGGACAGGAGACTCAAAGATCTACTTGCTGAGAGCTCATTAGACCTCATCATGTACTCTCGTTACGTAGACGACATCAATATATTAATAAGGACATCCCCACAATAGAGCAATAACAAGTTTGATTTAGAACGTAGCACAATGGAAAGCATCCAGCAGATAGTTAATTCCATACACCAGAGTATAACTGTAACTATCGACTACGCTTCGAAACACCCTAACAATAGACTACTTGTATTAGACACGGAACTCTGGATTAACACTATAGACGAAAGAGCCCAAATTCTCCACTCACACTATGCTAAACCCATGGCCTCCAAATACCTGATACTCAAAAGCTCAGCAATGTCCAGTAGGGCTAAGTTTAATATTCTGATCGCAGACATGGTACGAGTGATGGAGAACGTGTCCCGCTTGTGCGACCCAACATAAATGGAAAGACACATACAACACTTCATCAACCGCATGCAATTCTCTGGCTACAACCAAAGAGACAGAATCAGAGTATACGAAGGAGCCACGGAGATGTATATGAACCTCATAGAACTGGACATGAAAGGAATTTTCCCATTATAGAGAAGCAAATCATGGAATAGGTTAGTTAGGACTAGACATAAGATAGGGAGAGCCACCTCATGGTACGACAACCAGAGATACCAGAGTGTCATGTTTGTGGACGCCACTCCTGGAGGGAAATTTACTAACCTGTGTAGAAAGTCCCTGAGAAAGACCCACTTAAAGATGAAGGTGGTAGAAAAGCAAGGAACCACCATAAAATCCCTGATCAGCAAAGCCTACCCTTTTAAGAAAACCCACTGTACTAATAGGAAATTTATCATATGTAAATTAAACCCCAGATAAACTGTAAAACTAGAAACGTAGTCTATACCATAGGATGTACAGGGTGTACTTGCAGAAACATGACTACAACATACATAGGCGAGACAGTTCGTAGCATGGATGAAAGGATAGACCAACACTGGGTGGAACTAAAAGGACCAAAAAACGGTTCAGTACTATAGGAACATGCCAGACAACAACACATCGGTAACATAGACAACAGAGGAGTTAGAATAATATCTAAACATACAAATGACTCAGCAGATAGGCAAATCAGAGAGGACAGCGAAATAGAACTTAGAAGGCCAAGGCTAAACAGAAAAAAATGAATGGAATAACAACACCCAAACAAAGAACACTGACCTAAGAGAAATATAAATAAATAAATAAATAAATAAATACATACACAAGCACAATAACAACAAACACATATAAACACACACTAGTAAACTACGATAGAATACATTAACCAATACACAGTCACCCAGACAAGAACATACATCAAACAAAACACTATACACACGCGAAAACGCATGCGCAGAGGAGACAATGAAATAAACAAATAAATAAATAAACAGACTAAATAAAGATGGCGTAGGCAAACAATGCAACGGGAGGAAACATAATAGCACCACTGGCGATGCTGCAGATGTGCAACGAAAGAACGTTGATAGACTATATATATGTGTTTGTGTCTATATTGTATCTGTATTTTTCACCGTTGGTCACTCAATGGTAACATTGAAGACCGAATAAATTAAATTAACCGATATAAAAGACAGAGAAGCAAAAACCAACCAAACAGTGAGTGTGTTCTGTTATTAATTCTGGCAATATTATTACACAAATATGACCCTCCCCAAGTATAACAATATATATATATATATATAGATATGTGTGTGTGTGTGTGTGTGTGTGTGTGTGTGTGTGTGTGTGTGTGTGTGTGTGTGTGTGTGTTTGTGTATGTGTGTGCGTGTGTGTGTGTGTGTGTGTGTAATCATATAAAATATAATCTACCATTATTCAAAAATTTAATATTAAAATTCGTATACGTCTGTCGAACTTATTCGATCACTATTCATAAATATATTTAATCATATGTTTATATTTCATTGAATGTTGAAATGTATTTACATACGCCTATAGATTAACGTACAGAAATATATATATTTGCATTAATATAATACACTATGTTGTTTGGGCAGAGATAGATTTTACACGATAAGAATTACTTGTGAAACATGTTTGAATGTATCATAACAAAATATATAGTAATTTAATTATTTGCCGTTCATTGCTTTAGGTATTTTATGTTAATATATTATATAAATTATTTAACTTTAATTCAATAGATCTTAATCTATTTACCGTAGTGTTTATTTAGTTGTAATTTATATAGAATATTTATATATATATATATATATATATATATATATATATATATATATATATATATATATATATATTAATGTTTGCTTCTGTCAGTACAGTTATGTTTCTAATGCTAAAACAATATCAATCAATAACTCCATGTATATTGTATATATATATATGTATACATATATTTATATATATATATATATATGCATGTGTTTGTTTGTGTGTGTGCGTGTGCGTGTGTGTATTTGTGTGTGTGTGGGGGGTGTATGTGTGTGTGTGTGTGTGTTTTGGAGCTTGTCTGAATGCTTATTGTAACAAACAAGACTGCATGTATACAGTAGCATTTTGAATATACGTATATAAGACAAATGCAATAATCCATAACTCGAGGTTTCCTTTTAATGTGTAATAGTGTATATTATATATTATATGTCCTTTTCTTAAATATATAGCTCTTATGTACTGAAAAATCTCACGAAATTAGAAAAGAAATATTCGTATTGTGGAATAAACATTTGTAACGATCATTAGCATAAATGATGAATATTTTCAAAAATTATAACAGCAATTATCAATCTGTATGTAATGATTATTCAGCTCGATGATGAATATATCCATGTGGCATGTCTTTTCCCATATTTCATCTTCAGATTAGGATATTAGTCCCGGGGCCCAAGTCATTGTACTGAGTTGTTTAACGAGGTTTGGTATCTTTACTTGGCTTTACATGTCTAGTTTAACGACATTCTGTCAATCGGCGGGGCGCTGTAGGTTCATCAAGTTTTCAGAGAAGATTATAGGAACTCATGTGAAGGAAGGTTCTTTAAATTTCTCTATATGAAAATGTGGCGATATTGTTTCATCTTTTAAATTAAAGCCAAATACCCGAGCTTTCCATTCAGATATAACTCTCTTCCTCCACAAAGTATTGTATACTGTTTGCACGTAGGAAACTTTACAAGTATAGTTAGCAAGAGTTGTCTGATTAACCATAAATCTATATATTAAATTAATGTTCCATTATTCATATATTTATAATTTAAATATATATTCTACACTTAGTTCTGTGGGATGATATGTTCCCTCATTGAAGAGCACGAACATTACACGAGGTTCCAAATACCTACATCAATAATTTAACCTACAACCTCCAAGTAACTTCTTCTATGTTGAACCGTTGGGTATCTTCATTTGAAACGTGTCATATTATCTAATCAAACAAATAACAGACAAAATAGACAGCAGCGTCAACTACGACCATACTGATTACGAATTTCCAACATGCAACAAGACATTGCTGTGCTTATAATCTATTTCTCAATATTTTGGAAGCGGTGGAATCTTTCCAACCCGTATGATGAGATGGATATTAGTGCTGTAAAACGACAATCGTAAATTCATTGATATGCTTGAATAGATTGATGTATTGAAAGCAGTTTTTTGTTTGATGTAAGTTTCATGGAATTATCTCTATTGGATTAGAGAATAAACTAAGAACAACGTTACTGTTTTCTGCCTTCAATTCCGTAACTGGTTTATGACATCCACGAGAAAAAAAAATCTATTTAACTATTATCATTGATGAATAAAGGAAATACATAGTTTTAGAAACACAACATTTTAGTGAACACCTCGGTTCAATTACATAGGTTATTGCGGTATTTTATTTACAAGTAAATGAATATTTTTTTTTTACAAACAATTGACTAATGGAATAATATAGTACTGGGCCCGCGAGTACAATTTATTTGCTTTAACAATGTTATCTAATTACAGTACATTATTATACACACACACACACACACATATATATATATATATATATATATATATATATATATATATATATATATATATATATATATATATATATATATATATATATGGCTGAATACAATAACTGTAACCTGAGTTTTTCGAATATTAATAATTGTTTCTACTTTAGCACAAGGCCAGCAATTACCCAGTGCATTACTGGTACTTTATGTTATCGACCCCGTAAGGATGAAAGACAAAGTCAACCTCGGCGGGATTTGAACTCAGATCGTAAAGGGACGTAACTATGCTGGAAAGCATGGCGTCCGACCCTCTACCGATACTGCCAATCCACCGCCCTTTTCGAATATTAATAATTGTCTCTACTTTAGGCACAAGGCCAGCAATTACCCAGTGCATTACTGGTACTTTATTTTATCGACCCCGTAAGGATGAAAGGCAAAGTCAACCTCGGCGGGATTTGAACTCAGATCGTAAAGGGACGTAACTATGCTAGAAAGCATGGCGTCCGACCTTCTACCGATACTGCCAATCCACCGCCATTTCGAATATTAATAATAACATTCGATTCGTTTGCAATCATGCAAACAAGCCTCAATATTATAGCCATGTCAGTGGAATGAACACTTCATTCTTGCTCTTGTATTTGCATGCGAACAGAACTGCAGTACCACCGTTGAAACACTTGTAATCACACGGAATAAATTACCTTTTTCTGATGTCTACCGGTTATTATTCATTCTTTATATATATATATATATATATATATATATATTTATATATATATATATATATATATATATATATATATACATATTTATATATATATATAAATATTTATATATATTTATATATATATATATATATATATATATATATATATATATATATATATATATATATATATATATATATATAGTATTTTCCGTAGTGTTGTAATATGAATATTACACACAGTAGATGGACAGCTCACGTAGGGTTTGCTCGACGGTTCCAGTTGTAGTTTCAAAAGTAATCCGGAGAAAATAGAAGGATTTAAATGGATACAGTTCAGTAAAAGGAATTTATTGACACGTGTTTTAATAATAGTTATATAACCTGAAAACAGCTGCTATCTACAAAGTAATAATTATGCAAACACTCAATATTTCAATGTCATTTTCAACTATCATTTCATCAGAATAATCTCATTGAGAACTTGTTTGGTTTTTATAGAGAATATTGAGAGGGAGGAGTGAAGTTTTTAATAGCAGTGGGTAATTAGATTCCCATCTGTTGTTTTGACATTTTTATAGAATACATTATTTGGCGTTGGTTATTTTTCTAAATCTATAGAAGGATTAGAGATAGTAAAGTTATGCATGGTTGGTTTTGTGTTTGCACTTAATTAACATACAGACTTAAATGTTTACGTGTGTGTATCCGTTCGCCCACACATAGATATATGTGTAAATATACTTATTTTTTTAAAAAACATACACATTCACACACATACATATATGCAAACCTCTACAAATACATACACTCACATACACATACGTACATGCTCATACTTACATACATATATACATGTACATATATATATATACACATATATATGTACCCACATACGCATTCATGTATATACACTTTCATACTCTACTTATCTTCATATACATACATATAGACACACACATATATACATACATACTCCTGTCTATGTGTACCTATATATATATATATATATATATATATATATATATAAATACACATATACATGAATACACATACATTTAATTATACACATCAAATATATATATATATATATATATATATATATACACACTCACCCACTTATTTACTTATTTATATACATTTTCACCTATATACATACATATGGTCGCTTTTAGACACATTCATTATAGCATATTCGCACCTATTCTCACCAGCATATTTATTCATTATTAGTGTGATAATTTAAGGTTATTAATAGTACATATATATGTTGAGAAGTGATTGTTTTTATATTTTTTTAAATAGATTGAGGATTTGTATAGTTGGGAGGATGTCCCTCGTTTATGTAATATTCAGCTTGTAGTGGGAAAAAAGGGTTTTAGTTCGGTGACGGCAGAATAATGTTCGTTCAATTCTGTTATTAAGCAGTTTCTTCTTGTGTGTGATTATGTAATAAATCTCAAAATTACATAATTTGCAGAAATTTTGACTCCTGGAAAAGCTTTGGGTTTTAACTAATTTCTCCCATTTTAGGGTAAACTTTTGATCGCTATCCCTGATGGTCCAAGCTTCTTCTGCTAAAGTTGTTACATTTATTTGGCTCTGGTGTTTTATTGAGTAAGAATTCCTATATAATCGAGATTTAAACGATGTTGCCGTTGATCCCACGTAATACCACTCGTTGCCTCCGAATTCAATGGTACACTTATAGAAGATATTTTTTTCAAGTCAGTTATTGTCGAGGGGGCAATTGTCAGGATAGGTGCAGTTACAGTTGTGTATGTTGGTTTTGTAGTTAGGTTTACTCTGGAGTAGTATTGCGGACGAACTTAGGTGTGGTTTATTTATGTTCTGTAGTGTATTGTCTACGTTTTTTTGTGTGCTCTGTGTACTTAAGTTTTTAATGTTTTCGTTTAACCTTCTAGTATTGATCTTTTTATGTGTTGTTCAAGGTTTAACGCTGTAGAGTATGACAGTCTTATAGTGGTAGGGTTTAGGATTTTGTGGTATTTGTGTGATGTAGGAAAATGTTTCCTAACTATTTTAAAGAAGAGTACTGGAAAATTTGTATTAATGGAACTATTGTATTCAGGGTTATACCATAAGTACTCTTTGCATCGCTTTCTATTAGTTTTGTTTGTTGGTTTACTGGTGTGTACACTATGGTAGTAACTGTGGTTTGGTGTTGTGTTATTATTTCTACCTATGTGGGATTTATTTTGGGTGTTTTGATTGTTTTCATCTATATATTCTATTTTGTTGAGGTAGCCCGCTTTATTAAGGGCGTTATCGTAGTACTCGGCGTGTTCCATAAATACTTGTATGTTAGAAGATAGACCCGAAATTCTAAGGGAAATATTTTTAGGGATAGATTTAACTATAGAGATGGGGTGGTTAGACCCAACATTTACGTACTTGAGATTTTCATTCACTTTATGAAACGGATTAATCAGACCAGAGTTTAAATTGAGTGTGACATCCAGGAAGTTAACTACTTTAATGTTGTGTTCATATGTTATAGTTAGCCCTATTTCGAGTAGTAGTTTTCTTATATATTTGCGTTGTTTTTCTAGTTTTTGGTTATTTAAGCTTTTAACTAGGAGGAGAGCATCATCGCGGTATATTCCACCATGGAAATTACTGAATTTTTCCTTGGAGTTTGGAGGCGATAAATAACCCCACAATATCAGTTATTTCCGCCGAATCGTGAGAGCCCATTGTTATGTCAAAGTTGGAGGATCTATCGTTACGAACCCAATAACTGTTCTCAAATTTGACTATAGTTTTCCTAGCTTTTCAGGTTTTATAACTGTTATTGAAACACGTGTCAATAAATTCCTTTTACTGAACTGTATCCATTTAAATCCTTCTATATATATATATATATATATATATATATATATATATATATATATATATAAACGGGAAAAATGAAACGAAATTTCATTTCTCACTCTTAGTACTGCTGTTACTTAAATATAAGTATGTACACGGACATACATATATGTATACAGACGTACAGTAGTATGTATATATGTGTATACATACATACATATATATATATATATATATATATATATATATATATATATATGTACGTATAGATTCACCGAACATTTATTATAATGCTCAGTGTGTTTGTAAACAAACATTCCCGAATTAAGCCGTACAGTGTCTAGCAACCATCGTCGCTCATTTGTTCAAACCTCACAAAGGAACGCTGTACTAGTTTCAAGCTTATTAGCTATCGTCATATATATACATATATATATGTGTGCATGTATATATATATATATATATATATATATATATATATATATATATACATACTACTGTACGTCTGTATACATATATGTATGTGCATGTATGTACTTACATTTAAGGTACAGCCGTTCTAAGAGTGAGAAATGATTTTTCGTTTCATTTTTTCCGTTTAACGTTTTCGATACCCCGGCCGATTAATTAACTCGATATGCAAATTAGGTTGCTCAGCCGTTAACATGCTAAAGGAAAGTATATACTTTCAAGCGTTCAATCATCTGTCAGGAAGGTATACGTTGCTGACGATAGCTAATAAGCTTGAAACTAGTACAGCCTTCCTTTGTCAGGGTTGAAAAAATGAACAACGATGGTTGCTAGACACTGTACGGCTTAATTCGTGATGTTTGTTTACAAACACACCGAGTATTATAATAAATGTTCGGTGAATCCATACGTACATATATATATATATATATATATATATATATATATATATATATATGTGTGCATGTATATATATATATGTATATATATATATATATATATATATATATATACATATATATATATATATACATATATATATATATATATATATATATATATATATATATATATATATATATATATATATATATATATATATATATATATATATATATATATATATATATATACATACTATTGTACGTCTGTATACATATGTGTACGTATACATACTTACATTTATATATATATATATATATATATATATGAGAGTATTGAAGTTTGCTTGAAGCATTATGGAATAATAAGGTAAATTTCTTTAAGTCTTTCGGAAGCCTCGACAATGCAGATGGGTAAATCTCCGGGTAACAAGATCCGGTGGTGCAGAGAGACATGTAAGTGGGTGTACGTTGAGATGCGTGGCGTGTATAAGACTCTAACGTGTAGAGGAATAAAGCAATGACCGTAAATGATAAAAATAAATATAACAGCACGAGAAAGAGTTACCTTGGGAGAGATTTAATTGTCCCTATATATTTCGGATTCACATCCATCAACTGGAGTTTTTTTCCGGGGGGGGGGGGGGATGTTGTCTGTATATATATTTATATAAATATATATATGTATATATTTAAATATATATATATACATATATATATATATATATATATATATATATATATATATATATATATATATATATATGTATATATATGAGAGACGTAAAACAAGAAAATTATAAAATTAACTTACTTACTAAAATTTCACTCCCAACTAATTAGTTTCTGAAATGGAATAAATATACTTTCCGAAGAAAATATTGAGAAGCATTTCGTCGTCAGGGAAGACTATTCTCAGCTAAGTATCCAGGCAAAGCGAGGACTCTGGAAGCTTATACAAAAATAATTCAGTGGATAGAAAATAGCAAAGCGTGGACTGAATTCCTAGCCATTGAGAAAATCACTGCCTCTGCACCGGTGGCAAATTCAAGAAGAATCAATCACGTGACATCGAGATCAATCAGTGAAAAGTGGTTTGTTAATAAGACAGCGGCCTGCCTGCTACCATAGCAGCAGTCTTGGCCAATATTGCTCGACAAATAATTTGGAGATAATTATAAAGAATTAATATCTAGTAACATATATATACATACAGATGCCTAACAATGCTAGCAAATATATAGGTTTTGTCTATTGATCTGCAACCACATGCATTGAACCACAAAGTTATAAAGACAAATCTATATATTTGCTAGCATTGATATGCATCTGTATGTTACTAGATATTAATTCTTTATAATTATCCCCAAATTAGTTGTCGAGCAATATTGGCCAAGACTGTTGCTATGGTAGCAGGCAGGCCGCTGTCTTATTAACAAACCACTTTCCACTGATTGACCTCGATGTCACGTGATTGATTCTTTTTGAATTTGCCACCGACGCAGAGGCAGTGATTTTCTCAATGGCTAGGAATTCAGTCCACGCTTTGCTATTTTCTATCCACTGAATTATTTTTGTATAAGTTTCCAGAGTCCTCGGTTTGCCTTAGCAGAGACCGCTGGAGAGAACTCGTCCATGTATCTTGTGAATTTTACCCGCCCTATATATATATATATATATATATATATATATTTATATATGATTTTTAAAGCGATGAAATACCAATGAATGTTGGAAGATCACTGATGAAGGACTAATTTTATTCATATGTAACCCATATGCAACCACGCAGCACTACATTTTTCTTATAATTTTATTTTTTCCTCAGCTGCGACCTGTCTGTTTCTTTCTTACAGCTTCCTTTCTCTCTGTATCACTCACCTTCTTTTTACCCCTCTCTACCAGTCACACTCTCTCTCAGCTGGCCTCTTCCTCACACTTCCACTCACTCACTCTCTGCTTCGCCCCCTCTCTCACTTCCTCCCGTTTGACCTGTGTGAAATCCTTTACTCGCTCAGATCTCACCCAGGTCGGATGGTCTGTATCTCCCGTCCATGATTACACAAAGCTTAAGCTTATAGATATCATGTGCTTGCGCCTCCTATCCTTCCGTTGCAATACCATCTTTGTTTGTTTACAAGTCTCCCTCGCTTCACCCTATTTTACTTGTCCCGATAACTTTACTTAGTTATTGCACGAACCAACCAGAGGTATATGATTTTTAAAGCTGTAAATACCAATGAAGGTTTGAAGATCACTGATGAAGGACTAATTTTATTCATGTGTAACCCATGTTTAACCACGCTGCACTCCATTTTTCTCATATCTATATTCTTTCATCAGCTGCAACCTGTCTGTTTCCTTCTTACTGCTTCCCCTCTCTCTGTATCTCTCACCTTCTTTTTACCCCCCTCTGCCAGTCACACTCTCTCAGCTGGCCTCTTTCTCTCACTTACACTCACTCACTCTCTGCTTCTCCCTCTCTCACTTCCTCCCGCTTGACCTGTGTGAAATCCTTTACTCGCTCACATCTCACCCAGGTCGGATGGTCTATATCTCTCGTTCATGATTTTACAAAGCTTAAGTTATAGATACTTGCCTCTACCTATCTTTCCGTTGCAATACCATCGTTGTTCGTTTACATGTCTCGATCGCTTCACGCTATTTTACTTGTCCCAATAACTTTATTTATTTATTGCTCGAACCAACCAGAGGTATATGATATTTAAAGCGCTGAAATACCAATGAAGGTTGGAAGATCACTGATGAAGAACTAATTTGTTTCATATGTAACCCATGTGCAACCACGGAGCACTCCATATTTATATATATATATAAATATATAGAAGTGGTTACACAACAGTTAGTTCACCATACTGAGAACGATTGTTTCACAATTGTTCTCGGTATGGTGAAATAACTGTTGGGTAAACACTTCTACCACTACGGAGATTACCTTCCAGTGTTCTACCACTATATATATATATATATATATATATATATATATATATATATATATATATATATATATATATATATATACATATATATCATGCATAATATCTCAATATCGGTAAACATATCTAATTCCCCAAAGATTATACACACAGAACATCTTATACAACATCACTGACGGGTAGATCCTAAAGTAATCTGAAACAATATTTTAGCGATCGTTTCATTGATATGTTATTTGGGATATTTACTACTCCTTAAATGTTGAGTTTATGGGTTTATATTGACTGCTAATGCTAGTGGCAATTTA
>OZ024743.1:110098297-110100797 GCA_964016885.1 Eledone cirrhosa
CCCCTCTCAACCGCAATCTAGTAAACAAAATATTACATGCAATGTTTCCTAAAGATGCAATCGATGCACACTAACAACTAGACATAGAAGGTGGCTCTTTTTTTGAAAGGTAGCATTCAGGAGCCATTATGCCAGATTTACGTTGAAGCATCCGTTTTTCAGCATGCTAGATGTGGAATTATGACGCATGAATTTTCACCTAGACAAATTTGAACTTATATATTTCGCTGCTGGAAATAGATGGTATTTATATCGGTATCAACATGGAAACGATCCAACAACTCAGTTATAAGAGGTGTAGGAATGCTTGTCAGGCAGCGCCATTGAAGAATATCAAGCGAACATAACCAAGAATGAGGATAATGACATTTAAAGATAATGCTCGTATCAGAATCATTCACTAAAAGTATTTGATGAAAAATATGTTGTCATATTCTATCATGATTTATCATCACTTTTATGCCACTTCCTAAAATACAATGTTTTGATGATTGAGTGAGATATGTAATATGTATACCGACACTCATTAAGCGACTCGAAAGGAAACTTGATGAAACGTATAGATGAATGCTTAGAACGAATTTAAATATATACTTGATGCAGCATTCTACTAAAAAAATAACTTTAAGTTCATCTACCTGCAATATTTTATTCATTTCAAGAGAAAGAATCAAAATATGTGGAAGCATACTGGAGAAGAAATGAAGACATGTTCAAACTGGATAGCCATTTTAAACATGTTAGAACAGCTCCACTTTTCAAGACTGATTTTTTCCAGAGAAATAAATTGTGAGTAATAGGGATGAAGATAGGGGGATATATATAGGGAATGATTCGACCCAAGTTTTCTTTAGTCAACCTATAACTGAAGAAACGTAAATGTGTCCTCGGTGTCTTTTGTACCGAAAATACAGAAAACCCAAGCGATTAAAACAAATCATTCTATCCGTCGTTCTAAAGAGTCTGCTAATTTCACACTTTCCTTTACATATTCATACAAATACACTACTCCTGTCTTTTATGGTTAAATAGTTTTAATTCTACCTTGGCTAGGTAATACATTGTTCATAAAAGTAGATTTTAAATTTTGAATGTGGTTTCTAATTATCACCGTGTAACATATTTTTTGTTCCCGGTTCTAAGTGTCATTTACTGGTTTGTTATATCCCATTATTATAAAAAAAACACTATTATTCAATCAGAAATTTTGGTTTGTGGGCAGGAGTTTGATATTTCGAAATTTTCCTATTTTTTAAGAAAAAACACATTTTCTTTTTAAATTTATCAGTTCATATACTTCAATCAAGAGAGTATATATTTATTTTATTACACAAGCTTATCAAAAGCAAACAAGTAAAAACAAATAACACATATAAAGCAAGTTGTACACGTCAGAAATGACTGGATTTCCTGGATTTCCGGTTGTAGTCCAGGTCGCATTCCCCCACTAGCACCCAGATATATTCCCACATCATTTTTTCATTGTAGTGGCTCTGCACCTCCGCTCTATCTTTTTCACATCTTGGTGGAATCGTTCACCTTGTTCTTCTGAGTAGGCGCCCATATTGTCCTTGAATTCTTCCAGGTGAGCGTCCAGCATATGGAGTTTAAGCGACATCCTGCATCCCATGGCGCCAAAAGACTTTATCAGATCCTGCCCCAGTTTTCAGCTCTGTAGTTGACCAGGAAGACCTTAACAACTGCCTTGAAACAGTTACATGCTGTTCTCTCAATCCTATTGATCTTATTGGAGAACTCGGTAGACTCAAAAAACTTCTTTATCTGAGGTCCAACAAAAATTCCACCTTTGATTTTGGCCTCAGATAAATTGGGGAAGAACTCAAGTAGGTACTTAAAAGTGACTGATTCTTAAAGTGCAGTGGCGGCATGAGCGCAATCCTGGGATCAGCCAGTGGCTCCCACATGACTTTCCGGGTCCCAAATACAAATTCTGTTCGCTGCTCCCAGTTATTTCTTTTGTAGTGGTCAGATGTGTCTCTGCTGTCCCAAATGCAGAGGAAGCATTGGAATTTGATAAAGCATCCTTGGAGTCCAAGTGGGAAATCCACCATCTTGAAGTCTCCAATGATTTCCCAATTGTACTGGTTCTATTGCAGAGCTTCCAAGAGCAATTTCACACTGTAACAATCTTCCTTCAGGCAGACTAAATGAGCTAGGGGACAGTGTCGGGAACTTGTTTCCCTTGTGGAGGAGGACAGCCTTCAAACTTGTGGTGGAGCTGTCTATAAATAGCCGCCCTCCTTGGGCACAAATAGCACCCCTATAACATCAAACAGTCATGGCAGAAGCAGAAGCCATCCTTCAGAGTGTAAAAGCCTGAGAAAGGTTCGTGTCGACTTCTCTGACTTGTCACCTGCACTTCCTCCTTGACCAAGTTCCACTGTTTCATCCTGGAGACGAATAGCTCTGCATTGGACTTGGTCAGACCCATATCCCTGACCAAGTCATTGACTTATTTTTTGTTTGGGAAGTGAGGAAC
>OZ024743.1:110105797-110108297 GCA_964016885.1 Eledone cirrhosa
AATACGTTTCCATAATAAAAAAAAAAAGACGTCATTTTTCGACTGCCGTAAAGGCTTGTTCTTTAGTGAGGACTACTGTAATTTAGACGAGACGTCTATGAAATCGCCTCTCCCAAATGTCAACAGGTTGAAATGATTAAGATATGTCACTATGCGACCTCTCAGCTTACCCATCTATGAAAGAATCTAAAAGATATTTAAATATATGTAATTAGTATGTGTTCTGAGGCACGAGCATATCATTGTGTATTTAAAAACCCTAAAGGGCACGGGGAGCAGACAGTACTTGGATTTCACTAATTCACCTCCAAGATAACCTGAAGCCAAATATCTCAGCGTATTTACGGATATGTATTGTTTATATATATATTTTAAAACTTTTACTTGCTTGTGTTCATACGATGGTTGGTGTATGTTATGCTAAACCTTTCGTAAGCTTACATTTTTTCTATGAATTCAATGAATGAAGGACAAATGTTTGATTGAATAGGATGTAGGTATATCAATGAAAAATGTAGGGGAGAACTTATAGACATTTCTCAGTTAAATAAGAGAAGAAAAAAATTGAGTTAGCTGGCAGCTACGATGCAGCGCTGCGTGCATTTCGAAATGCCAACCCATGACTCATATCATGTGATATGAGTTAAGTTGTTTTGGGAACAGCCATATATATATATATATATATATATATATATATATATATATGTGGGTGGGTGTGTGTGTGTATGTGTGTATGTGTGCGTGTGTGGGTGTGCGTGTATGTGTATGTGTGTGTGTGTGCGCGTGTGTGTGCGAGTGCGTGTGTACATTTTTAAGAAGATATAGGGAGCTAAGGGGTAGAAAATAACTTCCATTAAAGTCAGTTGCTATAGTATAGCTTATAGAAATCGGGTAAAACCACCTAGTGATGGAAAAACGTGGCAACTACTACTACGAAGTATTGAACTGCGTATCTCCCAGATACTGTCGATGAGCCCTGTCCATTAAACTATGGGGCCAATGACAAAATATTACCGTGTCAATAAAGATCTGAATAAAACGGATTTTGGAAAACACAAACAAACGTTGTTAGAGTACCAAGCCGGTATCTGGTATATATATATATATGTGTGTGTCTGCGTATGCGTATGTGCGTGTGTGTGTGTGCGTATGTGTCTTTGTCTTTGCGTGTGTGTTCGTATGTGTATGTGTCTTTGCGTGTGTGTGCGTATGTGTATGTGTCTTTGTCTTTGTGTGTGTGACTCTGCAGTGCACATAGCAGGAACGCCAGAAAACTGTCCTCGGTGTATCGTGAGTTGTGGGGTGGGTATACTAATGGGTTAGAAGTCTTTGAGGGAGTTCGGGAGGTTACGAGCTGTAACCTCCCGAACTCCCGTTACAACTCGTAACCTCTCCATGTTTCTTCAAGGTTCTGCATATATATATATATATATATATATATATATATATATATATATATACAGAGCGTCACCCTGACTTTTATTTGCCCTAAAATGACACAGGTACGCGTCTTTTGAACAAGTTTATAGTTTTAGCGATAAATGGTCTCCCTAAGGAGGATTAAACGCTATAGTTAATTGATAGAGTTCGGGGGTTATTCATAAACATGTTCCTTGAAAGGAGTAGATGTCAATCAATAACCACGTCCTAGGAACAACAGGGAACATATTAATCTCAATTGTGGAATGTAACATTGAGATAATTTGAAAATTGTCACGCATACACACCTATAATGAAGCATGCGTATACATACACACACACTATACTTCAACATGAATGATTCAATTTTTTTCTCTTATAGTCTGGATATCAAACATAAGTCGATAGTTTCTTTGAAAGAGATATTATTACAGCACTCAATAGCATATGATTATATGAACTATACAACATTTATTCGATTTAGACATCAACTGATTACTTAAGCATATTACCTAAATAAATTAGTTCTAGTACCTCAAATATATTATAAGCAGACATATCTTCCATTCATAAAAGACGCTCGTACACACACAAACAGGATAAATAGATAGAGGGAGAGAACGAAAGATAGATACAGAGAGTGAGAAATAGACACCCCCTGCACACACACACACACAACCACACACATATATGTATATATATATATATATATATATATATATATATATATATATATATATATATATATATATATATATATATATATATATATAAAATATTAAACAAATAATGAATAAAACAATGAAACAGTTCCTTATATTAAATAAAAAAAAGTTCATTATTTAACGATCGTTTCTAGGATATATATGTGTTAGAATTGGCATGCATATTCAACAGATCTATGTACAAAATTATACAAAATTATACAAACTATCAAGATTAAATATACATACCAAACACACATATATGCCGTCTTCAGAAATAATACAAAATATAATTATTTCTGAAGACGGCATATATGTGTGTTTGGTATGTATATTTAATCTTGATAGTTTGTATAATTTTGTATAATTTTGTACAT
>OZ024743.1:110123297-110158297 GCA_964016885.1 Eledone cirrhosa
GTTTGATAAAGGCAAGAATAAAACGTGGGGAGAATCTTCATATGCTATAATAAGGTCTCCTCAGAATAATTGTTAGCCGATTTCAATCTTTCTCGAGATTAGTTTGTATGGCTATAAGTAATTGTAATTACATATGCATATACACATAAATAAGCCCCCCCGCTCTCTATCTCTCTCTCTCTCTCTCATATATGTATATATGTATGTATATATTTATTGTGCATGTGAAGAGGTTCCATAGAATATATTAGGAAAAATGCGCTGTATGTTAAGTAAAGAGCTAAAGTATATAATTATAAATATATTCTCAACACAGCGATATGCTACCTAAGATTTCAAAGCCTATATATACTAGAGACCGTATTTTCGCTGGTACAGCTTATCATTCAGGCAATGGCGTTATTTTCAAGATATCTCAAGTGAAACGGAGCTAATCATAATACAATAATAGTTTTGTGCTTTTGTCATTGAGGGGAAGCATCTCCTATATCTATAATTATATATTTTTAAATGTATATATATATATATATATATATATATATATATATATATATATATATATATATATATAGGAACGAGTAGGACCCCCACAGCTGAGCTCAAGCCGTTTCGACGGGTAATTCTGGACTCAGAATTAGCCGTCGGGGTCCTACTCGTTCCTATTACCGACTCTACTACCCTAAGTATTGGGTACTTTGGTGCGTTATGGTCCTCCTGGTTCCATACCACTTTTCCTTCGTTATCTAGCTCCTATTCCCGTAGTACACCACTTTCCGACCCTACCACGCCGTATCCAGACTTTTCCGCTAAGCTCAAGTTCTTTCACCCGCACCATGCGAAAACACAACATCGACTTCTCTACCAAGAACATTCCAGTTCCACCGAAAACACTTTACCTTCGGATGCTCACGCAAAAAATCGATCTATTTGCGAAAAGAAAAAAGGAGAGAAAAAAGAAAGAGTCCAGAATTAGCCGTCGAAACGGCTCGAGCTCAGCCGTCGGAGTTCTACTCGTTCCTATTACCCACTCTACTACCCTAAATATTGAGTACTTTGGTGCGTTATAGTCCACTTGGTTCCTTACCACTTTTCCTTCGTTATATATATATATATATATATATATATATATATATATATAGTGATAGAACACTGGAAGGTAATATCCGTAGTGGTAGAGCACTCAGTCCATGGGACGAGTTAGGTAGAAGTCGTTACACAACAGTTAGTTCACCATACCGAGAACAATTGTTTTACCTTAGCGCATCCTCAGCTCGAAATGTCCATTACGAGCTGAGGATCCGTTAAGATGAAACAATTTTTGTCGGTATGGTGAATTAACTGTTGTGTAACCACTTCTAAATATATATATATATATAGTTTATTTTGCAATACACTGTATGTTCTCTCTCTCAGCCCTCCTCTCTCTATCTCTCTTTGTATATACAGTATATATATATATAGGAACAAGTAAGACCCCGACGGCTGAGCTCAAGCCGTTTCGACGGCTAATTCTGTACAGAATTAACCGTCGAAACGCCTTGAGCTCAGCCGTCGGGGTCTTACTTGTTCCTATTACCCACTCTACTACCCTAAGTATTGAGTACTTTGGTGCGTTATGGTCCACCTGGTTCCTTACCACATTTCCTTCGTTATATATATATATATATATATATATATATATATGTGTGTGTGTGTATATAAATATTGAAAATTAGAATTGGTGCTCTGAAATAGCAATATATCTATGAATGTATATATAGTGTGTTTTGCAATACACTGTATGCTTAATTAAAAGCATTTTGAAGACCTTCCGCTATTGTTTTAAAGTAGTGACTGTGTCACTTACTTCTATTTTCAGCAAACAAGGAGAGATAAGCTGACAGAGCTCTTTTTCGTACTGTTGGTACTTATCAAAGCCTAGCACTCCTCTGGTTTGCTGAACATTATGAATGTTGGATTCTTATAGAATTCCAGTAGTAATCATGAACTGGTTATATAGAGCGGTTGCTGGTCCAGCACAAATTGAAAATTAGAATTGGTGCTCTGAAATAGCGACATATATATGAATGTATATATAGTGTATTTTGCAATATACTTTATGCTTAATGAAAATGATTTTTGAAAACCTTGCGCTATTGTTTTAAAGCAGTGACTATGTCACTTACTTCTATTTTCAGCAAACAAGGGGAGATAAGCTGACATTCTATAATAATCCAACATTTATTATTTTCAGCAAACAAGAGAAGTGCTAGGTTTCGATAAGTACCAACAGTACGAAACAGAGTTATGTCAGCTTCTCTCCCCTTGTTTGCTGAAAATAGAAGTAAGTGACATAGTCACTACTTTAAAACAATAGCGCAAGGTCGTCAAAATGCTTTTAATTAAGCATACAGTGTATTGCAAAACACACTATACAATGATATATATATATCGCTATTTCAGAGCACCAATTCTAATTTTCAATATATATATATATATATATATATATATATATATATATATATATATATATATATATATATATATATATATATATATATATATATATATATATATATATATATATATATACATATATATATATATATATATATATACATATATATATATATATATATATATATATATATATATATATATATATATATATATATATATATATATTTATATATATATATATAATGTACATAATGTATATACATAGAGAGATAGAGAGGGGAGGGTGAGAGAGCGAAAAGAAAGTAGACGAAAGTGTGAGAAAGTGTGCGTTGCAATCATGTATGTGTGTGTATAAATGTGTAACTATAATGTATTTATATAACATATGGATGAAAACATATAAATATGAATGCATGTATTCATATGTTATCTAAAACGAGTCTATTAAAGCATTTATGTAAATCATACAACTTACGAGGTTGCATACTAGAATAATATGCACTCTCCTAGGTTTATGCGCCTAAATGTGCGGATGTATATCTGTAAAGATGTATATGAATTATGTATATACGCGTGTGCAATGATTTTTACATATCTCCATATATTGATGGCAATACATGTACAAGTGTTCATTCATGACAAAATGATATACATTCGTGTTAAATTCTATTTACAGAAAACTAATTACCCACATAGGCGTATCAATCATATATACATATACATATATATATATATATATATATATATATATATATATATATATATATATATATATATATATATATATATATATATATATATTAGAAACGGCTTGAGCTCAGCCGCCGGGGTCCTACTTGTTCCTATTACCCACTCTACTACCCTAAGTATTAAGTACTTTGGTGCGTTATGGTCCACCTGGCTCCTTACCACATTTCCTTCGTTATATATATATATATATATATATATATATGTGTGTGTGTGTGTGTGTGTGTGTGTGTGTGTGTGTGTGTGTGTGTGTCTGTGTGTGGATGTGTGTGTGCGTGTGTGTGTGTGTGTGTGTGTGTGTGCGCGTGTGTGTGTTTGTGTGTCTGTCTGTCTGTCTGCGTCTGTTTGTATGTGTAGTTATATATATATGTGTATGTAAGTGTGTGTGTGTGTGTTCGAGTTATTTGCCTCTTATTGTGGAATTATTTATGATAAAATGATTTATCGTTATATAAGTATAACATTAATCTAGTATTTAACTAGGTTTATACAATTCAACATTTTTTCTCCCTGCCCATTTACATATATATTACACGGAATAGTTCTTAGTTTACATTCGTATATTTATTACAACATACATAATAACATTTATTCTATCTACTTATACTTAATTTGATTATATGTTTTATCTTTACTTTCATGTCGGTGTTGACGATGGTTGTTCAATAGATTTATCACTAGAACTACATTCTAATTGAATTATAGTATTGTTGATTAATTATTCCACATATAATCAATGTGAAGCTGTGCGTGAGAAATATTGTAATTTCAGTTACATGTACACCCGTTCCACATGGTTTTCACTCAGTTTCTCCCTAACCAATCTACTCACAAGAATTGACTATACCTAATTGTACTTTAGGAGACATCTGCCGATATTATTCTACTATAGAATATAACTTCGATCTATTTAAAGCTAGTCTACTACATCCTCTGCAATGCTTGCATACATTTAAAACGTATATGCATGTAACAATAATGAAGACAAATTTAACCATTATATATACTAGCTTTACACGATGCACTTTCCATATCTGTTGCATCTTATGATATATATATATATTTAGCGAGATGAAACTAAACGACTTTCGTTTTACTGATATGATTTTATGCATATAATAAATGATTATATGTCAAAATACATATGTGCCAATAAAATGTTGAGTAAAGGCATATCAATTTAATGTTATAAATCTTATCAATAGTTCCTGAAACGTTATACCATATTTTCAGAGTTCAAGGTCAGGATGTCCATATGTTTAATCCTGTATGTTAAGCCCATATAATAAAATATTCAACACATGTTTACCTTCATGGCAATGAACAGAATATCGGTTCGATCGTGAACTGCAGTCGTCTTACTCATATCTGAAACATTGATCATTTCATTGATATAGGAACACTATTGTTCTTTTGTCAGAAATTACATTTGTGTCAGTATCGATAGGATAAGAAAAGGAAAAATTTCACTGTGGTGCGTGAGCAAGTTATATAAGAATCCGACTTGTCAAAATCAGAATTTTAAGTGATAGTCAGTTTCATATAATATACTAGGATCGTTCCGATTACAGCATGAAATAATGGTTAAGTGTTTCTCTTTGCTATCATCGAGAGTCGGGACATGTCATTTATCATAGCACCGCGACAGCCCATTTCTTGTGAAATATCTTGGTTGACGGAATCTGTTTAGAATATCGTCGCGGGGTCTACAGCAGTAATTGAATAGCTGCCCATGTCACACAGTGTATCACACCGCATCTCCCAGAGAATACAGTTAAGGGCATACGTGTAGGGGAAAATAAACAGCCTCCACCTTGTAATATATTTACGTCCGACGATATATATATATATATATATATATATATATATATATATATATATATATATATATATATATATATATATATATATATATATATATATATATATATATATATATATATATTGTTATACTTTGGGAGGGCCATGTTGCCAATAAGAAACGCACGCACCAAATGCTTACACGTGAATTTATTATAATACATTTATAAATTTAGGAATTTATAAATTTCCGGTTGGTTGGTTGGTTCCACAATCAGATGGTTGTTTATATATTGTCAAAGTTATTTCGTCACACATGCTGTGACCTCTTCAGTGACTGGGGATTATTTTCTTCGTTTTTGTGCCTCTCCTCTGTTCTGTCCTACGCCATCTTGTTTCTGTGTGTACGTGTCGTATGCTCAGTCTGCGCATGTGCGATATCCGGGTGTCTATGTGTGTTTATATTCGTTTATTTATTTGTTTATTTACATGTTACTGGTTGGTTGTTTGTTCTATGCGCATGTGTTTTTTCCTTTTGTCCTTAATTATAAGTTGTGATGTTGCTGTTCCACTCATGTTTTCTATTTAATGTTGGATGTAATTCTTGTTATGTTTATTGCCTCTGTGATTTGTCTAAACATTGCGTCTTTTCTGTGTTTAGACTCTATTTTTATTTCAATCTTCTCTAATTTACCCTTATGTTCTATTTTAGCATGTTGCTAGAGTACCGATGATTCTTTACTATCTTGAAGGTCTCGCCAGTGTGTATAGAGGAGCCAGAACCAAATGGGAAAACATGGTAAATAATGACACAAATGGGACCTGCCCCTTGTATAGGAGCACATTTTGGAATGGACTAGAAAGAACTAGGCATAAGGCTAATAGAATAAACTCATGGTATGATAGCAATAAATACCAGAGTGTAATGTTCATCGATAAAACCCTAGAAGTGAATTAGCTTACAAATTTGGAAGGGCCCTAGATACACATAAACTCAATATTAAGATAGTAGAAAGACCAGGTGCCTCCATAAAAACACTTATTAGCAAGACATACACTTTTCAAAGACCCCCTCTATAGATAAGAAATGTATAACCTGTAAATTAAGCCCCCATATTAACTGTAAAACTAGAAATGTAGTATATAGCATGAGATGTACTGAAGGACAATGTAGAGATAAAAATATAGTGTACATAGGTGAGACAGCTCGTAGTGTAGGTTAACGGATAAATGAACACTGGCGAGACCTTCAAGATAGTAAAGAATCATCTGTACTCTACCAACATGCTAAAGTTGAACATAAGGGTAAATTAGAGAACATAGAAATAAAAATAGAATCTACACACAGAAAATACGTAATGTTTAGACAAATCACAGAGGCAATAAACATAAAAGAATTACAACCAAAATTAAATAGAAAACATGAGTGGAACAGCAACATCACAACTTACAATTAAGGACAAAATGAAAACACACATGCACATAGAACAAACAACCAACCAGTAACATGTAAATACACAAATAAATAAATGAATATAAACACACACAGACACCTGGATGTGGCCCATGCGCAGACTGAGCACACGACACACACATAAACAAGATGGCGTAGGACAGAACAAAGAGAGGCATACAAACAAAGAAAAGAATCCCCAGTCACTGAAGAGGTCACATAATGTGTGACGAAAGAACTTTGACAATATATAAACAACCTGCTGCTTGAAGAACCAACCAACCAACCGGAAATTTATAAATTCCTAAATTTATAAATTTATTATAATAAATTGAAGTGAAATCAACTGGTGCGGGTGTTTCTTATTGGCAACATGACCCTCCCAAAGTATAACAATATCGGTTTCAACACACGTTTTCAGATAAAGAATCTTGCTAAACAAATTCAGAAACGATATATATATATATATATATATATATATATATATATATATATATATATATATATATATATATATATATATATATATATATATATCGTCGTTGAATTTCTCATCTGAAAACGTGTATTGAAACAGATATTGATATACTTTGGGTGGTTTGGAAGTGTCATGCTGTTGGTTTTCAATCAATTTGTTATGAATTTCCGGTTGGTTGTCTGTTCTATCTGGGTGTGTCTGATTTGTTTTGCTAGATTGGTTTCTCTGCGTCTCTGTATGTTTTCATTTTGTCCTTAATTACTAGTTGTGATGTTGATATTTTACTAATGTTTTCTGTTTAATTTGGGTTGTAGTTCGTTCATGTTTCTCGCCTCTGTGGTTTGTCTGAACATTGCATCTTTGATGTGGCTGCATATCATTTTTCTCTCTATGTTCTCTAATGTGACCCTATATTCTATTTTAGCATGTTGCTGGAATACTGATAGTTTTTTTTCATCCTGGAGTTCTCGCCAGTGTTCATTTATCCTTTCTCCTATTCTACGGGCTGTTTCACCTATGTATCATATGTTCTTATTCCTACACTGTCCCTCAGTACATATTATGCTATATACTACATCTCTAGTTTTGCAGTTAGTTTCCGGGCTTTTCTTGCAGAATATGCATTTCCTATCCGTGTAGGGGGTTCTTTGAAATGGGTATGTTTTACTAATTAGGGTTTTTATGGGAAAACCTGGTCTTTCAACTATCTTAATATTTAATTTCAGCTTGTCTAGAGCCCTGCTAAATCTGTATGACAGTTCGCCTCTAGGGGCTGTATTGACGATCATTACACTCTGGCATTTATTGATATCATACCATGAGTTGATTCTATTTGCCTTATTCGTACTCCTTTCTATGCTGTTCCATATGTTGCTCCTATACACGTACATGGAGCAAGTCCCACTTGCATCATTTTCCACAATCTTTGCCCATTTGGTGCTTGCTCCTTTATATACCCTGATTTTGTCTCTTGGATTGTAGCCAGAGAACTGCGTGCGTTGGATGGAGTGTTGTATGTGTTTCTCTAATTCTTTAGGGTTGCAAATGCAGGACACGTCATTCATCATTCTTACTAAATTCGAAGTCAGTATATTAATTTTTATTTGATCCGAAACAGCTGAGTTTCGATGGATCAGGTATTTGGAGGGCATAGGTTTCGCATAATGCGAATTGAGTATTTGCGTTCTATAACTAATAGTTTCCAACCAGAGTTTGGTGTCTAGTACGGGTAATTTATGGTTGGGGTGTTTATTTGGGTAGTCTATAGTAAATTTAATACTCTGTTTGATGGAGTTAGCTATTTGCTGGATGCTTTCCATGGTCTTCTTCTCTAATTTCTTGCTGTACTTCTTGTTCCTTAAGTCTTTTGTCTCACCATATCATTAAGAGGTTAGCTGAAATGCTAACGACGTCACCTGAAATGCTAACGCCGATGGTGGCCTCCTCTTCTTGGACATATGTTTTGCCATTAAACCTGAACATATGTTCCTTACGGGTTAGTTTTATACTGGCCCCCACCGCATGTGCGATTATATTCTTTAATACAATATGGTTGACCGAGCGAGTGAAAATAATCAGAAATGTTAACATAAACATTTTATCAGAGCTATTTATCAAATTATATACGCGAGGAAAGAATAGAAAGATAATTACCTATTTTTCCTGCAGCATTATCGACTGTTTTACAACATTGGTGTATCAGAGAAGAACACCAACGCTGTGAGGCTGTAGGATTTTCAGAATATCCCTTATTTTATGGACTGTATACTTGCCCGACCGTAAGTGAATATTTCTCTGGAGGGAGAAATCTTCACGTGGTCTATATTAGTATATATATATATATATAGAGAGAGAGAGATAGAGATATTGATATATATAAATGTAATATGTGTGGTATGGTTTGCTTGGTGAAATAAGACACGATGAGATTAAGATATATATTGTATATAGTGTGTAATCCACAGAAGGTCTTTACTGATAACTAGATCATAAATGTATCATTCTTTTGAAGGTGCAATATTATTTCAAGTGATGTAAGCTCTGGTAAACAATGGTTTGTAGTAAATATGAATGATAAACTTTATATATCGCTGATGAATAAAACATTAATATGTATGTATAAGTCTGTAACTCGTTAACAATTTTCGGAGATCTTCTCAATGAAGTTCGTAAAGCGTTCAATTTTTTTAGAGATTGATACAAAGAAAGAATCGACACCAGTATAGCACTGATGCATTTGTTATCGACTTCTGAAGGATGAAAGGCAAAGCTGAACTCTGCGGGCCTTGAACTCTGAGAACTGAAATGAATATTGCAAATAATTATAGTCGGTATTTTATCATCCTTTCAAAATCGCTGCATATAAAAATGTAGCTGCGTTGCCAAATATTAAATAATCAACAATTTTCAATTTTCTTTATATCAAAGATGTATGATATGGATATATCAATTCTAACAACGTTATAATTGAGTTTTGGTGATAAGTATTCAATTATTTTATTGACTGAAATACAATATATGCTTATTAAATTATTGTGTAACTGAAGGAATATTTACCATAGCAGAGTACGGTTAACGTAATTACGCACGGCAATCTGTGAAAACATTAGGTATATTCTTTTCAGGTACATCAATATAGTAGCTTTTTTTAAGGCTAAAATACATTCGCACGAAATTTCATGCAGTGGTATGAATCCCGATACACTGTGACAGGCAAAAAATCTTAACGTTTGAAATATTTATACGTCTCTTTACTAACATAACATTTCCACATTAAATATCACACAGTTTTATATAAAGTTTACCCCAAGTCAAACATATATTCCATTTCAAAATTGCAATATACATATATATTCGTCATCCAGTACGCTGGCCGACCCCTGAGTTATACGCTCGTAATATCGATGATTGTATCGGTGCCACCGCTCCTTCCCGTGAACAGCTCGACTCCATTATTTTGTTGTACCGTCTTTTCAAACTGCCCCCACCTCTGTTTCCAAATCTTCTATCAATTTTCTCGACATCTCATTGTCTATTGACGACACACACCACACGCTCCCTACTCCCCTCCTCTACACGCTCATTCTTTACTTGACTTTCCGTATGTGTTCCCCCGTCGACCGTAATTTCTGTTCCCCAAGCCAGATGTGTCCCTGTTGTCCTTTTACATCACGGATAACAAGCCTCGTGCACCAGGACAGCGCAGTGTCAGATTTTCTGCTTTGGATCCAGTATCCTTAAAATACTCAACCACCCTCCCAAATTTATTTGATCCTGCACACATACACTCGTGATTACTTCTCTACCCCTAGCCACTGTCACCCCTACCTCGCCCGATGTCAAACGTGTGCACATACTTTCGCCTACTAGGTTCCAATGGCTCTATAATGATCAGAAACAGACATTTTCATAGCTAACACACACCTAAAAGAAACACCCATACACCTCTAAACTTAATTTCACAGCTCTTCTCGGACCAACGATTAAAACACACACAAACAACCTTGAATGCACACATATGCCCCCAGCTTCGTACTTACATATACACACACTATGAAAAATACATACACACACATATCCACTGAAGAAAAACGAACACAGACACACACGCGCACACTTACACGCTCTGTAAATAAAACGATTTGTTTTCCTTTTCACCAAGACGTGTTCGATCTCCACCTTTTAGAACATGGTGGATGTAATGGGATGATTGTTTCTGTAATATATATATATATATATGTAATATATATATATATATATATATATATATATATATAAATGTGTATATGTGTATATATAAATATATATATATATATATATATATATATATATATATATATATATATATATATATATATATATATGAAGTAATTCCGTCGGAAAGGTCCAGGAAAAAAGAGTGCTCTATGTAGGTTACAGAGCTGAATAGTTATGTAATAAACAACATAAGATAATTATTTCATTTACCAGTGGTTTCTTGAAAGCAAACACAATTTGCTTTCAATCATCAGATTGAACAAAACATGGTGTATTTATTGATAGTGGATTTTAAAAACAAAATATAATCTATATGAAAGTGAGGCTGCAAAATGGAGAAAGAAAAGCAAACACACACACACACACACACACACATATACATACACACACACATATATATATATATATATATACCTATATATATATATATATATATATATATATATATATACATATATATATACATATATATATATATATATATATATATATATATATACATATATATATATATATATACATATATATATATATATATATATATATATATATATATATATATATTTATATATTCATACACATATATATACACGGACAAATACACATACATTATACATATACATACATACACACGTATATATCCACATATCCATACATACACATACATACAAATACATAAACACACGCACACACATGTATATATATATACATACACACATAACCATACATATATACACACGTACATATACATATATACACACGTACATATACACACATACATACACACATATATACCGCATACATACGCACAATCAAATATAGATATATGTACATACACCTAGATACGCACACACACAATTAATTATGAGAAAATATATAATAATAAAAATAAAAAAAACAATAGACGACCATATTGACAGTAGCACAGAAATCACAGAAATAAGGGAAAGTAATAGGATTAAAAGGAGAGGGGAGACTAAGGACAAAGAGAATAACCAAGACGAACACACAGACACACAAAATAGGGTAGATAACAACAATGAGCCAGTGGAAAGAGACAGGAGTAATTATGAGAGACATAGAAACAACCACGAGGCTGTTGGTGGAAATAGAAATAGAAACAACACAACTAACAATAACAATAGCACTAGTACACATAAAGCAGCAGCCTGGAACTCTCCGTTTTATAATCCCTCCGATAAATCATTCGACCTGCGACGAGTCCCTTATTTCTGTGATTTCTGTGCTACTGTCATTACTTGTTTTCTGTGTCTGTCTGTTTTTTAAGATTGTGGTGGTGGTGAGAGGCATTGAATGCGTGTGTGTTGTTGTTGTTGATGTCTGCTGTTGTTGATGTGTGTTGTTGTTGTCTCCGTGTGTGTTATTGTTGTTGTGTGTGTTGTTATTGTTGTTTGTTTCTGCGTGTCTGTTGTTGTTGTTTCTGGGTATGTTGTTATTGTTGTTGTTGTTGATGTGTCTGTTGTTGTTATTGTGCAACACCAAAGAACTAGAGAGACACATACAACACTTCATCCACCGTATGCAGTTCTCTGGCTACAATCAGAGAGATAGAATCAGAGTGTATAGAGGAGCCAGAACCAAATGGGAAAAAATGGTAAATAATGACATAAATGGGACCTGCCCCTTGTATAGGAGAAAATTTTGGAATAGAATAGAAAGAACTAGGAATAAGGCTAATAGAATAAACTCATGGTATGATAGCAATACATACCAGAGTGTAATGTTCATCGATACAACCCCTAGATTTGAATTAGCTTACAAATTTATAAGGGCCCTAAATAAACATAAACTCAATATTAAGATAGTAGAAAGACCAGGTACCTCCGTAAAAACACTTATTAGCAAGACATACCCTCTTCAAAGACCCTCATGTATAGATAAGACATGTGTAACCTGTAAAATAAGCCCCCATATTAACTGTAAAACTAGAAATGTAGTGTATAGCATAAGATGTACTGAAGCACAATGTAGAGACAAAAATATAGTGTACATAGGTGAGACAGCTCGTAGTGTAGGGGAACGGATAAATGAACACCGGCGAGACCTTCAAGATAGTAAAGAATCATCTGTACTCTACCAACATGCTAAGATAGAACACAAGGGTAAATTAGAGAACATAGAAATAAAAATAGAATCTACACACAGAAAAGACGCAATGTTTAGATAAATTACAGAGGCAATAAACATAAAAGAATAACAACCAAAATTAAATAGAAAATATGAGTGGAACAGCAACATCACAACTTACAATTAAGGACAAAATGAAAACACACACACACATAGAACAAACAACCAACCAGTAACATGTAAATAAACAAATAGATAAATGAACATAAACACACACAGACACCCGGATGTGGCGCATGCGCAGACTGAGCACACAACACACACACAGAAACAAAATGGCGTAGGACAGAACAAAGAAGTGGCACAGAAACAAAGAAAGGAATCCCCAGTCACTGAAGAGGTCACAGAGTGTGTGACGAAAGAACTATGACTATATATAAACAACTATCTGGTTGTGGAACCAACCAACCAACCAGAAATTTACAAATTTGTCAATTTATAAATTTATAAATATATAATAAATTGAAGTGAAAGCAACTGGTGCGTGTGTTTCTTATTAGCAACATGACCCTCCCAAAGTATAACAATATCGGTTTCAACACACGATTTCAGATAAAGAATCTTGCTAAACAAATTCAGAAACGAAATATATATATAAATATATATATATATATATATATATATATATATATATATATATATATAAAAGTCCTAATTAAATTATTGGGATACAACAAGCAAATATGTTTATAACTGATATAAAGCACTCAACGAATATTTGGAGTAAAAATACCATATTAACAAATGGAAAATATATTTATAAAACCATATTTATTTCATTATACATATTTCAAGGACACCAAGTTAAATTATGGTGTCAGATAAACATATAATATAGATCAGTTTTATAAATAAATATTGACATACCCTTACAGAATGCAACCACTGCTGTTGGAAGCTCCCGGATAGTTGGTTGCATTCTTTAAGGGTATGTCAATATTTATTCATAAAAGTGATCTATATTATATTTTATCTGATGAAAGCACACCATAATTTAACTTGGTGCCCTTGAAATATGTATAATGAAATAAATATGGTTTTATAAATATAGTTTCCATTTGTTAATATTGTATATATATATATATATATATATATATATTATAAAAAAAAAGTTATAATATTGCTTTGTGCTGAACTCCCTATTGTAGAGTTTTTTTTCCGAATGTTTTTTTACTGTTGTTTCTTGTAAACAAACATTCATCTCATTCTGACTTCACCAGCCCTGTCTTTCCACATGTGCGTTTTATTTTTCATAATCACGCATGATGGTGAACTAGCCTGTTTTAAAATCCCTTTTTGGCATATTAACCAGTGAGAAATGTTGGTCATCGAGTTGAGCTCTGCTGACGAATTAATTCCAACCGTGACTATCTCCACTGAATATTTTCGTGAAATAGTCTTCAAGATTATACAGAGCATTTGTAGTTGTCCCAAATTGAAGGATGAGTATTTAAAACTTTATGTTATCATGAGTTAAGGCTCTATTGATTCTTCCCTGGATTTCACTAAATTCTGTAGGATGAATCTATATCCTGATTCTTTTAGAGTTGAGTTTGAATTATTTTTCCCACATCTTACGTTAACTATTTTTCCCATTTTGACGCTATAGCCACTTATATATTATGGAATACTGTTGGCTTTTTGCTACAATATTTTCTATACCTTTCATTTATATATTTATAGTCGGATTTCTTTCCGAGAGTGCTTAAACAATTTGTGACTAATCCCGGTATATTTTATTAAAAAAACCGTGATAATATTTCTTTTTGCTGAACTCCTTATTGTAGACTTTTTTCAGGAAAGTTTTTTGACTGTTGTTTCTTGTATACAAACATTCGTCTCATTCTGACGTCACCAGCCCTGTCTTTCCACCTGTGCGTTTTATTTTTCAGAATCACGCATGATGGTGAACTAGCCTGTTTTAAAATCCCCTTTTGGCATATTAACCAGTGAGAAATTTTGGTTATCGAGTTGAGGTCTGCTGACGATCGAATTCCAACCGTGACCATCTCCATTGAAAGTTTCCTGAAATAGTCTTCAAGATTATACAGAGCATTTGTAGTTGTCCCAAATTGAAGGATGAGTATTTTAAACTTTATTTTAGCATGAGTTAAGGCTCTATTGATTCTGTCCTGGATTTCACTAGATTCTGTAGGATGAATCTATATCCTGATTCCTTTTGAGTTGAGTTTGAATTATTTTCCCCACATATTACGTTAACTATTTTTCCTATTTCGACGCTACAGTCACTTATATATTATGGAATACTGTTGGGTTTTTGCTACAGTATTTTCTATACCTTTCATTTATATATATTTATATATATATATATACACACATATACACACACACACACACATATATATATATATATATATATATATATATATATATATATATATATACACACACATGTAAGTGTGTAAAACTCTTTGATGTATTCATTGAACCTTGTTTAACGCTTAAATATATATATATATATATATATATATATATATATATATATATATATATATATATATATATATATATATATAGTGGAAGGTAATATCCGTAGTGGTAGAGCATTCAGTCCAAGGGACGAGTTAGGTAGAAGTGGTTACACAACAGTTAGTTCACCATACTGAGAAAAATTGTTTCACCTTAGCGGATCTTCAGCTCAGGATATTCATGTCGGGATGTGCATGGTTACCTTGCACATCCCGAGCTGAAGATCCGCTAAGGTGAAACAATTGATCTCGGTTGGTGAACTAACTGTTGTGTAACCACTTCTATATATATATACTAGCATTAAAACCCGGCGTTGCTCGGGGTCATTAAGTTACCAAAGTTAGGTTGCACCAACCATTTTATGGCAGCACTTTTTTGTCTGCCAGGCACTGGGTGAATGAATTGCAGACCTGGAAGCAAGAGCTGCGACAGCAGTGACAATTGTAGTTTCGCCTATGGATATTATCTCTGTGAAAAAAAGTGTTGAAATTTATTGTTTCACAGTACTTGCGCAACACGCGCGTAGACGATGCCAGCCGAACAACAGAGCTGCGATGGAGTTGTTCTGCATGGTTGTCTGTGTGTTTTCTAAATTTAAGACAGTACGGAGTGGTGTGATATGGGGGAGAGTTAGCTGCTGTTTCTAGCAGGTTTAGTGACCTCATAGAAGATATTATTGTTTATCATTATCTATAAAAGGCAGATTGTTGTTGTTGTTGAAGTGAGTGTGTGTTTGTATGCGTTTGAAAAAGAGGTTTTAAAAAAGATTTATCGCTTGTTGTTGAATAAATGTATCTGTTGCTTTTGAATAATTGTCGTTTCGTATGAAATGTAATAATTGTTTCTACTTTTTTGGCACAAGGCCAGCAATTACCCAGTACATTACTGGTACTTTATGTAATAATAAACGTTCTCTATCTCTCTCCCTCTCCCTCTCTTCTCTCTCTCTTTTCGGCAATCATGCACGTTGTCAGATGATATCAGAGAGTAAAACGGACAGTATCACCATCAAGCTTGGAAAGAGAAAGTAGCAGAAAGTATGAAGTTGTATAGATTTTGAATGGTAGTGGAAAGAGTTTAGCAGTTTAAATGACAGAGGAAAATCGTAAAATATTGAGTTTTATCTATTTTGTGCGTAATTGTGGGTGAAATTGAAAAAATTAGATGTGCCAAGACGCAATCGATGCTATTTCGAATACTGAATTGTAAATTTCAATTGAAGAAATTCTATATCGTAGATTTCTATAAGAAAGGAGCATGACCACACACTGAGCTTTATAGATTATGATATATATATATATAAGAAAATACATAAATATTATATATATATAAAAATAAAAAGGTGAAAGGGGTAAACAAATAGTTGGGAATATGACAAATAATAAATAAATAGATAACGGTATAAAAGTTTATAGCAGATATAGAGCACTCAACAAGATCCTGGAGCAAATAATCAATGAAAATAAACATTAAATCACTTTGTATTTAATTATGCATATAAACACACATACATATATACACACACACAAAACCATACAAATACACGCATATATACACCCATATACATACATATACATATATATATACATATAGGAAAAAGTATGAACCCGACGGCAGAGCCCAAGCCGTCTCTGAGGCAAGTATATATATACACACACACAAACATATACATATATATTTAAAAAAATACACATACACACGGATATCTACAAAAAGTTACGTTACCATCTTCATAAAAACACACACACACATATATAAACACACACACACGCACACAGACACAGACACACACACACACACACACACACACACACACACACACACACACACATATATATATATATATATATATGTAGAGGTTATATTTAATTTGTTAGGATACAACAAGCAAATTATTTTAATACCTAATTTAAAGCACTCAAAAAATTATTGGAGTAAATATACATTATATTAACAAATGGAAACTATATTTATAATACCATATTTATTTAGTTATACATTATCTCATTATACATATTTGGTGGCCCTTGAAATATGTATAATGAAATAAATATGGTTTTATAAATATAGTTTCCATTTGTTAATATATTGTATATATATATATATATATATATATACATATACATACATAATTAAATTAAATACAACTATATACACACATACATATACATACATATGTATATAAGTATATATAAAAATAGAATTTACACACAGAAAAGACGCAATGTTTAGACAAATCACAGAGGCAATAAACATAAAAGAATTACAACCAAAATTATATAGAAAATATGAGTGGAACAGCAACATCACAACTTACAATTAAGGACAAAATGAAAACACACACACACATAGAACAAGCAACCAACCTGTAACATGTAAATAAACAAATAAATAAACAAATATAAACACACACAGACACCCGGATGTGGCGCATGCGCAGACTGAACACACAACACACACATAGAAACAAAATGGCGTAGGATAGAACAAAGGAGAGACACAAAAACAAAGAAAATAATCCCCAGTCACTGAAGAGGTCACATAATGTGTGACGAAAGAACTTTGACAATATATAAACAACTATCTGGTTGTGGAACCAACCAACCAATCAGAAATTTATAAATTTATTATAATAAATTGAAGTGAAAGCGACTGGTGCGTGTGTTTCTTATTGGCAACATGACCCTCCCAAAGTATAACAATATATATATATATATATATATATATATATGTGTATGTGCGTGTGTGTGTGTGTGTGTGTGTGTGTGTGTGTGTGTGTGTAAAGTGAGAAAGAGATTTATATGGTGGAAGTTGTGTGTAGAAACGAATGGAATATTTTGTGAACTAATAATCTGGAAATATTTGTATTAACACTTTCTAATTCTTGAATTGCTTTTTACCCTGGACGTAAACACGTTGAAGACGCCATTTGCGCCTGATAAATTAACGGTAGCTAGCGCCTATCTTGTAAAGCCTATTATAATATGCATCCATTGCATGGTTCATTCATTTTGAATATTCAGTGCCATCCGTTTTACCAAGTGCTCCAGGCGACTATGAAAAGCAAGTAAATGTGTCGTTATTTCTTGTGAAACTGAAATTCTATAATAATTGAAATTGTGCTTTGAGTATATGTGTTAAATATTTATTTATTTGTGTTCCACAAAATTTTGCAATACTTTCTAGAATAGGGGGTAATTGGAGATTTCCCATGAAAGGTCTCACGAGCTTCGAACCAGTGTTGCATGAATTAAGGGAGTACGACTCACGTGGGACTGGAAAATGTGACAATAGAAATGGACGGAATGATATAGAGAGGGACGACAAAAAAGGTTATTGCAATTCGCTTATTTACCGTATTAAACCAATGTTTTTACTATGAAATATTTAGCCATCAAATGTTTCCTGCTAACAGTTTTGAATATGATTCTTGATTTATTTCTCTTAAATGGACAATAATGCTGTTAGGACATGAACACATAATACACTTTTATTCAGTGTTAAGATTGAAACATTCTTAAGAACTGTTTATTTTCTCTGTAGCAATTGTAATTTATGTAGCATGAATTACATTGATGTATCGGGGAGATTAGAATATGCGTAAACAAAATTGACATTAATTTTCGACGAATGTTTTATCTTGTTGAGACTTATTATTCCGATTAATGCTATGGCTATGATGTAACATAAGCATAGAGCAAGATTTAGTGTGTTGCTTTCGTGTCTAGGTTTATAGATACAAATAATTGTGAATATATTATAGCTTCGCTGATGCATAAATAGTCGCTTTGCAAAATTACAATATTAAAATGATTGTGTGTTGCATTGATCAGGTTGACTAATTATAAATTACAAGAAAACAGTTGATTATTAATTTTACAGAAAATGGGATACTGCAAAGGTCATGCCTCTATCAAAGACTTTAAAACCTAAATACGAGAAGGAATTCTAAGTATTCAACTGGGAAAATAAATTGGTGAGATAATCTTTATTCAGCGTTACTATGAATCGTGGGTGAAATACATTCTGAAGAAGTAATCTTATGCAAGGGGCATTTGGTGATATATTTTTCACCTCTTCGTCAAAGGGAAATGTCTCGGGCAACTATTTTCGTGGCAGAAATTATCTTCGAAATGCCCATCATGCGGTAGAAACGCATTTCAACCACTGTCAGGTAAATCTAAAGCATAATTAATAAATATATATTCCAGTCCTAAATGACGGGCATTGAATATGAATTATTGGTTCGAGCTATCCACTGATTTACCTATTGACATTCACATAATTCAAATTTCCTCAGATGCGCAGACTGTATCACTCAATCTAATAACTATATCTTTCAGATATCGTAATCGTTTCTAAATTAAGTTACAGGGGCAGTCTTATTAAATTACGCAATATATATTCTCACCAAACTGATGTTAGGTGTGTTTATAACTATACCAAACTAAAAATTCGTTAAATGTTCAGCAACTACCTACAGCAACTAGATATGTTTGAGGGGCATGTGATATCATATAGGCTCTCTAATTCCTGGCACTCAATGTTGAGGGAAACGTATACAGTTCGACCCTTTCACTTTAAATTTACATTTCACTAGAAATTGTATGATATTGCAGGAATATGCATAGAGAAAGTATGTTATTATAAAGTCTATGATTGCGCTTTCAGCATTATCATAGAAACTAAATGTCAAAACGAATTAAAACCATCGAAAAATGTGGATGATAGTGATACGAAAAATTATTCATTAACGAAGATAAAGTTAGTGGTGATGGATGTGTCGCTGTTTACTGCTGTTGTTAAAGAAAATGATAACGATTTCCTTGAGTTCTCTTTAATGTGTTATTATCATTTGAGAGTATTTTAAATACTCTGCCATGAGCTACGATATATTGTTAAGAATGATTTTCTTATATTAATATAATTTTCCTGTCGATTGTATGTCCACTGGTAATTAAAATTTATCGTACGTTGTGATAGAATTTGTCATAATTGAGTATAATTAACTTACGTATATGTACTGGAGGTATATTTAAATGTTTCCGCTCGTTTTACAATTATTTGTATTGCATCATGCTAATGCAGGTGTTTGCATAATATCGAAATATGCAACGAAAGAAATAGATTGATAATTAACAAAATATTTCATAGGAAGTATTTTTGATTACGCAGCATACTTTCCGATATGAGAAGTAAACAAATACCACTAATGTATAAGTTATATTAAATAATATAGGAAATAATTAATTCCGTTACATTATATTGGTTTTACACTAGCTAACCCTTTATTTTAATAGATTTTTTACAGTATCAAGCTTTAATATAATGTGATTTATATTGTTAATTTCGCAATATATTAAGGCTGCCTTTGGCAATTAATTATCGGAAGACAAAAATAATTTCCTTCCAAACTTGTTTTAAAAGAGATTGCATTTACAAAAAAAAAATGGTGTACCCGAAAGATGTTGAGAACAGACTAGAATTAAAGTATAACCCTCCTATTAGTGTCTGGTGATATCAGTCCTCTCTTTGGGCAAGAGTTAATGATTACTGTTAGAGTTATAAGGAAGACATAGGGAATATTGTATACCAGGTAAAACCGGGTAGCCTTCTGATGTATATATATATATATATATATTTATATATATATATATATATATATTTATATATATATATATATATATATATATTTATATATATATATATATATATATATATATATATATATATTTATATATATATATATATATATTTATATATATATATATATAATAATAATAATAATAATAATAATAATAATAATAATAATAATGCTTTATTTGTTAACCACAAGGGTTCACACAAAGTAGACATTAAGGACAGTACAGGACAATACAGGACGGTACAAATGGGCATTTCTGCGTGTAAAAAAAAAAAAGCAAAGGATGTAATAAAAGAACAATGAAAAATTCCCCAATAGGAGACTTCCGAGGGTCATTGTAGAGAAAGCCCATTAAAAAAATGCTACGGTGACCCTGAAAACCAGGGCAAGTGTCCTCTCCCAGTTTTCCACCTTCAATTTACAGGCATATAATGATTTCTTTATTGGTCACAAGGGCTGACACGAAGAAAAACATTTGAGACGGCACAGAACAGTACAGGACGAAATAAAGTGGGTTTTGGTCGTGCAAACAGGTTATAACAAAATCGGGTTAGAAATCCAAAAACATTGAAACAACAAAAATTCCCCAAGAAGGGCAAACCTGCGAGGGTGAGTCGTGGTAAAAACCACACAAAAGACCACGGCCACCCTGACCACCAGGAAATGCGCCCTCTCTCACTTTTCCCCCTCCTCAGTCTACAGGCGTATACTAAGAACGGGCCCGTTCACTCGGACCAGACTCGCCACTTTCACCCACCTTTCAACAAACTTACTAGAAGACAATACTTGCCTCTCCACCCTGATTTTCCTCTTCAAGTGAAACTTGAAAAAGTTAATGAGGGATTGGCCGAAGAGGAAAATGTCCGTCTTCAACCCTTTCAATCTTGTCCACCACACAATCTCTTTCGCCATGGACACCAGGCAGATGAAAACTGTCTGCCGTTCCTCATCTTTAAAGGAGGATGAAGCGGCTATCTGCACAATGGACTCAGTCGATAACCGAATCCGTCCTAAACGCGACAGCAGCTGTTCCACATAGATCCACAAGTCATTAATCCTCGTGCAGGACGGTGCTTGCAGGAAGGTGTGGTCGTGCTGTGCGCATCTCGGACAGGCTCGGCTGACCGCACCTACGTGCCTGTAGAGCTTATTCCGAACCGGGTAGAATTGCAAGGCTAGGCATTTCTGGAATATGTCCATAGGACCCGGTCTGAATGTTCTCTTGAATAGAACAAACAGCGGATCGTCTCCGACGCCCAGAGTCTTTCCGAGAACGTCGTCGCTCTTTCCCTCCACTGGCCCTCTATTGAACGCCGAGGTGTATGTTACACCGATACAAGGACAGCCGGTAGAGGGCGGTGAACGCTTGGAGATATTCCAGCTTGCAAGCGATATCCCTTGATCTTTTTCTGATCCAGACGAGCTGGGGAAAAGCGCGTCTGACAAACGGCGACCACACCTGTTCACCGTCAAGGAAGCACCATATATGTCGTAGCATGATGGCATCATCAGGCACGGCATGCCTAGTCTCCCACGCAACGGGTGTTGACAGCAAATGGGTCGTCTGACAATGGGAGCACGTCCCTTCCACAAAAAGCGAAAGAGAAGGCGCTCCATTTTGGTCAGAGTTGGGCGGGGGCAAGATACGACGGTCAGGCGTTAGCAGATGACGGGCGCTATGTACGCATTCGTCACCACCGGCCGACATTTCAGAGACAGCCTCCTCTCGGCCCATATCTGGGTGAGAGAGGCCTCCCTGCTCGTCACCTCGCTCCAGATTTTCTCCATCTGGAGGTCCGTACCGAACCAGCGGCCGAGCAATTTAACCGGTCCTTCCCTCCGGCGACGCACGACGCTTTTGGACGTGGCTCTCCAGATGCCGAGTTGCAATCCCACCGAGTTTACCTGGTTTATATTTGTTCCTGTCACCGCTTCGTATTACTTGAGAGCGGTGCCCAGCATCTGGACGTTTTTGGTGCTCGACACCACCACGGTGACGTCGTCGGCGTAAGCTGACACAGATCTCCGGCATCCCAGTTCGCGTGGAACCCCCCTCATCATATCCAATTTGTGTAGTAACGGCTCTAGGGCCAGTACGTACAAGTGGGACGAGAGGTGGCAACCCTGACGGACAGAGCGCATCATGCTGAAAGGCTGCAACAGGTGACCATTCACCCTCACAATCGAGCAGATGTCTCTGTGCATCGCAGCGATCCAGCCCCTAAAAACGGGCTCGAAGCCGGCCGGTTCGAGGACCGCAGCCATTTACCGATGGTCGAGCCTATCAAATGCTTTAAATTGATCCAAGTTGATCATGGCCCCACCTGTGCCAGGTTCCTTAACCACCCTCTCTATGATGTAGGTTGTCGTGGATGGATCTGTCCGGGATGGGACATGTCTGCGCCTCTCCCACCAGATCACCGACGACAAGCGCCAATCTCTTTGCTAAAACTTTGGCCAAAATCTTATACTCTACGTTTAGCAGAGTTATGGGCCTGAAGTTGTCTATAATCCCCCTTGTTCGGGTCATTTTTTCAGCAGCGCCACCGCACCCCGGCTCACAAAACTGGGAATGCTCCCGTTCTGCTTTTAGTTGCAGTAGACAACTGCGAAGAGGTCGCCGAACAAGTCTGGCATATACGCATAAAGCTCGTAGGGCAGACCTTCAAAACCTGGCGATTTACCCCTCGTGCAGTCAGAAATCGCTTCCCGTATTTCACCTTCTGTTATCGGCTTTTCGCAGCACTGCGCTGCGTTCGTCGAGGGCCGCGGCAGTCCGTCGAGGTATGCACCGAAGTTCAAACTCCGATCCGCGCCACTGTTGCTCCCGAACATTTGAGCAAAGTGCTATTGAAAAGCCGCACACATCTGCTCGGGTTCGAGCAACATGCGCCCGTCTTGATCATGCAAAAACTGAATTGTGGACTTGTTGCCACGTCGCGCGTCCACCGCCCGGGCCCATTGGACTGCTTTCGTCCACGTGTGTCTTATAGCTCGCGGTCTAGCTCTGACAACGAAGCCTCCATGCTTTGCGTTGAATAATTGGTGGAGTGCCAATCTCGCCCCAAGCACGTCGGTTGCGATGACTGTCCTAAACGCCTCTTCTAGCTTTCTAACAAACTCACCCTCTAGTCTATTTTCCTCTATCATTACACCTTATCGATTCTAGTCTAATAACTATTTTCAGGGTAAACCACCCCCTGTTGTTGACGATCGCGCCCGTCAAGGCACGCTTAACTAATTCGCTAATCTGGTCCCTGTAAGCTTTGCGCGCCAAGAACGGCGCGTTCAGCTTCCAGTAACCTATGGAGTCTATCTAAGTCAAACTCACAGATCACACATTTGTGATCTGTGTAGTCGACTTCTTTAAATACTGGACAGCCTATCAGACAGTTCAAAACGTCTGAGCAGGTTGTTGAGGCTGTTACACCCTCCTGCCCTGTCTACTAGCCCGACATAATACCAACGATCATCTAAGATACCGTTCCAGTCGCTCACTAACACTAATGAGCGGGACGTTCCAAGAAAGGTCTCTAGACGCCTGAAGAAATCTGGCCGTCCTGCCCCTGTTGGAACGTAGACGGCTACGAGTCTGAAAGCATTGCCTTCACTGCCGGTCACGTCCAGAACAACTAACTTACCTTCTGGGTCCAGGAAGAGGGCCCGTATGGCGAGATCCAAACCTCTCCGAAAAAGCCCAGCAACACCTCCCCCCTATCTTGGACGACTGGGAGATGCGTATATATCGTAGTTGCCAAAGATCGATGCGAAGCCTCGTGCTTCTGAGATTCTAGTCTCGCTGATGGCTACAACATCTATAATCAGAAACCTGAGGTCGTTTATGAGATGACCCTACCTCCAAAATGACACCAGGTCACGTACGTTTATACTGCATATTCTAAGTACGGCCATGTTCGATGAGAAACGGGGTAAGTGAGAAAGGATCATTTACCATGATCGTGTGGTGAAGGGAAAGTAGAACCGTCCCTCTGGCTGGTCATAGGTATTTCCAAGAGGATGTCGCTGTATATCCTCTTGGTAACCGTCTCTCTGAAGTCGTTAGCTGCGTTGGGGAATTGTTCTTTTAACAGTTTGTAATGTTCTATTTTTATATTTTCAATATGTTTATGTTTTTCGGGAGAGTTCTTGGTATTGGTGGGGTGTTGTCATTTTTTTCTGTGATGTCTGTGTGCTGCTTTATGTGTTGTAAGAGTTCTTTATTTGCCATGTTTATGGCTGTGTACTTTTTAGGGGGAAGGGGTGATTTTGTTGATGTTTTCTTGTTGTTGCTGTTGGGTGTGTGTGTTGTGTTGTGTTTGCGGTGTTGGTGTGTTTGGTGATGCTGGTGGTGGTGTGGTTGTTGTTGGTGATGATGGTGGATGGCGGTGGTGTTGCTGCAAGTCTCATAGCAGCCTTTACGCATCATTGTTTGCCTTCACTTTTAGCCGGTGAAGCTGAGAGGTTTTTCTTTTTTCTTTTTTGTGGCAGACCGTTTGCCACTTCCCTCCCGCCTCATACTCCATGTCAGATTCCGTGGCTTCTGAGAGGAGTATAAGATTCACTGATCTTGGTGGTGGTAGCGGACCCCGCTCCGGCGATTCTGACGCCGGTGTAGCTACTGCGACTGTTGGTTTTGCCGACACTGCTGCCGCTGCTTTAGTTGTCCGTGCCCTTGGTATGGGTGCCACGGGCGTTGCCCTCTTACTTTTCATGGAAGGATTTTCTGCCTCTGTTGCCTGCCCTGTTCTTGGTAGCAGCCGATCAGTCGTCGGAAGAAGGGGGCCCTCTTCCTGGCTGCCTTCTGCCGGTGACCCTTCTGCACACAGAGGTAGCATTTTGGGCGCCTTCCCTCAACGCTTATAGGGAGTTGGAGCCCTTCCTCGAGGTCTATGATGTCTGGGGTGGCCTCGATGCACTCCTGGTCAGTGTGAATTAGCATTTGCATGCCTATTCTTGAACAGTTCTCTCTTCCCATTCTCTGTATTTGCAGTACGGTGGTATTCTCCTCGATTCCAGCAAGTACAGATGTGGCCAGCCATGTTATGGGAACGCCAGGAAGGACCTGGGTCACTTTCACCCTCACAATTTTCTGCCCGCTGTAGGAGGGCCCGAAGACTATCTCCTCACTGTTTAGGGTTTCCGAAGAGTGAGACTTCGCCTCTTGGTTTGGGCGAAAAGTACGTCTACTGTGGCGTAACATTTGCCTCGGGTGATGAGGGTTTTGCGCGCCCAGAAGCACCGCAAGGCCTTTGGGATTTGAGCCTCAGTGGCTCTCTCCACCCGATGTGACATTTTGCTTACGTTGCGGTAAGTCACCGTGCGCAGCTGCTGGTCTTTGATGGAACCGTGTGGAGGTTTCAGGGAAACTCAATTGCCGTTCCATGTCACCATGGCTCTTCCGACTGCCTTCTCCTTCTCCGTGATTAGCACTGTCTCTATATTTTGGGCCACACCTGCGAAAGAAGTGGCCCCTTTTTCAGCGGCACCATTTTTGCTGCCGCTACTGCTGCTACTTTTCTTGTTGTAGGTGCTGCATTTTTTTCTTATCGCAGGCGCATGAGCATTACCCTTAGTAGCGCTAGACTGGTGTGTGGGAGACGCACGAGTTCATCCATACTGGTGCCGAGTTGGTGGTGATAACAATCCACCATCAAGGCCGGACATCTCATCCAAAGATGTTCGGAGGATTCTTCTTCCTCTCCGCACAGAGGGCATGTGTGTAATTCCGCTTGGCCGATCATATGGAGCCATCGCCTTAATGGCGTGTGATGTCCACTGCGGAAGCGGACGAGTTGGTTCCTGTTCTGCTTTGGAGAGAGTTTGCTCACTCCCTTCATTTGGGTGGCGGCTAAAGACTGATTGTAGACGTTGATGCTGGATCGGTGGTGGGCGAAATTCCCGGCGAATGACGGCGCGACGGGTGGCGGCATCGATTGAACTTTCCAGTTAAGTAGATGTTGAGCCTTGTTTCGCCTGGGCGTTCGCCAGTTCATTCCCTTTGATGCTGCAGTGCCCCGGGACACAGAGAGCTGCTAAGGTTCTCCCCTTTGTGATTTTGTTAGCGATCCCTTGCAGCTCGGTAATGAAAGCGTCATGGGGGAAGTGGTTGATGACTGTTTGCACCTACGACTTTCTTTCACAGATGACATTGGAGGACTCCTAGCTGGTGTCTGTCTGTAACTATAGGAGGGCTTGTTTGAATGCAATTCTTTCAGAATGAAAGGAACTGCTAGGAGCGCCCGTCGTAGCATGCCACTCGTGAGCTACCTCTTCATTTTGGATGATTACGAGACCGGCACCGCCATTGGTTGTACCGGCGCATGTTGATCCATCTGTATACACACAAATGTCCACCGGGGGAAGTGTCCATATATGATCCAGTGCCACTTTAAGTTGTAGTGCTACTGGGATTTATTTGCTCCCCGGGATAAAGTTAGCAGGGATTGCTAGTGGTAATTACCACGGCGGTTTCTTATGTGGTAGTTGGGTGTCTGTTGTCGAGGGTATGCCAAGACGATCAAGGGCTGCAGCTGTCTACATCACCAATCAAGACGGCGGAGTCGGCGCCTTACGTTAGCATTGAGTTCGATGATCGGAGATGGGGAGGTGTGCCCATTCATCCGCTTTCAAAGAGAGAGCATGAAAGCGCCATTCCAACGGTGGAAGGTGTGCTTCAAGTAGGACAGCCTCAGTTTGTGTTGTGCGTACATGTCCAGTAATCGCTGCAGCTGCATCTAGTTATGCTCTTTCAAGTTTCCCGATGTTAGTGGCTGACAGCCAGGGAGCCCAGCCTGGGGAGACGTTCTCGGCCAGGATGCAGTGCACTGCGATGTATCCTTGCGAAGATTTGGGATATGCCAGCCCCAGGAGGTACCCCCAAGGGTGCGTAGGATGTGGACGCGCTGTTGAAGTTTTTGGCAGATCTTTTTAACATGTTCCCCAAAGGAGAGTATCCTATCATATGAGACGCTCAAAAAGACGGGATCGGGTTTAAAGGATAGTCCTACCCCGTCCATATTAATATTTGGTTGCCACCGCGCTTCTACACTGGATGTTCTAAAGTAGGTTGACTCGTATGTTGGTGTGTTAATTGCGAGTTTAACTTCTTTACTCCATGCTATCACTTTATACACTTCTTTTTGTAACAGTTGCGCTATTTCCTTCTTTTTCTTACTGCAGGACGCGATAGCAAGATCATCGGCGTATGCGCTGACATGTGTTGTGTTGTCTAATTGATCAAGTAGACCATTTATAAAGATTCTAAAAAAGTATTGGTGAAAGGACGGAACCTTGTGGTGTCCCTTCTTTAAACACGCGTCTGTTAGTGCTGTTGCTGCTGCTACTGCTATAAACAGTCTTACTGGTGTTGTTTCTGTTATCACTGTTGTAGTTGGTTGTGCTTTTGGTGCCACCGTTGTTGTTGTCGGTGCAATTTGTATTGTTGCTGTTGGTGTTGTCGTCGTTTATTTTCTTGTTAGTGGTGTTAATATCGTTGTTGTATTTGTTGTAATTGTTTTCTGTTGTCTGTATTTTAATTGTCACTGTTTCTGTTGGTGTGGTAATGTTTTTTAAATTAGTGTTCTCAGTGTTATTGTCTTTGTTTAAGTTGTTTGTGGTGGTGTTTGTTGTATTAATTTCTGTGACCCTCCTCTCAACGTTTACGCTGTTGTCACACGACATCAGACATATTGTTGGGGGCGTGCTTCAGCCATGTTTTTTTTTTATTTTTAAAAGTAAAATGTTCAAATAGTGTTCAAATATTTGGGCCAAAAGGCCCAAATATTATACTTTCCCCTTCACAGGCTTATATCCCTTACACAACAAGAACAATTTAACAATAAATAATTATAAAAGGTAAATAAAGCGACTTACTGGGAGCAAGCAAAAAAGATGTCCGAAGAGACCAATAATAATAATAATAAAAATAATTGTTTCTTATATAGGCACAAAGCCAGCAATTTGGGGGGAGGGGAAAGTCGATTAAATCGACCCCAGTGCGTGAGTGGTACTTTATTTTGTCGACCCCGTAAGGATGAAAGGCAAAGTTAACCTCGGCGGGATTTGAACTCAGACCATAAAGGGCCGTAACCTTTTGCTGCAAAGCATGACGTCAGTCCCTCTACCGATACTGCCAATCCACCACCGTAACAATAATAATAATTGTTTCTATTTAGGCACAAGGCCAGCAATTATCCAGTACATTACTGGTACTTTATTTTATCGACCCCGTAAGGATGAAAGGCAAAGTTAACCTCGGCGGAATAGTAATTTGGTGTTAATAAGTGTGATGAAGAGGTGCACATTGAGCAGAAGTAACGGAATCCATGTACCAACAGGTGAGATGATAAAGGAAATTGACACGGAAGAGGGATACCAATATTTAGGTGTTCTGGAGGCAGATGACATAAAGAACAAAAAAATGAATGATTTGATAAGATCTGAATACATAAGGAGAGTAAGTAACATACTAAAATCACATTTAAATATTAGGAATGCCATAAGTGCAGTAAATTCCCGAGCTGTGTCTATTATTAGGTACAGTGCGGGATTCTGAAATGGAATGTTGCTGAACAAAAAGAAATGGATATAGGGACTAGGAAGCTATTAACTATCTACAACATGTTCCACAAGAGGAGTGATGTTGATATATTCTACTTAAAGAGATCTGAAGGTGGAAGAGGTCTTATCAGCTTAGAGGAGTGTGTTCAGATGGAGAAAAACAATCTGCACAATTATGTGGCTGACAGTAGGGAGCCAGTGCTCAACATTGTACTGAAGGAGTAGACCAGGGGATGTCCAAGGGGGGAATAACATGAACAATCACTTCATAGCGCTTTCTTTAAGAAAACAAAATTCACAGATACACAGACATGGAACTGGTTAAAAAGAGATCTTAAAAAAGGTACAGAAGGAATGCTAATGGCTGTGCAAGTACAAGCCCTAGGAACAAAGTGGGTGAGACACTATATTGACAAGGAGGAGGCTAGCTCACTGCGTAGGATCTGTGGAGAGAGAGAGAAAGAGAGGGGAGAGAGAGAGAGGGGGGTTATGTGGCTAACATTGTATCTGATAGTAAACACCTAGCCCAGACTCACTATTAAGCCTGGAGACATGATATGATAGGAAAGGTGATTCACAGGCATCTATGCAAACTAGACAATTTACACATTCTGAGAAGTGGTATGAGCATAAGCCAGAGTCATTGATAGAAAACGATCAAGTGAAGGTACTATGGTATTTTAGGATACAGACGGACAAGAAATTAAAACACAACAGGCCAGACATGGTGGTTTTGGACAAGGAAAAAAGATCGTGCCTCAGTGTAGATGTAGCCTGCCCATTTGACACGAGAGTGCAAGAAAAGGAGAGGGAGAAAATAAACCGATACCAGGATTTATAGTGGGAGTTAAAAAGGATTTGGAACTGCCATGAGATAAACGTCTTCCCGATTGTCATAAGAGAACTAGGCACAATCCCAAGGAATTTCCAATGATGGTTAAAGAAGTTAAGTACAGCCCCGTTCTTTGGAACACTTCAAAAGGCATGCTTGCTGGTAACAGCAAAACCCTCCGATACGCGCTGAATGTCTGAGGCTGCAGGTAGCGGCTTGATATTCCAACCAACTCTCCAGTTAAATAACACCAGTGACTGAGACTCAAAAACAATAATATTAATAATGTTAATTTAATTATTCTTCTTTTTCTTCTTATCCTTCCAAATCTACTTCTTAATCTTCTCCTCCCTCATCTTCCATTTCCTTTTCCTCCTCCTCTATTCGTTCTTCTTCTTCTTCTTCTTCTTCTTCTTCTTCTTCTTCTTCTTCTTCTTCTTCTTCTTCTTCTTCTTCTTATTATTATTATTATTATTATTATTATTATTATTATTATTATTATTATTATTATTATTATTATTATTATTGTTATTATTATTATTATTATTATTATTATTATTATTTGCATTTATCTTGCCTTATGTTTATACGAGTTATCACCAAGTCACAACCAGTGACCTCAAGAGACAACAAGGTCCGCCATGTTCAAGAAAGAATACACATATTCACACATGCATCCTTAGTGTTTAGACTTGTGATGTACTTATATTGACAGGATCTTCCTTAGTATATGGGCAGTTCCCATTAGTACTATCTTTTGTATTTCTCCTATACGCGGGTTTCCTGGGATTTGCGATAAGTAATCGTTAGACCCCTTAGGTATCATTCCCAGAGCGCCTACAACCACTGGTATTGTTTTAGTTCTCAATTTCCACATTTTCCAATTTCTATCTCCAGGTCCTTATACTTGCTCAATTTTTCAAATGTTTTTATAGATACATTCTTGTCTATTGGAACAGACATATCAATTAGCAGGCATACCCTCCTTTGAAAGTCCTTCAATATTATATCAGGTCTATTTGCATCTATTTTTCGGTCTGTTTGGATGCTAAAGTTCCACAAGATTGAGATGTGATCTTTTTCAAGTATGGGAGGTGGTTGATGCTCCCACCAATTCTTTTGATGGGGCAGGTCAAAATGCTTACACATTATCCAATGTATGTATTGTGCAGCTCTGTCATGCCTGTTTAGGTATTCGGTTGGAGCTATAGGACTGCACATTGAAATTATATGGTCAATGGTCTCTGGTTGTTTTTTGCATACACGGCATAATGGGCTGCACCCATTTTTTATTATGTTGGCTTGGTAATTTTTTGTTGGCAGACACTGATCTTGTGCGGATATAATCAGTCCTTCAGTCTCCGATTTCAGTCCAGAGGATGCCAACCACTGATGGGTTAAAGTTTTGTCAACATCAGGATTGTTAGCTCGCTCTGGGTATTTTCCATACAGAGGCTTTTCTTGCCATTTCTTAGCCAGTTTCTGTAGCAGTTCTTTCTTTGCAGTTACTTTTACCTGCTTTGCTTTTTCTGTGTTTTCCATTTATTATTATTATTGTTATTATTATTATTATTATTATTATTATTATTATTATTGTTATTCCTTGAATCTCAGTCATTGATGTTGGTTAACTGGAAAGTCCGTTGGATTGAATATCAAGCCACTACCTGCAGCCTCAGATATTCAGGACGTATCGGAGGATTCTTGCTGTTCCAAGCAAGCATGCCTTTTGAAGCGTTCCAAAAAGCGTGAAGGGGCCGATTTTCTTTAACCATCCCTGGAAACTTTTGGAGATAGTCCCCAGTGCGCCTATGACAATCGGGATCACTTTGACTTCATGGCAGTTCCAAATCCTTTTCACTTCCCACTTTAGGTCCTGGTATCGGTTAATTTTCTCCCTCTCCTTCTCTTGCACTCTCGTGTCGAACGGGCAGGCCACATCCACAATCAGGCACGATCTTTTTTCTTTGTCCACAACCACCAGGTCAGGTCTATTGTGTTCCAGTTTTTTGTCCGTCTGTATCCTAAAATCCCACACCACCTTCACCTGATTGTTCTCCATCACCGCCTCTGGCCTATGTTCATACCATTTCTCAGAATGTGGTAAATTGTTTACTTTGCACAGGTGCCAGTGGATCACCCTGCCCATCACATCGTGTCTCCAGCCCTTATAGTGGGTCTGGGCTAGGTGTTTACACTCGGACACAATGTGAGCCACAGTCTCCTCTCTCTCTCCACAGATCCTGCACAGTGGGCTAGCCTCCTCCTTGTAGATATGGTGCTTCAACCACTTCGTTTTGAGGGCCTGCTCCTGCGCAGCCATTAGCATTCCTTCTGTAGCCTTTTTGAGGTCTCCTCTTCTCAACCAGTTCCATGTCTGTGGATCTCTAAATTCGGTTTTCTCAAAGAAGGTACTATGAAGGGATTTTCCCTTAAGGCTGCTCTTCCTCCTTGATGTTATTTCCTCCTTGGACATCCCCTGGCCTACTGTCCCCTCCTTCAGTACAGTTCTGAGCATTGGCTCCTTACTATAGGTCACGTATTTGTATAGGTTGTTTTTCTCCATCTGAACACAGTCCTCTATGCTGATAGACCTCTTCCACCCTCAGATCTCCTTAGGTAGAGTCTATCGACATCACTCCTCTTGTGGAACATGTTGTAGATAGTCAATAGCTTCCTAGTCTTCCTATCCATTTCTTTTTGTTCAGCAACATTCCATCTCAGAATTCCCGCACTGTACCTAATAATAGACACAGCTCGGGAATTTACTGCGCTTATGGCATTTCTGCTGTTCAGATGTGACTTCAATACACTCCTTACTCTCCGAATGTATTCAGTTCTTAACAATTCCTTCATTTTTTTGTTCTTTATGCCATCAGCCCCCAGAACGCCCAAATACTTGTATCCTTCCTCAGAGTCAATTTCCTTTATCATCTCACCTGTTGGTATCTGGATCCCGTTACTTCTGCTCAACCTACCCCTCTTCATTACAATGACTCCACATTTACCAATACCAAACTGCATACATATATCACTGCTGAAAATACGGACAGTGTCAACAAGCACATCCAACTCCTTCTCACTTTTCCCGAAGAGCTTAAGATCGTCCATGAAGAGGAGGTGATTGATGGTAAGCTCTCCCCTTCCCAACTTGTATCCTGCTCTCACTTTTCGCAGCATAATGGTCAAGGGCATCAGGGCAAGGACAAACAACAGAGGGGACAGGCTATCTCCCTGGAAGATACCTCTCTTGATCTTCACGCTTCCCAAGGATACTCCAGTTGATGTCAACTCTGTCTCCCAGGACCCCATACTCCTGCCTAGCAACTGTCTGATGTTATCTGCCACCCTGAAGATCTCCAGGTTTTTGGTGATCCAGGAATGAGGCACCATGTCAAATGCCTTTCTGTAGTCTATCCATCCCATGGCAAGATCAGTGTGTCTCCTCCTGCAATTCCCCATTACCATCTTATCAATAAGTAACTGGTCCTTTGTACCACGTGACTTCTTTCGGCATCCTTTCTGTTCGTCCGGTAACAAGTTGTTTGTGTGGAGGTGATGGTAGATTTCCTCAGACACAATGCTCGTCAACAGTTTCCACATTACGGACAGACATGTGATAGGTCTATAGTTGGTAACATCATTACCCTTGATTCGGTCTTTCATTATCAGAACTGTGGTACCTTTTGTCAACCACTCTGGCACATCACCCGACACCAAGCAGTCATTGAACATGGCCGTCAGCTTCGGGTGGAGGGATGTTAAATGTTTAATCCAATACCCCTGCACACCATCTGGGCCTGGTGATTTCCAGTTGGTTAGTTTTTTGGCCTGCCCCTTAAGAGTTTCAACTGTGATACTCAAATCAGTTTGTTGCTGTGCCTGCTCACCGATCTCCCTCTGTACTGTCTCAATCCACCCTGCCTGGGCATTGTGTCTAACATCCTGCTCCCATATTCCTCTCCAGAATGTTTTAGTTTGCTCCGCCCCAGGGATCAAGTCGTTGCCTCTTTCTTTCCCCTCAAGCTGTCCAAACAGCATCTTCTGGTTGTTGTCGAACATGCGGTTCTGTTTATACTGACTGACTCTGTTCTCGTATCGCCTGATTTTTGCACTCTTTGCTACAATGCGTTGCTTCAGTTCCTCTATGATAATATTTAGCTTTTTCTTCCTAGTTTTGTATTTTATTTCCAGTGTATTTTTAGTGCCTATGTTTTTTAGTGTCCCATTCAGTAGTGACTCAAGCTTTCCTATGTCATTTCTCATTTCCCCGATTTGCCCACTCAGTCGCTTCTTCCACCACGGCTCTGCTCTTTCTTGTCTGTTGTTTCCTCTCGCTTTTATACCAAGTAGTTTCCTCACCGTATTTGCTGTTGCTTTGAGGATATTGTTGCACTGGTGAAGGCTCCTCGCCTCAAGGTATGGGATGACTTTGTTTACCTTAGCTGTTGTTTCTTTTAACTTTTTCCCGTCTACAAATCTTAGGTTCATAGGTCTCCCACTATCATTGTTCAATTCATCTACCACTAAATTTAGGATGTCAACCGAATCTTGTCCTAGCCCGTCAGCATTCATCTCCTCAGTGGCCGTATCTCTGTTCCAGGTATTATTTATCTCAGTATTCAGATCATTGTCTGCTTCGGGTGGTTCCTCC
>OZ024743.1:110163297-110173297 GCA_964016885.1 Eledone cirrhosa
ATGAAAGAAAAATATATAACACCAAATTAAATTATCATTTATCAAGGTTTTAGATAATTTTACGCCAAGATAGCACTAGATCTATCTATATGTTATAACATACATATTCTTCGGCATTACTCGCTTTCTCACCTTCATTATTTAGAAAATAAAACACTCACCATTTAACATAGTCTTCAAAGTAACACTCTACAAATCAAATATAAAGAAAAACACGGACAAAAACAACATCCTAATAAAAGCAACTTGACAAAACAAATCCAAACTTCCCCTAACCCACCAAAATATAAAATAAAAGAATCTAAATAATAATTTAAAGCATACGCATACACGTATCTGTACATCTGTACACAAACACACGCACACACACTGACACACACACATACACGCACACACACACACACATATATATATATATATATATATATATATATATATATATATATATATATATATATAAATATATATATATATATATATATATATTTACTTGTATGTATTCATGCATATATATATATATATATGCATGCATCTATGAGTATATATATATGTATATATTTCAGTATATATTCATGTGTAAAAGTATGTGTTTCGCTGTGCGTGCGCGTACATGTACACACACATTGTAAAATACAAATAAGATAAATAAATTACGTGAGGAACACTACTTTTATTTTATATATGTTTTATTCGTTATTATACTTTCTTTTTTACTATTTTGATTTATATTATTTACTGTTTTATATTTCATTTATAAATATACGCATTTATTTTCTTTTTCAATTGTTATTTTTATCTCGGAATGTTTGAGAATTACTTCAGCGTAAGGAATCGATCAGTTCGAACACGTTATGTTGTCTTATTGCGCAGAAGCGAGTAATTATATATAAACATTGAGGCAAATCCCCTAATTATATTAGATATGTCCCGTCAGACTGTTCTAGAGGCGCCTATTTATTCAACTAAGAGCTATATAACCAAATATTTAGGCAATCCTTATACTGCAAGTTCAGCACGCTTGTGAGCCTGAGAATTGTCTGTTTACCGAGCCACATACAATGTTTAACACTATTTAAAAACAGAGAGTGACATGTATGAGTCATACTCTATAGATAAAATCAATAATCAGACTGTATAATCAATGTTGCTAAAGATGAGATAGAAATACTTCGCAATCCGATATATAGAAAGAACAAAAGTTAAAAAAAAAATACTTTCATCTTGTTATATGTTTTGTTACTGCTGTAATGGTAGGAACATATTGTTTTATTATTATTTTGCTTGCTGTTTCTTTTCATGTGTGCGAATGGGTGTGTCTGTGTATGTGTGTATGTATGTATGTATGCATGTGTGTGTAAGTACGTGCGTGTGCGTGTGTATAAGTGTGATGTGTTTGCTGTTGTTGCTCCTGCTATTTATTTTAGGATAAATAAACACATGTTGCAGATAAAATGAAAAGTATAAATGTGAAAACACAAACGGGATCTTTTCAACCTACTGATGGGCAAATAAGCGGTTTCGATCATCAATTGAAAGAGGTTCACGTAATGTTTAAAACCTGCTCTAATTAAGGAATCGTATGCTACCCGTAGATCCAAAGGCGACAGTCCCACCTTACCATCGCATACATTAAAACTTCAACAGAGGTATATGTGGTTATGTGACATATTTATAATGTCTTGCATCCAAGTCATGGGCAGAAGAGCGACACTTTTACGCACCATGGATGTCAACAATAACGCCCATTTAATGGTGCTTACTCTTATGATTGTTGATCATAGAATGTTCGAGTGTATACCCGATTGATATATATCTATAGTTTTTATAATATATTAATTTATCTTACTTTAAATTGCATCGGAATATGACTCTACATTCAATTCTATCTTCGAACAACTCCGGATTGGACCGTGTAAACGGTTCTGCAAAAATACCTTTCAAATTTGCTTTGAAAACATGTTGTATACAATAAAAACTTGTTTTTATTTTATATATAATATAGAATCTAGAATCGCGAAATATTTACCAATTCCCCTTCTCTAATATTTCAAATCATTTGGAGGCTTTTTGCGAAATTCATTTTTGATGCTGAAATCGAGTAAACCAATGATGAATTCCATTGACTATTTATTAATATATAGGCATATTAATTCTAGTAACACATTAATATCTTACCATTTATTTTAGGTTTGTGGCATTGATATATGTAGTAAGAGACAGCGAAACATTTCTACCAAATGGTTTTAAGAACCCGGTGGTATTTCAACACCCGAAAGCCAAAGTACCTATCTAAATGGTGGGAAAATATCTCATAAATAACATACATCTATATTAAAAGTTACGAATTTCTCTCATATATAAAGTCAATATATATATTCAAGCAAACTACAGCACTATATATATATATATATATATATATATATATATATATATATATATATATATATATATGTGTGTGTGTGTGTGTGTGTGTGTGTGTGTGTGTGTGTGTGTGTGTGGATGTGCGCGTCGGGGTGTGTGTGTGTTATCAATAATTGAGATGTGAAGCTTCTTTCAATTAATCATGTTAACTATAAGCCGTAGGATAAGAGAAACTAGACGATGAAAGAGGTTCTAGAGCTGCATAATGTATCATTACATGTATAAACTTAGATTAAGAGAGAATACTGGCTTTGCAGTTATAAATCCATTGCCAATGCTCGGCTCATTAGCGTTCATTATCACCTGTGATGTTAAGATCAAAGTGTCAACTATATGAAGAATATGCGTAAACGCATACGCGCATATATGTAGTACACACACACACACACACACACACACACATATATATATATATATATATATATATATATATATATATATATATATATATATATATATATATATATTTATATATATATATATATAATTGGTGTTGGATGCTTAAAGTGTCCGTATGCGGTGTGCCGTATGAGCACTGGATGCTCTCATAGAGAAGAGTATGATATCACAGAGGCACGATCGATGTGATGATCGAACCTGACTCTTAAAATGGCCAAATCATCACATACGTCTTGATTCTACAAAGCAGATTTACCTATATATATATATATATATATATATATATATATATATATATGTGTGTGTGTGTGTGTGTGCGTGTGTGTGTGTGCGCGTGTGTGTGTGTTTAAATGAAGTATTTCCGTCGGAAAGGTACAGGAAAGAAGAGTGTTCTATGTAGGCTACATAGTTTATTAGTTATGTAATAAACATCATCAGATAATTATTTCATTTACCAGTGCTTTCATGAAAGCAGATGTTGTGTCTGTGATCAATCCTCAGAATGAATAAAAAATATGGTGTTTTTATTAAATAGACATTTAATAAAAGCACCATGTTTTTTTATTCATTCTGACGACTGGAGACATACACAACATCTGCTTTCAAGAAACCACTGGTAAATGAAATAATTATATTATGTTGTTTATTACATACATAAATAAATAAATAAGTATATATATATATACATATATAACATATATATATATATATATATATATGAAAAAATGGGGAGAAGAATACTGCTGGTTGCACATGGATAACATGTAATAAAATAAGTCCCTCATCAGTGATTTGCCGACGATCATAGATATTTCATTGCATTAAAAATCATATACCTCACGTCGGTGCAATAATAAATAAATTAAGTTATTAGGACAATTAAAATGCGTAAAGCGAGTGAGACAAGATAACAACAAGGATAGCTAACCGTAGAAAGAAGGCGACAAGCTTCATAGTTATTCTGTTAGCATAAGCTAGGTGAATATATGAGCGCTTAGAAAAGAGACCTTTCAGCAGCGAATTCAAATGTGAGAGAGAGAAAATGATTTCGTCGCGAACGGGGTGAAGTGAGAAGAGGAGAAACAGTGAGTGAGTGAGTGGAAGTGTGAGGAAGAGTTAACTGACATGACAGAGGGGGCGAAAGAAAGTAGGAGAAACAGAGAGAGCGAGGGAGCAGTAAGAGAGAGAGAGAAAAAAACAGAATCGCAGTAGAGGTAAATATATGTGAAAAAATGGGGAGAAGAATACTGCTGCTTGCACATGGATAACATGTAATAAAATAAGTCCCTCATCAGTGATTTGCCGACGATCATAGATATTTCATTGCATTAAAAATCATATACCTCACGTCGGTGCAATAATAACAAAATTAAGTTATTATAACAATTAAAACGCGTAAAGCGAGTGAGACAAGATAACAACAAGGATAGCTAACCGTAGAAAGAAGGAGACAAGCTTCATAGTTATTCTGTTAGCATAAGCTAGGTGAATATATGAGCGCTTAGAAAAAAGACCTTTCAGCAGCGATATATATATATATATATATATATATATATATATATATATATATATATATATATATATATATATATATATATATATATATATATATATATATATATATATATGTATATATATATATATATATATATATATATATATAGTTAAAAGAATAGAGGTGTAACACACAAGTTATTATATATTGGTAAACGGAATAGAAAATGCTGACAAATTGTTCACAGTTGAAAAATGGTTTAATTAGGAATAAAAGAGTATTAGTGTTTGTATGGGTTAGTATTCAGTTGTGGTTTTAAGTTTTTAAGTTTTTACCGGTTGCGCATTTCTAAATGCTTTTCAAAAACAATTTTGAGATAGAGTGTCCGTGCTGTTTGCTCTGATCAGAGCAAACAGCACGGACACTCTATCTCAAAATTATTTTTGAAAAGCATTTAGAAATGCGCAACCGGTAAAAACTTAAAAACTTAAAACCACAACTGAATACTAACCCATACAAACACTAATACTCTTTTATTCCTAATTAAACCATTTTTCAACTGTGAACAATTTGTCAGCATTTTCTATTCCGTTTACCAATATATATTTATATATATATATATATATATATATATATATATATATATATATATATATATATATATATATATATATATATATATATATATATATATGTATATACATACATATGTATATACATATATATACATATATATATACATATATATATATATATACACATATATATACATATATACATATATATATACATATATACACACATACACACACACACATAAATATATATATATATATATATATATATATATATATATATCTAAACTTGGACGGGAACAAAAACAGAAAGGCAGTACAAATAAAAGTTTATTAGGCTCACGTTCTTGAGAGTGGGGGGGGGGGGGCGTTTCGGGCCTAAGCCCTTCATCAGAAGAAAAGTGGGTAGGAAGACAGTTCCGAGGCTGTGCGGGGGAGTGGTGGAGAGACATTTAGAAAAAAAAGGGGTGAGAAAAAACGGTGGAAGGTGTACCAATAAAAATAAAAATCAACATAAAGATAAACAAGTGGTGGAAGGGCGTGAGGCGTGTAGGGTTGGTGGCGGTTGGAGTTGGGTGAGACAGGGGCGAGCTGGGAGGGCTGAAGGTGATGTTTGTGTATGTGTGTAGGTGTACGTGTGTATGTGAATGTGAGAGTTGGGGGAAGAACATGGTTCCATGTTCAGGAAAAGATGTGTGCGTGCGTGTTGATGGGGTGGGGTCAGAGGGGTGGGGGAGGGGGCGTGTAGATTCCGGAGGCTGAGTGTGTATATGTGGTGGCACGCACGTGTGTGTTGGTGTATATATGTGGTGTGCATGCGGGTGGCGTGGTTCGAAAAATGTGTGAGTGTATGTCCGTGGGTAAGTTCCTAAGGTAGTTCCGTGGAGTGTGCGATGAATTGCTGGATATTATTCAGGTTACGGAGTGGATAGCTGGAGCGATGACCGGTGGTGTGAAATCCATATATATATATGCATATATTCTAAGTCTTTAGGCCGCGTAAGTCTAGAGTTTCATAAGTGCATTCACAGGATTTCAATAACAGAGACAGTATAAATAGGGGAATGGTGCTGATAGCTGATTTTGAATGGGTATGTAGTGTGGCTTATAGTAGACGTGAATACAAACATAGAGAGGCTATGGGAGAAAAGTGAGGATTAAAAACATAAAAAATAAAAATATAAAGGGAGTAAAAAAATAATAGAAGGAAAGTATGGAAATGTTATTTTCGATAGTTATGATGATAAATATTAAAATAGGTACAAGTAAAATTAGGAAAATTGTGATATTTATATTGATGGATACGATATGCAAAATAACTAGAAAATAATTTAGATGGATATATGAGAGTATATTGATGAGGGAGAAAACTATATTTAGTGCGTAATGCACTGAATTGATGAACCAGTGGAATTGCAATGGACAATGTTGGTGAAGATTATAAGAATTGAAAATAGGATTAAGTAATATTAGCAATATGGTGAAATATTAGGGAACAGGAAAGTGGTAGTGTTATTTGTATTGGGATGGTTATGTTGCCATTATTACCAGTAATAAAAAAGGGGCGGTGAATTGGCAGTATCGGTAGAGAGTCGGACGCCAGGCTTTGCAGCATAGTTACGTACCTTTACGATCTGAGTTCAAATCCCGCCGTGGTTAACTTTGCCTCTCATCCTTACGGGGTCGATAAAATATATTACCAGTAATGTAGTAGGTATTTGCTGGCCATGTGCCAAAGGTAGAAACAATTATTACCAGTAATAATAAGGGCAGTGGATTGGCAGCATCTGTAGAGGGTCTGACGCCTTGATTTTCAGCAAAAAGTTACGGCTTTTTATTGTCTGAGTTCAAATCCAAACGAGGTTAACTTTGCCTTTCATCCTTACGGGTCGATAAAATAAAGTACCAGTAATACGCTGGTTTATGGCTGACCTCGTGCCAAAACTAGAAATAATAATTACCAGTAATGAGTTTTGATTTAGTCAGGGTCAACAAATATTTTCGGAGGGAAAAGTCGATTAAATCTAGCCCAGTGCCTCTTGGTATTTTAATTATCGACCCCGTAACAATTGCTTCTACTTTTGGTACAACGCAAGCAATTAGACCAGTGCATAACTGATGAACTCAGAACGCAATGGGTTACAACTCTATGCCGCAAAGCATGAGTCTGAAACTCTAACGATGTTGTCAATCTAGAACGACAGACAAAGTTAACCTCGGTGGGATTTGAACCCACAAATTATATGATTTTTGTCTCAGTTTTGTATTTTTATTATTTCGTCAAAGTTCTATCGTCAGCTCAATAAGTATTTGGTTCCTGTATGCCAAATCTTTTCTCCGGTTTTATTTCATCAACCCATGTTTTCTTATTGTAGTTGCATTCAATGTCAGCTCGTGCGTTTGCATATGCACCTGTGTGTGTGTGTGTTTTTTTGTGGTTAGCATGTGTATGTTTGTGTATATGTGTCTTTTTTGTGTAAACGTTTGTATCAATATTTCACTGTTCATTCTTTGTGTTATGTTTCCTATTCTGATTTCAATGTTTAGGATGTCAAGTAATAGTGTTTCTATCTATATATATATTGTGTAAGTGATGCGCGAGCAACGGAAGTGGATGATAAAGTTATACCTGTATCAATATAGAGTGTGTTACCGTGAATGTTCAAAGGTGCATAAATATAAACGCGTAGTCTAATATGTAGTATGCGCAGTGCAGTAAATACATGTTTCTTTGTGGTTGATTGTATGGTACCTCCATAAAAGGTACCTCCATAAAAAACACTTATTAGTAATACATACCCTTTTCAAAGACATCCCTGTATATATAAGAAATGCATAATCTGTAAACTAAGATCCCATATTAACTGTAACACTAGAAATGTAGTATATAGCATAATATGTACAGAAGGACAATGTAGAGATAAGAATATAGTGTACATAGGTGAGACAGCTCCTAGTATAGGGGAACGGTTAAATGAACACTGGCAAGGGCTTCAAGATAAAAAAAAGAATCATCAGTATTCCACCAACATGCTAAAATAGAACATAAGGGCAAATTTGAGAACATAGAAATAAAAATATAATCTACACGCAGAAAACACGCAATGTTTAGACAAATCACACAGGCAATAGACATAAATGAACTCCAACCAAAATTAAATAGAAAACATGAATGGAATAGCAAAAATCACAACTTACAATTAATGACAAAATGGAAACACACACACACATAGAACAAACAACCAACCAGTAAATGTAAATAAACAAAGAAATAAACAAATAAAAACACACACAGACATCCGGATGTAACACATGCGCAAGCTAACCACACAACACACACAAAAACAAGATGGCGTAGGACAGAATTAATGAGAGGCACAAAACAAAGAAAAGAATCCCCAGTCCCTGAAGAGGTCGTAGAATGTGTGACTAAAGAACTTTAACAATATATGAACAACCGTCCGGTTGTGGAACCAACCAACCAACCGGAAATTTATAAATTCTTAAATTTATAAATTTAATTTATAATATATTGGAGTGAAAGCATCTGGTGCGTGTGTTTCTTATTGGCAACATTAACCTCCCAAAGTATAACAATATATATATATATATATATATATATATATATATATATACAGAATTAGCCGTCGAAACGGCTTGAGCTCAGCCGTCGAGGTCCTACTCGTTCCTATATATATATATATATATAGTTCGTTTCTGACCCTCCCAAAGAATAACAATATATATATAGTGTTGTAATAATATTGCCAGGATTAATAACAGAACACACTCACTGTTTGGTTGGTTTTCGCTTCTGTATCTTTTATATCAGTTAATTCATTCGCTCCTCAATGTTTACCATTGACTGACCAATCGTCAAAAGTATAGATATAATATAGACACAAACACATATATATAGTCTAGCAAAGTTCTTTTGTTGCACATATGCAACATCGTCAGTGGTGCCATTATGTTCCTCCTGTTGTAATTAACATATTTATTGATTTATTTATTTAATTTTGCCTTCGTTCTTGTCTTCTCTGCGCATGCCTTTGCGCGTGTGTATACAGTTTAGTGTGTATTCGCAATGGCGTGACTGCGTTTTGGTTATTGTATTCTATCTTAGTTTACTAGTGTGTGCTAAAATGTGTTTGTCGTTATTGTGCCTGCGTATATATCTATTTAATTATTTATTTATATTTATCTTAGGTCAGTACTGTTTGTTTTTGTGTTGTTGTTATTCCATTCATTTTTTTCTGTGTAGCTTTGGCATTCTACGTTCTATTTCACGTGCCTCCCTGATTTGCCTATCTGCTGGGTCATTTCTATGTTTAGATATTACTTTAATTTCTATGTTGTCTATGTTACCATCATGTTGTTGTCTTGCGTGAACCATTTTTCGTCCTTTTATTTCGCCCAAATATTGGTCTATCCTTTCACCTATGCTACGAGCTGCCTCGCCTATGTATGTTGTTGTCATGCTTCTGTAAGTATCCTCTGTACATATTATGCTATAGACCAGGTTTCTAGTTTTACAGTTTATCCGGGGTTTACTTTATATGTAATACATTTCCTATTAGTACAGTAGATTTTCTTAAAAGGGTATGTTTTGCTGATCAGGGATTTTATGGTAGTTCTTGGCTTTTCTACCACCTTAATCTTTAAGTGGGTCTTTCTCAGGGCCTTTCTACACTGGTTAGCTAATTTCCCTCCAGGGCTAGCGTCCACGAACATAACACTCTGGTATATCTGGTTATCGTACCATGAGGTGGCTTTCCCTATCTTATGTTTAGTCCTATCTAAGCTATTCCATCATTTGCTCTTGTATAATGGGCAAATTCCTTTCATGTCCAGTTCTATCAGGGTCTTATACTTCTCCGAGGCTCCCTCGGAGACTCTGTCTTTCTGGTTGTAGCCAGAGTACTGCATTCTGTTGATGAAGTTTTGGGTGTGTCTTTCCATCTCTGTTGCGTCGCACATTCGTGACACGTTCTTCATCACTCGTACCAAATCTGCGATCAGAATATTAAAATTAGCACATACTGGACATTGCTTAGTTTTTGATTATCAGGTATTTGGAGGCCATGGGTAGTGTGAGTGGAGAATTTGG
>OZ024743.1:110175797-110273297 GCA_964016885.1 Eledone cirrhosa
ATGATGCTAGGTGTTTCCATTATTTTGTCCAACCGCTGTATATATATGGGTGTGTGTGTGTATGTGTGTATGTATGTGTTTGTAAGTGTGTGTAGGCGTGTATATATATATATATATATATATATTGTTATACTTTGGGAAGGTCATGTTGCTAATAAGAAACACACGCACCAGTTGCTTTCACTTCAATTTATTATAATAAATTCATAAATTTAGGAATTTATAAATTTATGGTTGGTTGGTTCCACAACCAGATAGTTGTTTATATACTGTCAAAGTTCTGTCGTCACACATTCTGTGACCTCTTCAGTGACTGGGGATTCTTTTCTTTGTTTTTGTGCCTCTCCTTTGTTCTGTCCTACGCCATTTTGTTTCTGTATGTGTGTGGTGTGCTCAGTCTGCACCAGAATTTGGTGTAGGTATTTCCTGGGAAAAGATGATCTGTTTTCGTATCAATTCACTACGATATTCGTACCAGATCCCTCACCATGGGCATGTATATGACTCATTCGAAAATACCATTTTGCTTCATGTTAAAGAAATTATATTCTCTAGAGGCGGTTTGTTTTCTTCAGAAAAATAGAAGAACTTATATGAAGTAATTGGAATTAACTCATCCTAAATAATGTAACTAATAAATACCACATAGCTAGATCAGAAGCCTATAACGGTGTTATTAATGATGTCGGATTAATCCCTAAACATTGTCTCTCGAGTACAATGCTTAGGTAATCGTGTCATTTTCATCACACAGGAAGTTATTGAACCTAACTTCACTACGAGGCCTATCTGTAGATTGGTAAACTCAACCAGAATAGAATTAGTGCAGGTCAGTAAAATGTTGGAATGCTATGTTACGCATTAAGAAAATTACGAACCTCATACAGTAAAACATGAGACAGTCTGACATGTCCACGTTGAGAGGAATTCTTTGAAGAATTGAGCAGGTTTTACTTATTTAGATGTTCTAGATATTCGCCATACCATATGTAAGATACTATTAGCAAAGTATTTAGAGTTAACTCGTAATTGACGTTAACTTAATCATGTTCTCAGGACCATAAAAACCACATCATATAACTGAAAAACAAATTCCGAAAATATATTAAAAGAATTGCTGCCCCCACGAGAAGATTCTAAAGTTTAATCCCTAATATTAGTTGTAGGATTTCCAATGAATTATTCATCATGGAGAAGGTCGATAATACAGCACGCGAGAATAATAAGGCATATCTAGATTCCGTCTTCAAGGACAATATTAAGTAGATATTAAAGGAGCTTCTACTTGACTGACCTAAGACGAAAAACATAAAGAGAAAATAATCTTGTTCACCCCAACAGTTTTACTATAATTATTGTAGGAAGTTCCCCGCTACCAAAATACGTAAGTTACAATATTTAGTAGCTACTCCGAGATGATAAACAGTTCCTGCAGCTGTTGCATTAGATCGAAAATGACAGCTAAAAAAGAAATTCAATGGACAGCAAGAATGCTTTTCAATGATAAATGAATACTCCATTACACTTCAGATATGGAATATCACGCCAGGCCGAAGTTGTACATATTACCACCATCCATTCCAATTGCAGTAGAAGATACTCTGATGTGGTATAGGTTCGGTTAAACAACGATTCTACTCACGAGTCGTTTTAAACTTCTTGAAATCAGGAAATACGCCAATCAAAATATAAACAAATCATGCATTCAAATAATGGTAGAATCCATCTGGAGCCCATACTAAATTTTAATTAAAAAACATTTGTTCCCTCTGTCTCGGTGTAAAATGAAAGATTCTTGAAAGTTTAAAGTTATTGATGAAATACCTGAACTCAAATATCAAGGTATTTAAGAGCTTCGTATAATCTAAGAAATATTTGTTTTCATTATGGCAAATTATTGCCACTTGGATATCTAGTCATGATAAACAACAGTACTACATCCATTATAATGTCCACACGCTAGCACTCAACACATCATGTGACTTTGTCCACACCCTACATTAATCTATGATTTATAACAATAAATTGAACACACATTCACAGAAGCCCACAAAACCTCACCGCTATTCGAATAACTATACTAGAATCCTGACCTTTAGGATTTGGATCAACATATTCATCAGGTTCTGTCTCTTTCCACATATGATTTCAACAGATGTTCTTGGTTACATATTTCACTTTACAACTGAAGATTTAGTCATATTTGTTTCGGTGCTACCTTTTGAATTCTTCACTGTCACGGACAGTCTGCATATGCTACATGGATTAGGCCTGAAACCTAAGTTATATATATATAGGAGAAAGTATGACTCCGACGGCAGTGCTCAAGCAGTTTCGACGGCTATTTCTCGAGTCCAGAAATAGCCGTCGAAACGGCTTGAGCTCTGATGTGGGGGTCATACTTTCTCCTATAACCCACTCTACTATCCTAAGTATTGAGTACTCTGGTGCGTTATAGTCCATCTGGTTCCTTACCTCAACTCCTTCGTCATATATATATATATATATAGAAGTGGTTACACAACAGTTAGTTCACCAAACCGAGAACAATTGTTTCACCTTAGCGGTCCTCAGCTCGTGATGGACATGGTTATATATATATATATATATATATATATATATATATATATATATATATATATATATATATATGTATATATATATATGTATATATATATATGTATATATATATATACGATGTGTGTCACAAAGGTTCCAGGACTTATGTCACAAAAGAATTTTTTCAAACCCAAACTTCCCACTAAGAGTTTTCTCCTTCAAATAATCCCCCTGGAGTATGTAACTCTAATCTTAGCTCTCTGCAGCGATCAAAATTTTTCTTCATAATTTCATATACATCTCCTCTATTTCAGGTCGTGGAGCAATGAACTCAGACCAACGAACAAACTTGAAGTTTCTGGTACGGTTGGGGAAAACCCGGTCAGAAGCACTGGCGTTGCTGCAGCAAATGCATGGAGATGAGACAATGTCACGCCTACGTGTTTTTGAGTGGTCCAAGATGCCCCCAGCAGCGGCAGGCCCCCAACAACCAGGACTGAGGTTAACGTTGAGCGCGTCAGGCAGATGGTGCGTAGCTATCGTCGGCTGCCTGATGGCAAATGAGCGGGGCATGAATCGGAAGAGCGACTGGAAGATTCTCACTGAAGATTTGGACATGCGGAAAGTCTGCGCGAAGATGGTGCCAAAACTGCTGAACAATGACCAGAAGGCTCGACGCATGCAAGTGTGGCAGGACATCCACGAGCATCTTGAAACCGAACAGGACTTGCTAGGGACAGCCATCACCTGTGATGCGACATGGATCTTCTAGTACGATCCGGAGGGGACCCATTTTGAAGACCTTTACGACATCAGAAAGGCCGGGAAGATGGAACTGCGCAGGATCCAGAAATAATCCTTCCAGGAGTGCATGCAAGCGTGGCAGAAAAGGATGGAAAAATGCATTAGACTCCAGGGGCATTACTCTGAAGGAGAAAGCTCTTAGTATGAAGTTTATGTTTGAAATAAATATTTTGTGATATCAGTAATGGAACGTTTCTGACACACCACGTATATATATATATATATATATATATATCACATATATAAGAACCGTAAATTAAATATTTATTAAAATAACAGATTAAAGTTTAAGCAAATAATCGATACTTTCACCATTAACAGGATCTCCTGAAGATCCCGTTAAGGGTGAAAGCAGCGATTGTTTGCTTAAACTTTAGTCTGTTTATATATATATATATATATATATATATATATATATATATATATATATATATAAAGATATATATATATATATATATATATAACTGATTTGTAAGATTTCGCCAGATGGTGGTAATAAGTTAGATATGGGCTGGGCTAATACTGGCCGGAATCTATCAAAGTTAACAAAGTAAAGTTGTATATATATACACACACACACACACACACACACACACATATATATATATATATATATATATATATATATATATATACATAGTTATGTAATAAACAACATAAGGTAATTATTTCACTTACCAGTGGCTTCTTGGAAGCAAACCAAATTTGCTTTCATTCATCAGAATGAAAAAAATCCTAGTGCATTTATTGACAATGGATTTTAAAAACAAAAATATTATCTATATGAAAGTGAGGCTGGAAAAGGAAGAAGGAAAGGACAAATAAACACACGAGCACAGACACATATATACATACACATATATATATATACATACATATACATATATATATACACATACATACACATATACATACACGTACAAATACACATACCTATACATACATACATACACACATATATATATCCACATATCCATACATACACATACGCACATAATCATACATATATACACACGTACATACACACACATACATACACACATATACACACACATACATAGGCACACACAAATATAGATATATGTACACACACCTACATACGCACACACACAATTACACATACAAATAAATAAATACATACACACACACATATACACATACATATGCATATACCCATACACATACATACACAAATATATACACATACATACATAAATATATATATATATATAGAGAGAGAGAGAGAGACATATACATACATATACAAACATACATACAAATACATACAAACACATGTATGTGTGTAAAACTCATTCTTAGATGTATTCAATGAACGTAGCTTAAATCTAAATATATATATATATATATATCATAATAATAATAACATGTGGAGAGGAGGCACACGAGTTAGGAGATATATATATATATATATATATATATATATATATATATATATATATATATATATGAAAACAGGGAGAAAGAGACGATTATGAGGAAGACAAATATATCTTTTTCCTTTTTTGTTTATCTCTCTCTCTTTTCTGGGTTAGAAAATGATTAAAACGAAATGTTTTACTTTGTGTGAAGTGTTAAGGTATTAGTTGATTTATTTATTATTTAACAATGGCATTTACTTATCTATTTATATTTTAATTATTGTCTATTACCGGTTTCAGCATTTATATGCATTATCAAATGATAGTGAAATGTATTAGTGTGGTGTCGCACATGTTAAACAGATGGTGCAGAAAGAATAATGTTATATACAAACAAGGTTTTAAGAAGTGAAATATGAAAAACAAATGAAAAAAAACGTGCATAAAGTGGAACGTAAATGTCAATGTGGAAGAAAAAATAATTGTTTCTACTTGAGGCACAAGGCCATCAATTATCCAGTGCATTACTGGTACTTTATTTTATCGACCCCGTAAGAATGAATGGCAAAGTCAACGAAGCATAGTCATTGAAGTTAAGCAGTTCAAAATGTGTTAATATCGCAAGAGTGCTTAGTTGAAACATGGTTCCGTGAAGGAGGCATATGGTGGACTGTTGTTTGATATGATTTCCCTTTTTGGACAGTTAATATGCAGGGGGCAGCAATTCTTGCTGGGTGATATTTAATTTATTTAAGAAAAAGGATTAGGTAGTGTGTGAGGGAGGTAACTCTTGTAAATGTTTGATGGTTTGTTGCAGTTTTAGATTGATCCGATTTTTAGGGCTGAGTAGTGGTTGAAATGTATTAATGAAATGTATTTCCTTATTGTTACGTTGGATGAAAGTAGCGTTGTCTATGAATTTGTAAATGGGGAAAATTTTAAAGTCTGGATGTTGGCTGAGAGCACAACTGGCGATATGTTCACTAAATGCATTCTTTTTGTATTCCTGTATTTAATTTGTGATTTATGGACGGTCATAGGTTGACAGAGGCTGTTTTTTGTCTGTACTATGTAGTGGTCTTGACAACCTGAGCATGTCAAAACATAGATAAGGTTTTCAGATGCACAGGTAAAGTTGTGTTTAACTGTGAAACGTTGTCCTTGTTTAAAATGGAATGTTGAATCTTCTATTAGATTTATGCATATGCCACAGTTGGGCCTTCCGCATTTTGTTACTGAGAGAGAAACAAAAAAGGAAAACAACATATTTTTCTTCCTCATAATCGTCTCTTTCTTCCTGTTTTCATATATATATATATAAAAGAAAATAATAAGTATTATATATATATATAAATAAAACGGTGAAAGGGATAAACAAATAGTTGGGAATACGACAAATAATAAATAAATGAATAAATAGATAAGGGTATACATGTTTATAGCAGATTTAGAGCACTCAACAAGCTCTGGAGCAAATAATCCATGAAAATAAGCATTAAATCACTCTGTAGGTAATTCTGCATATACATACACATACATATATATATATATACATACACACACATACACACACACACGCACACACACATATATACATACATATACATACATATAAATATATATACATATAGGAAAAAGTATGTCCCCGACTGCAGAGCTCAAGTCGTTTCTGAGGCTAATACATATATACACACATAAACATATATATATATATATACAAATACACATATACACACACACAATCTACAAAAAGTTACGTCACCACCTTATTAAAAATACACACACACATATAAACACACATACACACACACACACACACATATATATATATATATATAAAGGGGCAAAAAGAACAATTGTTTGTACACCTTTGGTACTCCATCGAATGGTCTAAAATAGACCAATCGATAGAGTACAGGATATTTTTATTCTTGAATTCCCACACCTTATGTGCGAGAGCCGTTTTTGTTCTTTTATCGGAGTGTTTAAAAGAAGCGACATGTGCATAAAACCTGGTTTTAAACCTGTTCTGTGTCATGCCAACATATCGTTCACTCCTGGCTTGCTGGTTGTTAATTAACGGTGTCACTTTGGCCTCATATACAACGGATTTGGTGTTACATTTGCCCTGTAATGGGCATTCATCCGGCTTCCTGCAACTGCATTCTGGATTTATTCTCGTACGATTAGAATTGGTGATTTTAGACTTCATTGAAGGGCAGCAAGAGTAACTGATTTTATCTACATTTCTATTAAATATCTCATAACATCTATGATTAGGAGGAAAATGTTTGTCTAAGATGTCAAGGAATTTCCTTCCTACATTAGTTTTGGCAGTTAGAGAGGGGTGTAAACCAAATAATTTTCCTTTACCTATTATTGTGGTTAATTTTAGGGGGAGGAGTAGGTAAATAATTAATGTGTTCTGTAAATCCGCTGTTATTAAGGGCATTATTATAATAAGGGGCGGCTTTGTTAAAATGTTTAGAGACGAAGATATGGTAGAAATCCTACGGCTAATGTTGGGAATAAGATTTTTAAAAACTATAGGGGAGTTGCAAGACTCTTTGTGTATATATATCTAAGATTTTCGTTAGGTTTATGATAAGGTTTAAAAGAGGCAGTAAGTAGATCAAGATTAATGTCAAGAAAGTTAGCATTTGTAAGGTTCGTATCTATAGTGATTTTAAGGTTAAGATTAGCACAAGTATTGATTAAATATTTACGGAATTGATCAAGGTTATGGCCATTGGTGGTATGAGAAACTGCCAATCCATCGTCACGGTATAAAGCGATATTATGGGAAGGACATTTCTCTTTAAGGGTGTGGAGAAGGAATAGTCCTACTAAGTCACACACATCCGCACTGTCATATGAAGGCATTGCAACATCAAAAGCGTATAATGTATGGTCTTTGAGGGTAATATATGCTTTACGTCTATATACATATATACACACACACACACACACACACACACACACACACACACACACATATATATATATATATATATATATATATATGAAGCGAATTCCTATTTCATTTTTATTAAAAGTTGAGCCAACTTATGCAGCTTCATATGCAATTGAGATTAATCACCTCATTTACACAGACGAGAAAAGTATATATTCTCGCCTGTCCAGCAGTCGCAAGCGGTGGGAGGGACCGTCCTGGCGAAGGCCAGTTAAGCCTGAAATGCATAGACGGTTGGACATTACCAGAGGGCGTAGAGCCCCCCGGTGTTTGCATGACTACGGCTTCCTAACACCGTATTTCTTTGGAGATAAGAAATATTTATACATATTGTATGAAGCTATGCTTGACGCGAAATCCTCTTTCCTATATATATATCAAACTTTACTTTGATAACTTTTATAGGTTTCGGCCAGTATAGGTAAGGCCATGTCTAACTTATAGCCCCACCTTACAAATAAGTTATATATATATATATAGTATTTACGTATCGAGAAAGAGAGAAAAAGGAGGGATAGGTGATACATATAGTTATTTGCCAAGTAGCGTATGCCAAAGGTGCTCGATACTATATATATATATATAGCTGAGAATAGACTTCCCTGACGACGAAATGATTCTCTATATTTTCTTCGGAAAGTATATTTATTCCATTTCAGAAACTAATTAGTTGGGAGTGAAATTTTAGTAAGTAAGTTAATTTTATAATTTTCTTATTTTGCGTCTCTCATATTATTGTTCTGCAACCCCATGCATCGAACCACAAAGTTACTAAGACAAAACCTATATATTTGCTAGCATTGATATGCATCTGTATGGATATATATGTTACTAGATATATTAATTCTTTATTATATATATATATATATATATATATATATATATATATATATATATATATATATATACATACATATGTGTGTGTGTGTGTGTGTGTGTGTGCGTGCGTGTGCGTGTGTGTGTGTGTGTGTGTATATTTATTAAAATAACAGATTAATGTTTAAGCAAAGAATCGCTTCTTTCACCCTTGACTGGATCTTGGATTTTAGTTTTCAAATTTATTATTATTACTATATACATATATATATATATATATATATATATATTTATATATATATATATATATATATATATCTTGATCCATGGTCTTGAAATCACTTACGGAGGAGGAACCCCGACTTCTGCCCATTGCCAGTCTTCGCCATGAGAGTCCCAGTTGGAAGGTTAGGTCGTCTCGCCACCGTGTGATTGTACGTTCTTTTGATCTTGTCGACTTTCTTGGTATCCACTCTGTCAATCTGATCGTCCATCTCTTGTCTTTGAGTCGCAAGATGTAACCAACCCATCTGTGTCTGTTCGTCTTCATAGTTCTTCAATACCCTGTTCGTTATCACACACGCACTTGTACATTAGCACATAGATTCCTATAGGCTCTTTTATGGTCTGAAACATATACTCTTACAGCTAACACAGCCCAATAAATTACACACTACCCACTTTTCCCTTCACAGCTTATGTTAACGTACAGTTGCTCGTAGCTTTGTACATACAAATACACACACACGCTGTTACTTTCATATACACACACATATCCTCTTAGTTTCCTACGGACGTATAAGAACACACACACACACATATATATATATATACATATATATACATATATATACATATATATATATATATACATATATATATATATATATATATATATATATATCCTCACACGCAAAAAGCGTATAGGGACATATGTATTGTCCAACCATTATTTCGGTAAAGGTAACCATAGTAAGTACAGTAAATTTTTGGAAATCTATTTTGAAACTTTTTTTTATTTGCTAAACCTTGATTATATATGTTCTGGCTCGTTAATTTATTAACCTGCCATTGAACCATATTGGCATATGGTTGGATAATACACGTGTCCCTATATGCTTTTTGCGTGTATTTTTATTATTATCTCCTCTTGGTCGAGATAAATTTGGTCGTGTTAACTACTGCTATTTATAGTGGTAGTAGATTGACCTCCCTGCCTCTGTCTACTATATTTGCATACGGCACTGGACAGAGTTGCTTCCACATTATTCATTCTCATCTCGGGAACAATTTTGAATAGCGCCAGTTCGTAATTTGAACTCGGGAATTTTATATTCTCCGAGAGAAAAGAACCTTCTGACGAAAGTTTATCTTTTCAATGGGAGCCCGGAAGGACTATCCATTTATTTTTGAGACTCGAAACCGATTATGTAAAGGTAACCATAGTAAGTACAGTGAATTTTTTGAAATTATTTTGAAACTTTTTTTTATTTGCTAAACCTTGATTATATATGTTCTGTCTCGTTAATTTATTAACCTGCCATTGAACCACATTGGCATATGGTTGGACAATACGTGTGTCCCTATACGCTTTTTGCGTGTAAGGTTATATATACTTTATTATTATTAATCTCCTCTTGATCGAGATAAAATTTGGTCGTTTTGACTACTGCTATTTATAGTGGTAGTAGATTGTTGTCCCCGCCCGTAAAAGGGGCCCGGCGCGCAGCCGGTTTTTTTACCGCCATATAGTACCTTTAAATTGGAGACCTAATCATAATTATTAGATTTATCACGCCTCCCTCTACTTAAACAAATCCCCCTCCTGGGAAGATTAATAGTACTGGTTTGGTACAAGGATGTCTTAACGATGAGGGCGGACTTCCCACTGGCGCACCTGAAGCCTGTTATACATTTCTAGAGTGCTTGGAAAAATTGATTTCCGTAGTTTTTGCTAGGCGAAATCACTCGGAAGGGCTGACACGCGGTAAGGTTGGGCGGACGGAGCCTGCAGTCGCCGCATGCTGTTTGACTGCTAAACAAATACATCCTCTTTACTCTATAATACAATTTAAGTTTCTTCATAAAAACTATTTCTTTACTTAAACCTGGCAAACAAAGCCTAAAAAATGTTAATCTTTTTAATTTTCAATTTTCTAATTTCTTAAATTTTGTAATGTTAATATTAAATATTGAATTTTTGTAACTTCATCCTATAGATCTAAACAAAAATTAATGTTCAATCTTCTGCTCACACATTATAACATGCAGACCCCCACTATATTTACCTCTGTTATAATATATACCTCTGTTAAGATAAGCGTCCTTTAGAATAAACTATTTTCGCGCCCTTACTGGCCTGACGAGCTTGACATTGGGACGGACTTCTCTTCATCTTTCTTTCTGTATTTCTTCTTGTAGCTCGACATTAACGCTGACTTTTCTTCTTCTTCCTTTTCTTCCCCCTTCTTTCTGCCTTTTTCCGTGTAGCATGATATTAACGCTGACTTAACTTCCTCTGCCTTTCTATTTGACCGGGATGGTAGTAGCACACTAAAAACTTTAACCCCCACACAAGATGGCCTCAAGTAGACCGAATAGCCAACACTTGAGGGTGACCGGCTAAAGTGGAAGATGCTAGATTGTCGTTCGTCCTCCGGTCTTTGATTTTCAGCCCCCATGGATTTTACCTATTACATTCATTTATTGTATTTCGAAAACCTGATGATATCAACGGTTATTGAAATGATCATAGTATAATAAATCTTTCAAGGATTTACACAAGTCCAGCCTCCAGTCATTGTATTATATTATATATATATATATATATATATATATTCCCGGTAAGAGGTGGCGCTATGTCGTGGTTGTTGAATTTAAACGTTGGTCTTTCCTACGTGCATGTTCATTCCAACTGGTGAACTTATTTTGTGGATGATACAGAGCATGGTGTCTAGCTCCTTGATTGAATGTGCTCTTAACACAATGTCGTCTGCGAAGTCGAAATGGCGGAGGCACTCACCATCGATGTTAATTCCTCTGTACTCCCACTGAATCTTATACAAGATGGCATCTTGCAGACATGAGGTAAACAGCCTTGGTAAGATCGTTGAGCGAGTAGACAGCTACTTGGGGAAAATGGTGACCTTCTCCCGGAGATCAAGAGAAGAATCACGCTTTGATGGGTGCGTCTTCGGTAACATATTTATAATCATGATGTGTCCCAAATCCACCACGAGAATGAAACGGAAAATCTTCAACGAGTATATCTTGCCAGTGATGATGTATGGCAAAGAGACCTGGACGCTGAATAACACCATGAGGAAAATATTCAGTGCCTCCGAGTGAAAGATGGAGCATATCATGTTGGGAATCATACTGCGAGACAAGAAAAAGAACATTTGGATTCGACAACGAATCCAAACCTCTCTACCCCCATCTTCTATAAACCGACAGACTCCCACTCTTACCTCTACTTCACCTCGGCCCATCTAACCCACACCAAACCAACCATACCATATTCTCAATTCCTCCGTCTTTGCCGGCTCTGTTACCAGACACGGTTTCAAACCCATGCCCTTCACATTGCCTCGCTCTTCATCCAGCGCGGATATACTCCCACCCTGGTCCAAGCTGCTCTCACCCGCACCCGTGAAGCCGACCGTAATATAGCACTCTCATAGATTTGTTTTCGAAAATTTAAATTTAAATATATTTATGTATATATGTACTTTACTTTAATGTACTTTAGTATATGCGCCTGGGCGAATGTAAAGAAGTATATGTGTTTAGAAGTACCACTTTCTTAAAGGATGGTCAGTTTATTGCTTCATAGACGATTTGTCAAGGTTACTTTAATTAATGAATATATATTTATCAATTTCCTATGTATATATGTTGGTCTCTGTGAAGGTATGTCCCTATTACTTATGTTATATTTGTATATCTAAATATAATGTATTTCATATTTACAGGCAAAAACACATAAACGTATATGCGGAAATGTATGTAATATTTACATCTATTATTGAAAGAGAAATCTTGATACTCCTGCATTCATACCGAATGTACATATAAATAAAATGCATTTTTATTTTTGTTTGAATTTCGTACAAACGTATAATACACTATTACTAGAGAATAATTTTGCATTTATTACATTCATACATATGACATTTAACAACGAAAAAAATATGCATAATGTTATGTGAATGTATTTGTATCTACATAGAACATACTTGATAGTTCACAACGTCTATTTTGCACCGAATGGAACCTTACTCTGCCATTGAATTCTATGCAAAATACCCAATTAGTCGTCACTACGCTGTGACACTTAACGTCTCAACTCCAACAACATTTGTGACAAGGAAACGCAATAGCTTGTGATATACAGAAACAGGCATTTTGAATAATGTTAAACATATATCCAACTTCATTGCATCATGTCAACAATTCTAGGAGAATATAATTGCACAAAATTGTCTTCCTATACCTGGATGATGCTACATTCAGTTTAACTCAACAGTCAAACCAAATACATATTTCACTTTAAACACACGAAAGGAAATATATTTGTTAAATAACGGTGGGTGAACGGGAGGTGGAGACAGAGTGAAGGGCGAGTGGGATTTAGTTGTACCTTAATCGGTCTGAATCTGGTATTTTGTGTTCGATTGCAGGTGTATAATTCACGTTTGTCGTGGTTGATTAAAAACGTGAAATGAAACAAAAATAGCGTAGACATTACAAGACAATACAATAGGAGGGACAACGATGTGCAACGAAATAATTTTGATATAATATATATATATATTTATATCTGGATTTTTACCCGTTGGTAAATCCGTGATACACATTGATTGCCAAATAAATTAACTATAGAGATATAAAAGATACAAAAGCGAAAACCACCCAAACAGTGAGTGTGATCTGTTATTATTTCTGGTAATATTATTACAACAATATGGTCATCTTCAAGTATAACAATATATAATAATAATAATAATAATAATAATAATAATAATAATAATAATAATAATAATAATAATAATAATGGATAGGAAGACTAGGAAGCTATTGACTATCTACAACATGTTCCACAAGAGGAGTGATGTCGATAGACTCTACCTAAGGAGATCTGAGGGTGGAAGAGGTCTTATCAGCATAGAGGACTGTGTTCAGATGGAGAAAAACAACCTATACAAATACGTGACCTATAGTAAGGAGCCAATGCTCAGAGCTGTACTGAAGGAGGGGACAGTAGGCCAGGGGATATCCAAGGAGGAAATAACATCAAGGAGGAAGAGCAGCCTTAAGGGAAAATCCCTTCATAGTACCTTCTTTGAGAAAACTGAATTTAGAGATCCACAGACATGGAACTGGTTGAGAAGAGGAGACCTCAAAAAGGCTACAGAAGGAATGCTAATGGCTGCGCAGGAGCAGGCCCTCAAAACGAAGTGGTTGAAGCACCATATCTACAAGGAGGAGGCTAGCCCACTGTGCAGGATCTGTGGAGAGAGAGAGGAGACTGTGGCTCACATTGTGTCCGAGTGTAAACACCTAGCCCAGACCCACTATAAGGGCTGGAGACACGATGTGATGGGCAGGGTGATCCACTGGCACCTGTGCAAAGTAAACAATCTACCACATTCTGAGAAATGGTATGAGCATAGGCCAGAGGCGGTGATGGAGAACAGTCAGGTGAAGGTGCTGTGGGATTTTAGGATACAGACGGACAAAAAACTGGAACACAATAGACCTGACCTGGTGGTTGTGGACAAAGAAAAAAGATCGTGCCTGATTGTGGATGTGGCCTGCCCGTTCGACACGAGAGTGCAAGAGAAGGAGAGGGAGAAAATTAACCGATACCAGGACTTAAAGTGGGAGGTGAAAAGGATTTGGAACTGCCATGAAGTCAAAGTGATCCCGATTGTCATAGGCGCACTGGGGACTATCTCCAAAGGTTTCCAGGGATGGTTAAAGAAAATCGGCCCCTTCACGCTTTTTGGAACGCTTCAAAAGGCATGCTTGCTTGGAACAGCAAGAACCCTCCGATACGTCCTGAATATCTGAGGCTGCAGGTAGTGGCTTGATATTCAATCCAACGGACTTTCCAGTTAACCAACATCAATGACTGAGATTCAAGGAATAGCAATAACAATAATAATAATAATAATAATAATAATAATAATAAAAAACATAGGCACTAAAAATAGACTGGAAATAAAATACAAAACTAGGAGTAAAAAGCTAAATATTATCATAGAGGAATTGAAGCAACGCATTGTAGCAAAGAGTGCAAAAATCAGGCGATACGAGAACAGAGTCAGTCAGTATAAACAGAACCGCATGTTCGACAACCAGAATATGCTGTTTGGACAGCTTGAGGGGAAAGAAAGAGGCAACGACTTGATCCCTGGGGCGGAACAAACTAAAACATTCTGGAGAGGAATATGGGAGCAGGATGTTAGACACAATGCCCAGGCAGGGTGGATTGAGACAGTACAGAGGGAGATCGGTGAGCAGGCACAACAACAAACTGATTTGAGTATCACAGTTGAAACTCTTAAGGGGCAGGCCAAAAAACTAACCAACTGGAAATCACCAGGCCCAGATGGTGTGCAGGGGTATTGGATTAAACATTTAACATCCCTCCACCCGAAGCTGACGGCCATGTTCAATGACTGCTTGGTGTCGGGTGAGGTGCCAGAGTGGTTGACAAAAGGTACCACAGTTCTGATAATGAAAGACCGAATCAAGGGTAATGATGTTACCAACTATAGACCTATCACATGTCTGTCCGTAATGTGGAAACTGTTGACGAGCATTGTGTCTGAGGAAATCTACCATCACCTCCACACAAACAACTTGTTACCAGACGAACAGAAAGGATGCCGAAAGAAGTCACGTGGTACAAAGGACCAGTTGCTTATTGATAAGATGGTAATGGGGAATTGCAGGAGGAGACACACTGATCTTGCCATGGGATGGATAGACTACAGAAAGGCATTTGACATGGTGCCTCATTCCTGGATCACCAAAAGCCTGGAGATCTTCAGGGTGGCAGATAACATCAGACAGTTGCTAGGCAGGAGTATGGGGTCCTGGGAGACAGAGTTGACATCAACTGGAGTATCCTTGGGAAGCGTGAAGATCAAGAGAGGTATCTTTCAGGGAGATAGCCTGTCCCCTCTGTTGTTTGTCCTTGCCCTGATGCCCTTGACCATTATGCTGCGAAAAGTGAGAGCAGGATACAAGTTGGGAAGGGGAGAGCTTACCATCAATCACCTCCTCTTCATGGACGATATTAAGCTCTTCGGGAAAAGTGAGAAGGAGTTGGATGTGCTTGTTGACACTGTTCGTATTTTCAGCAGTGATATATGTATGCAGTTTGGTATTAGTAAATGTGGAGTCATTGTGATGAAGAGGGGTAGGTTGAGCAGAAGTGACGGGATCCAGATACCAACAGGTGAGATGATAAAGGAAATTGACTCTGAGGAAGGATACAAGTATTTGGGTGTTCTGGAGGCTGATGGCATAAAGAACAAAAAAATGAAGGAATTGTTAAGAACTGAATACATTCGGAGAGTAAGGAGCGTATTGAAGTCACATCTGAACAGCAGAAATGCCATAAGCGCAGTAAATTCCCGAGCTGTGTCTATTATCAGGTACAGTGCGGGAATTCTGAGATGGAATGTTGCTGAACAAAAAGAAATGGATAGGAAGACTAGGAAGCTATTGACTATCTACAACATGTTCCACAAGAGGAGTGATGTCGATAGACTCTACCTAAGGAGATCTGATGGTGGAAGAGGTCTTATCAGCATAGAGGAATGTGTTCAGATGGAGAAAAACAACCTATACAAATACGTGACCTATAGTAAGGAGCCAATGCTCAGAACTGTACTGAAGGAGGGGACAGTAGGCCAGGGGATGTCCAAGGAGGAAATAACATCAATGAGGAAGAGCAGCCTTAAGGGAAAATCCCTTCATAGTACCTTCTTTGAGAAAACTGAATTTAGAGATCCACAGACATGGAACTGGTTGAGAAGAGGAGACCTCAAAAAGGCTACAGAAGGAATGCTAATGGCTTCGCAGGAGCAGGCTCTCAAAACGAAGTGGTTGAAGCACCATATCTACAAGGAGGAGGCCAGCCCACTGTGCAGGATCCGTGGAGAGAGAGAGGAGACTGTGGCTCACATTGTGTCCGAGTGTAAACACCTAGCCCAGACCCACTATAAGGGCTGGAGACACGATGTGATGGGCAGGGTGATCCACTGGCACCTGTGCAAAGTAAACAATTTACCACATTCTGAGAAATGGTATGAGCATAGGCCAGAGGCGGTGATGGAGAACAATCAGGTGAAGGTGCTGTGGGATTTTAGGATACAGACGGACAAAAAACTGGAACACAATAGACCTGACCTGGTGGTTGTGGACAAAGAAAAAAGATCGTGCCTGATTGTGGATGTGGCCTGCCCGTTCGACACGAGAGTGCAAGAGAAGGAGAGGGAGAAAATTAACCGATACCAGGACCTAAAGTGGGAGGTGAAAAGGATTTGGAACTGCCATGAAGTCAAAGTGATCCCGATTGTCATGGGCGCACTGGGGACTATCTCCAAAAGTTTCCAGGGATGGTTAAAGAAAATCGGCCCCTTCACGCTTTTTGGAACGCTTCAAAAGGCATGCTTGCTTGGAACAGCAAGAACCCTCCGATACGTCCTGAATATCTGAGGCTGCAGGTAGTGGCTTGATATTCAATCCAACGGACTTTCCAGTTAACCAACATCAATGACTGAGATTCAAGGAATAACAACAACAATAATAATAATAATAATAATAATAATAAAGGGAAGAAGACGCACGAGGTGGCGGAAGGTCATGAAATCGCTCCCGTAAGCTTTGAATTTTTAACATATTTAAATCATTTGTGAAATAACAACTCTTAGTACAAATGCTACGTAAAGCATCCGGCTTGAGCCCCAAAAAATTCGGATCCAAAATATATTGTTATAAGGCTCAAATATTCAAATATTCAACTTTGTATTGTACATTGTATATTCAAAAAAGAAAATGGCTATAAATGGAAGAAGAACCCCATCCCCTCCTCTGTCTACGCTATATAGAACAGCCAAACAACACCAGAAACTAGATACAACACCTACCCCATCAACTCTCTGTGTACACTAAACACAACAACCAGATAACGGCAAATTCACCACCACCACTCACTGCTGCCATCATTACCACCACTATCCCATCAGCGCCGCCACCACTCCTTCATTGCTACCACCGCTACAACACCATCACTACAGTAATACGACCACATCGCCACCACCTCTGCCTCGGTATCGACATCACCACAACCACTGTCTCAGTATCGATACCGCCGCTACTGTCTCCCACATCTCCCCGCCGCCACCACTCCTTCAATGGTACCACCACTATTCCCCTGTTAACTTGAGAGAGAAAGGGGAAGGTGGCGGTATCACTAGACAAGGGAGAGGCTAGCAAAAGATATAAATAGATTGACTTAGTGACCTGGCCAAGGCCAAACGTCAATATCAACAACTATGGGACTTCTGGCTCACCTCTTCCTCACCAACAATATAAAAAGCCCCGGCACCACCACCGAAATAGCCAACAACAATAACAGCCAACTACAACAAAAAGTATATTATATTATTGTAATGCACTGGGTGATTGCTGGCCTTGTGCCTGGAGTGGAGACAATTATTAATAATTTCATTCTTAAGCCACGCAATACTCACATTAAGGAACCACTCATGATAATAACAATTTAAAAAAAAACAACAAAAAGAAAACCCCGTGACCAAGAAATACCGGGATGGCGGCCGGCGGGGAATAGCCGTGTCTCTAAGTTTGAACGACCCCTCTAGTCTTGGTTGACACTCGTTCTAGAAGTGGTAACACGAAATGATTACCCCTTGGCGGATAAGGATAAAACGCGACAAAATAAAGTAAATGTCTAATGATAAAATCTCATACCGGATCGGCCGTCACCCGGGTAAAAAAGGGCCGCGTCCCTCAGAGAGGAACCAGACTGGGGTCGAAAAATCAGCTAATCGTTCAAACCTTCCCATCACTTCGGAGCTGGAGACCTCCCATAACCGGAATACTCCTACTGTTGGCCCTCCATGCTCACCACCAAGAAATCCAAAGAAAAAGAGAGAAAAATGGTCAAGGGAAGATAATAAAGAAGTCCTTGGGGCTTTCTACACTGCCATGTACTACCCATCAAATACATCGAATACAGAACAGACATATATCAACTGGAAAAAGAAACATCCCGAAAACAGAGGCTATATTGACAGTAACAAACTAGCCAATATACGAAGAAATATTGTAAGAAAAAAGTTACTAACTGATATAGAAATTGATCAGATCAAGCTATTAGCACAAAGTCAGCGAAGGGAAAATGAAACATGTGTCAGTGAAAACGAGATAAACTGTAACACTTCGAATCCCAGGGTTGGGGCGGAATCACTGGAAACAGAACAAATTAAAGAAAGGATCGAACAAGTGGAGGGAGTGCATGCTCAGGATGAAAATCCAAATGAAAATAATGAGATCGTAAATAGTAAAGGAATGAATGAGAATGAACTTGCCAACTTGAAGGATGAAATTATGATCGAATGGATGAAAATGAAAGAATCTGACATGGGGCAACGAGACACCCTCCCTAAGATCCAGAACTCCAAACAGGACCAAAAGATAATACACAAGACTAACATAATTCTCAAAAACATTATCATCACAAACAAACTAAACATTACTGATTTAAATCATCTCTATTATGCATCGGCTAAAGTCACCACTCACTTATGTGGAGTGAAGATGAAAAAACAAACGAATTCCCACAAGAAATCTACTTGGCAAGAGAACATCAATCGCCAAATAAACCTTCTCCGATCTGACATAGAAATGTTAACAAACTATAAAGTAGGTGAACATGTTAAACAAACTAAACTTAGAAAATTGAAAAAAAAGTACAGTATAAAATCAACATGTGACATAGACATGCTGATAGAAATAATCAAGCAAAAAGTGTCGGCCAAAGCTGCTCGTATAAGGCGCTTTGAAAAACGATCTAGATTCTATAAGGACAATAATATGTTCAAAAACAACCAAAGAAACTCCTACAGGAAAATTGGTAAGTCAACAATAACTGCTAAATCAATACCACCCAAGGAGGAAGTGCAAGAATTCTGGGAAAAGATCTGGGCCGAAGAAAAAGTTCATAACATACATGCCCCATGGATAGACAGACAAATGAAAGATACAGCTCACCTTGAGGAACAAACATGGGAAAATATAACAGTTGAACAGTTGCGCTTGGCTCTAAGAAAAACCAGCAAATGGAAATCACCAGGAAAAGACAAAATACAAAACTTTTGGATAAATGCCTTCACAGAGTCTCATGAGCTGTTAGCCCAACTTTACAATGAAATAGTTAAGGAGCGAGAAAAGATACCTTCATGGCTAGTTAACGGCATCACATTCCTGCTTCCGAAGAATGATGAGACAAACAATCCCAAAAATTACAGACCGATAACTTGCTTGACCACAATGTATACAATTTTAACATCAGTCCTAACTGAATACACATATGACCACCTGATAACAAATGACCTATTTCCCATTGAGCAGAAAGGGTTTAAACGAGGCTCATATGGCTGTAAGGATCAGCTTTTGGTTAACAAAATGATACTGGAAGATTGTCATAATAGACACAAAAATCTATCGATTGCTTGGATAGATTATAAAAAAGCATTTGATAGTTTGCCACACAGTTGGATTGAAAAATGTTTAGAGATTTTCAAAGTATCCCCCGTTGTCAGGAGGTTTTTGTCATTCAGTATGAAGAAATGGAAAACGACACTCCTTTTGAATAGTGAAACAAAATCACTGGAAGCTGGAGAAGTTAATATTAATTGTGGAATTTTTCAGGGTGACTCTTTATCACTGCTTTTATTCTGCATCGCACTTATACCATTAAGTAAAATGCTCAATGAAACAAAACATGGATATAAAGTCTATGACAAAACCATTAATCACCTGTTCTACATGGATGACCTGAAACTATTTGCAAAAAATGATGAACAATTGCAAGGGCTATTATCCACTGTGAAGCAGTTCAGTGATGACATTAAAATGGAGTTTGGACTAGATAAATGCGCCAAGGCAACGTTCACCAGAGGAAAGCTGCTGAAGAGTTCAGACATTAATCTCGATCGGGGGAACGTGATAAGAGAACTTGATCAAGAAAAAAGTTACAAATATCTAGGTGTTTGTGAAGGAGACGGAATCAAGCACTCGACAATGAGGGAAAGGATAAGGAAGGAATGTTACCGCAGAGTAAGAGCAATCTTAAGAACGGAATTGAATGCAAGCAATAGGATCGATGCCATAAACACGCTTGCCATACCAGTAGTAACCTACAGTTACAATGTCATCAACTGGTCAAGCACAGAGATCCGTAGGCTCGATACAAAAATTCGAAAATTCTAAACCATGCACAGAATGCATCACCCTAAGGCAGATATAGATAGAATATATCTCCCTAGGAAAGAAGGAGGACGTGGGTTAATCCAGTTAGACATTGCGTTGAAAACTGCAACAATTGGATTATCTACATATCTAAGGGAATCACATGATTGGATGATCAAACTCGTTTTGAAACACGAAAGCATCAAAAGATCATATTCCATTACAAAAGATGCACAAAGATACAGTAATGGACTACACATTTCAGAAGTCCCATTTACTGCTGAAATGGAAAACACAGAAAAAGCAAAGCAGGTAAAAGTAACTGCAAAGAAAGAACTGCTACAGAAACTGGCTAAGAAATGGCAAGAAAAGCCTCTGTATGGAAAATACCCAGAGCGAGCTAACAATCCTGATGTTGACAAAACTTTAACCCATCAGTGGTTGGCATCCTCTGGACTGAAATCGGAGACTGAAGGACTGATTATATCGGCACAAGATCAGTGTCTGCCAACAAAAAATTACCAAGCCAACATAATAAAAAATGGGTGCAGCCCATTATGCCGTGTATGCAAAAAACAACCAGAGACCATTGACCATATAATTTCAATGTTCAGTCCTATAGCTCCAACGGAATACCTAAACAGGCATGACAGAGCTGCACAATACATACATTGGATAATGTGTAAGCATTTTGACCTGCCCCATCAAAAGAATTGGTGGGAGCATCAACCACCTCCCATACTTGAAAAAGATCACATCTCAATCTTGTGGAACTTTAGCATCCAAACAGACCGAAAAATAGATGCAAGCAGAGCTGATATAATATTGAAAGACTTTCAAAAGAGGGTATGCCTGCTAATTGATATGTCTGTTCCAATAGACAAGAATGTATCTATAAAAACATTTGAAAAATTGAGCAAGTATAAGGACCTGGAGATAGAAATTGGAAAAATGTGGAAATTGAGTGGTTGTAGGCGCTCTGGGAATGATACCTAAAGGGTCTAATGATTACATATCGCAAATCCCAGGAAACCCGCGTATAGGAGAAATACAAAGGATAGTACTAATGGGAACTGCCCATATACTAAGGAAGATTCTGTCAATATAAGTACATCACAAGTCTAAACACTAAAGATGCATGTGTGAATATGTATGTTCTTTCTTGAACATGGCGGACCTTGTTGTCTCTTGAGGTCACTGGTTGTGACTTGGTGATAACTCGTATGAACATAAAGCAAGATAAATGCAACTGTAATAATAATAATAATAATAATGATTTCTTTATTAACCACAAGGGTTTACATAAAGTAGACATTAAGGACAGTGCAGGACAATACAGGACGGTACAAATGGGCATTTCTGCGTGTAAAAAACGAAAATAGAGGGTGTAACAAAAAATAACAATGAAAAATTCCCCAATAGGGGGGGAGACTTCGGAGGGACATTTGTGGAGAAAGCCCAGTAAAAAGCCACAATGACCCTGACCAACAAGGCAAGTGCCCTCTCCTAGTTTTCCACCTTTAATTTACAGACATATACTCAGAGTAGGCCCATTCACTCGGGCCATTCTTGCTTCTCTCACCCATCTTTCAACAAAATGCTGGGAAGAGAGCACTTCCCTCTCTACTCTGATTTTCCTTTTCAAATGAAATTTGAAAAAGTCAATCAGAGTATCACCGAAGAGGTAAGTGCTCGTCTTCAGCCCTTTCCAACGTGTCCACCATACTATCTCTTTCGCCATGGCCACCAGACAGATAAAAACTGCCTGCCCTTCCCGGCTAAAGGAGGAGGGGGGGGGCCATCCTCACGATGGACTCAGATGATAGCTGGATCCGTCCTAAACGCGACAGCAGGTGTTCGACATAAACCCACAAGTCAGCAATTTTCGGACACTGGACGAGTGCGTGCAGGACGGTTTCGTCGCCCTGCGCGCATCTCGGACATGCCCGGCTGACGGCACCTCCATGCCTGTAGAGTTTATCCCGAACTGGAAAGGCTCCTCAGTAGCACTGCCAGGCCAGAGATTTCTGGAAGTTGTCCATAGGCCCTGGCCCGAAAGTTCTTCCGAAGAGATTGGCTAGTTGATTTTCGTCGACGCCTAGACTTTACCCAAGTACGTCGTCGCTCTTCCCCTCTACTAATCCTCTATAGTACGCCGAGGTGGAGTTTCCACCGATCACATTGCCCGATTGGTCGAGGGCTGTGAGCGCCTGAAGACATTCCAGTCTCCAGGCGCTCCCTCTCGGTTTTCGCTTGACCCAGGACTGCAGCTCCGTCAAGGAAACGAGCTGGGGAAATACGTGTCTAGCAAACGGCGACCACACCTGATCACCGTCGAGGAATAGGTGGAGATGTTGTAGCCTGAGCGCGTGTCTGCGCATCATCAGCCACGCCATGCCCAGCCCTCCACGTAGCGGGTGTTGACAGCAGATGCACCGCCTGACTATCGGAGCGCGTCCCTTCCACAAAAAGCGAAAGAGCAAACGCTCCAGCGCAGTCAGGCTAGGCTTAGGACAAGGTACGACGGTCAGGCGGTAGCAGATGACCGACGCGATGTACGCGTCAGCCACCTCCGCTCGACCTTTCAGGGATAGCTTACACTCCGCCCATTTCTGGGTGAGTGAAGCCACCCTGCTCGTCACCTCGTCCCAGTTTTTGTCCGTCTGGAGGTCCGGACCGAACCAGACCCCGAGCAATTTAACCGGTCCGTCCGTCCAGCGTCCGACGACGCTGTTGGACGGCATGGACCTGCCTCTCCAGGTGCCGAGCTGCAGGCCCACTGACTTTTCCTGGTGGATCATTGCTCCTGTCACTGCTTCGTATTCTCTTATTTTAGTGCCGATCGCCTCGATGTGTTTGGCGTTCGACACCACTACGGTGACATCGTCCGCATATGCTGACACGGATCTTCCGCATCCTAGTTCGCGCGGGACGCCCCTCAACGTCTCCAGTTTGTTCAGTAATGGCTCGAGAGTCAATACGTACAAGAGGGACGATAGGGGACATCCTTGGCGGACCGAGCGCATGATGTTGAACGGTTCCGACAGGTGACCGTTCACTCTCACCACAGAGCAGATGTCGCTGTGCATGGCAGTGATCCAGCCTCTGAAGACGGGCCCAAAGCCAGCCGCCCTCAGGACTGCCGCTAGGTAACGATGGTCGACCCTATCGAAAGCTTTCGACTGATCTAAATTGATCAAGGACCCACCCGTGCCAGGTTCCCTAGCTACCCTCTCTACGATGTATCGCATGAGGTAGAGGTTGTCGTGGATGGATCTGTCGGGAATGGCGGATGTCTGCGCCTCTCCCACCAGACCACCAACGACAAGCGCCAACCTCTTTGCTAGCACCTTGGCCAACATCTTGAACTCTGTGTTTAGCAGCGTTATGGGCCGGAAATTATCTATGTTATCCCCCTTGTTCGGATCCTTTCTCAGCAGTGCCACCGCTCCTCGGCTCACAGAACTGGAAATTCTCCCGTTCTGTTGCCAGTTGCAGTAGACGTCCGCCAAGAGGCCTCCGAACAAGATTGGCATCTGTACGTAAAGTTCATAAGGCAGACCATCCAAACCAGGCGATTTACCCCTTGTGCAGCCAGTCAATGCCTCCCTTACTTCAGCGGCTGTTATCGGCTTTTCGCAACACTTTGCCTCAGTGGCCGAGAGCCGCGGCAGTCCGTCGAGGTAGACACTAAAGTCCATCCTTCGACCCGGCCCACCGCTGCCCCCGAAAAGCTGAGCGAAGTGTCGCTGAAAAGCTTCACACATTTGCCCGGGATCGAGTAGCATTCGCCCGTCGTGGTCCACCAAAGACCGGATCGTGGCTTTGTTGCCACGACGCGCCTCCGCCACTCGGGCCCATTGAACGGCTTTCGTCCCCTCGTGTCTGAGAGCACGCACCCTTGCTCTGACAACGCAGCCTTCGTGCTTTGCATTGAAGAATTGGTCAAGGGCCAATTTCGCCGCAAGCACGTCGGTCGCAATGCCTTTGCTAAGCGCCTCGTCTAATTTTCTAACTAGTTCACCCTCTGCTCTATTTTTCTCTATTGCTAAAGCCTAATGGATTCTATTCTAATCGCTCTTTTCAGAGCAAACCACCACTTGTTGTTGACGATATCCCCCGTGAACGCCCGCTTAACTAGTTCGCTAATCCGGTCTCTGTAGGCCTTGCGCGCTGGTAAGGACGCGTTCAGCTTCCAGCAGCCGTGTCCTCGTCTATGAAGCCTATCTAAGTCAAGCACACAGATCACGAATTTGTGTTCCGTGTAGCTGACTATCTTGAATTGTGGACAGCCTATGCTAGACCTATCTATTTCCCTACAAAATACTCTATCTAGATATGATCTGGATGACCCTATACGATTTGTCCAAGTCCACATTGGCACATTAGGGAAATCCAATCGGTACCTGTCAGACAGTTCAAAACGCCTGAGCAGGTTGGTGAGGTTCTTGCACCATCCACCCCTATCCGCTAATCCCACACAGTCCCAGCGTGCATCTAAGATCCCGTTCCAATCGCCCACTAACACTAAAGATCGGGACGTTCCAAGAAAGGTCTCCAGACGTCGGAAGAAATCAGGGCGCCCTGCTCCTGTCGGGGCATAGACGGCCACTATCCTGAAAGCTTGCCCGTCTCCGCTGGTCACGTCCAGCACCACAAGCTTACCCTCTGGGTCCAGGAAGATGGCCCGTATGGCGAGATACAAACCTCTCCGAAAAAGCACAGCAACTCCTCCCCCGATCCAGGACGGATGGGAGATGTGTACACATCGTAGCCGCCGAAGATCGGTGCGAAGGCCCGTGCTTCGGAGATTCTGGTCTCGCTGATGGCCACTACATCTATGTTTAGTGACCTGAGGTCGTTGAGCAGGTGACCCTGCTTCCATGACGACCCCAAGCCACGCCCATTTATGCTGCCTATTCTGAATGAGGTCATGTTTAATATAGAGTGGAACAGATGGGAAAGATCACTTACCGTACTTTTCGTAGAGGAGGGATGGTTTTTACATCCCTTTTCACTTGATCGTCTGGTGAAGGGACCGTTGAATCGTCCCTTCGGCTGGTCATCGGCTCTTCTATGAGTATGTCCGAATATACTCTTCGGTTGGTAGTTCCTCCTAGGTCTCTGAAATCACCAACTGCGTTGGGGAATTTCGTTTTAATGTCTGTGTATTATTTCTGTACTATTTTTATTAGTCTTATGTTAGTTGGCGTTTTGATTGGTGCTGCTATTATGTAGTCGTGTTGTGAAATGTCTGTGTGTTCAATTATGTAAGTCATTAGTTTCTTGTTGTGTGTATTTATTGACGGTTATTTGTTTTTCTGGGGGTTGGGTGTGGTTCTGCTATTTTCTTGTCGTTGTTGCTGGGTGTGTGTGTTTTGTTGTTGTGTTTGCGATGTTGGTGCTTGTAGTGGTGGTGTTGAAGGTGTTGTTGGCGGTGGGATTGTCGCCGGTGGTGATGGTGGTGCTAGTGTGGGTGGTGATGGTGTTGGTGGTGTTGCTGCTGTGAGTCACTTTGCAGTAGACTTTACCCTTTTTTCATTTCTTTCCTCCTTTTTCAAAGGCGACGATGCGCTGCTTCTGCGTTTGTGCCTTCTTACGACCTTTTGCCATACCTCTCCCACCTCACACTCCATGTCTGATTCTGTGAGGTCGGGGAGGGGTACCAGCTCCACTCTTTCACTTGTTGTTGTTGGTGATGTTTGCACTGGAGTCTCTGTTGCAGCTGCATTTGGTATTGCTGTTGTTGTTGTTAATATTTCCACTGCTGTTGCTGTTTTTGATTTCCGTCGCGTGGGTATGGGTGCCACGGACCTACCGTTCCTGGTTGCCGCTTTTCCTGTTGCTGGTAGCCGTGGAGCCGGTTTCGGAAGGAGGGGGGTTTTCTCCTTTCTCAGGGTCTTCTCGTTGCAGAAGGCCCTGAGGTGAGTCTTCGATCCACAGTGAAAGCATTTCGGGCGTTTGCCCTCAACACATATGGGCAGTTGAGTGCCGTTATCGAAGTCTATCACATCCGGGATAGCTTCGATGCACTCCTGGTTGGTTTGGATTAACATCTCAATGGAGGTGCCGACCCAATCTTCTCTTACTTTTTTCTCTATTTGCAGTACAGTTGTTTTGTCCTCGATTCCGACGAGGACAGACGCGGCCAGCCAAGAAGGGGCCATCCCTCTGGGGGGTCACTACGGATTGAGCCTTTGCCTCCTGGGGTGTGGCAAAAAGTACGTCTACGGTGGCATATTTCTTGCCTCGGGTGATGTGTGTTTTCCGCTTCCACACAGACCCCAAGGCTTTTTGTATTTGAGCCTCTGTGGCTCTTTCCACCCTACGGGATTTTGTACTTACTGTGCGGTACGTGACCGTACAGTGCTGTTGGGTTTCGAAAAATGTTTCCGCTGCCTTGCAGATTGCTCGGTGTCCGGTTTTTGTCACCATCTTCTTCGCTTCCTCTAATTCCTCATTTGTTATGAGAATTGTTCCAGGTTCTTCGCGATACCTGCAAATGAGATTGGTTTTTCTTTGCTGCTGTTGTTGTTGTTGTTGTCGTCAGAGCTGCTGTTACTTTTGTTGTTGCTGCAGGTACTACGACTACTGCCGCCGCCGCTGTTGCTGTGGTTGTTGTTTTTGTTGCTGCTGCTAATGCTGTTGTTGTTTATGCTGCTACTGATGCTGTTGCGGCTGCTACTGTTGTTTTCATTGTCACTGTTGCTGTTGTCATTACGGCTGCTACTGCTATTATTCCTGACGTCAGACAAATGAAATGGGTTTTCGTATTTCCCGCACACCTGTTTCGTCGTCGTTGTCGTCGTCGTCGTGGAGAAATCTTGCACGCTTTGCACGAGACTTTTCTTTTATGTCGTCGCTTGCGAAAGAGAAGGGAGGGAGAGAGACAATCTTCTCTCTGCTGTATTGACGATTGAGGAAGAAGAAGGCGGAATGAGTGGGAGTGACCTATGAACATTCTTTTTCGTAGCCATGTTGTTTTTTTTTGTTTAAAATAAATATTGGGCACAAAACCCAATAAGCAGTTATTTAACCCCGAAGGGCCAAATAACGGGCAGAAAGACCCCTCTCACGAGGAGGAGGGTGTTTTTGTCTACAAGTTGGTAAAAGTTTTAAACAATTTACAATTGTTATAGCTTTCAAAATTTACAATACCTTACAGAGCCGAGCCTCCGTCAACCATAGCATTCAATAATAATAATAATAATAAAAATAATACTAATACTAATAATAATTGTTTCTACTTTTGGCACAAGTCAGCAATTATCACAGTATATTACTGGTACTTTATTTTATCGACCGCGTAAGGATGAAAGGCAAAGTTAACCCCGCCGCGATTTGAACTCAGATCGTAAAGGGACATAACTATGCTGGAAAGCATGTCCGACCCTCTACCGATACTGCCAATTCACCGCTCTAAATAATAATAATAATAATGATAAAAGTTACACGAAAAATTGATGTTATAAAAGAATAATGCTAATGTAAATATCTAAGGAGATAAATGAATTACATCTAACTCTTATTTATCATATCTATATGAATTAATATAAATGTATCAATATATATATATATACCTATCAATTTAATTAATTTATTTTCTTTTTATAGATGTAAATTCCCTATATTTTAAATAAGATTGATATTTTTCACTAACACATTTATAGTAAAATGTTATTCTCCTTAGATATTTACATTAGCATTATTCTTTTATAACGTCCATTTTCGTGTACCTTTTACCGACTTGACCTATTTTCAACCCTAAAATTATCTTTTCATTCATCATACTCTTTCCATTCAAAACTGAAATCTGCTTTCCTCTACCCCTAAATTAAAGTTATATTACTACTATTCTACCATCTTGACCACTTACTACCTTTCTATTGTTCAATTCAAAACCTGTTCCCAAACAGACCTATTATATTAAATCATTGTTGGTTTTTTTTCAATAAACAAATATCATTATTTCTGAAGACAGCATATATATGTGTAGGTATGTATATTACCTCGGATAGTTTGTCAACATTTTACATAGATCTGTATGATATACATACCAACACAAACATATATATCCTAGAAACGATCGTGAAATTATGAATTGTTAATATAAGGAACTGTTCTCTTTGTTTTTACTCATTATTTGTATTAATTATTATATATATATATATATATATATATATATATATATATATATATATATATATATATTAATATGTATATATATATTAGCATAGACTGACTTATTATACACTGGTATACCTAACTAGGTTATTTAATATGATTAATAAACATTTCTATTCCTCTTTCCTTATCTAACACCTATTTACATAGCACCCATTTATATATATATATATATATAAAATTAGAATTGGCGCTCTGAAATAGCGATACATTTATGTATGTATATATAGTGTATTTTGCAATACACTTTATGCTTAATTAAACGCATTTCGAAAACCTTATGCTATATTTTAGAGTAGTGACAGTCTCACTTACTTTAAATTTTTGCAAACAGGGGAGATAAAGCTGACAGAGCTATGTTTCGTACTGATTGGTACTTATCAAAGCCAAGTACTCCACCTGTTTGCTGAAAATCATGAATGTTTGATTCTTATAGAATTTCTAGTAATAATCAGGAACTGATCATACAGCGCGGTTGCCGGTGAGCAGAAATTGAAAATATTCTGATTCACCGGCAACCGCGCTGTATGATAAGTTCCTGATTATTACTAGAAATTCTATAAGAATCAAACTTTCACGATTTTCAGCAAACAGGTGGAGTACTTGGCTTTGATAATTACCAATCAGTACGAAATATAGCTCTGTCAGCTTTATCTCCCCTGTTTGCTGAAAATTTAAAGTAAGGGACACTGTCACTACTCTAAAATATAGCATACGGTCTTCGAAATGCTTTTAATTAAGCATAGAGTGTATTGCAAAATACACTATATATACATTCATATATATATATATATATATATATATATATATATATATATATATATATATATATATATATATATATATACATATATATATATATACGAGGTGTGTCAGAAAAGTTCCAGGACTGATGTCACAAAAGATTTATTTCAAACCTAAACTTCACACTTGGAGTTTTCTTATTCAAAGTAATCCACCTGGAATCTAATGCACTTTTCCATCCTTTTCTGCCACGCTTGCATGCACTTCTGGAAGGATTCTTCCGGGATCCTCCGCAGTACCGTCGGCACGGCCTTTTTGATGTCGTCCACGTCTTCAAAAACGGGTCTCCTCCGGGTCGTACTCGAAGATCCATGTCTCATCACCGCTGATAACTGTCACTACAAGTCTGGTTCGGTTTCAAGATGCCCGAGGATGTCCTGGCACACTTGCATGCGTCGACCCTTCTGGTCATCGTTCAGCAGTTTTGGCATCATCATCGCGCAGACTTTTCGCCTGTCAAAATCTTGAGTGAGAATCTTCCAGACGCTGTCCCGATTCATGCGCAGCTCATTTGCCAACAGTCGAACAGTCAGCCTTAAATCGCTACGCACCATCTGCCTGACGTGCTCAACGTTGACTTCAGTCCTGGAACCTTTCTGACACACCTACCTCGTATATATATATATATATATATTAGCATAGACTGACATGTTATACCCTGGTATACCTAACTATGTCATTTAATATGATTAATAAACATTTATATTTTTCTTTCCTTATCTAACACGTATTTTATTTATTGATGTATATATATATATATATATATATATATATATATATATATATATATATATATATATATATATATATATATATATATATATATATATATATGCACGTGAATCGATCCCCAAAACACACATGTATAACTGCAATTATATATTTAATGATAAACTGGAGCCTTAAAAATTGACATTCATAAACTTGAATGATACATTTGAATACCTTTCTAAACAGTATTTTCTTAGTAAATAGAAAAAATGGTTGCAATTATATTCGAAGTGGTAATACCTGTGGCTATGCAACAATAATAAACTGAAATATATTTGCAAAGTTTCCGACCAGAGATGAAAGAAAACAAATATTCTTAATAGCTTCTTGTACTAATCTTTTAAAAACTAACGATGAAGAAATATTTTCAAGAAATATATTTAATAAAAGAAGCAATTTCACACTCCATAGTCTTTGTTCGGAATTTTATTGATATCAGCATTCACATATTCATTCATGTGTATAATTATAGTTGATTTTGAACTATATTTGACTGGCAAATTTATCATTCTGAACATTGAAATAGTAATGTATTCATATATAAATTATATTTTATTTCTAATTTATCACTACAAATTTAATATTCCATTGGCAAGCATAAATAATCACATTAAAATAATGACTTCTTCATTCATCATTAATGGTCATCGAGCTTCACTGATATTAGTATACTTTCTATGTCAAGATGGCGGATAATCTGTCGCTTAACGTTAAGTATTTCTCCGAATCCTCCTTTTTTAGCGTCTACATTTACCCTTATTATTGCTATGTTTATCTACTTATTTTACTCTACCTTTATTTCTATTTCCCACTCTCTCTCTTTTTCCCTCTCCCCCTTTCTCGCTCTTTATACATGTATATTTACGCATGAAATAATTATCGCATAGAAATATGTCATAGTGAGCAAACGGCATATACACACGTTCACACACACTCACAGACACACACACACATACACATATATATGTATATATATATTTCTAGTGTCAATCATTGCAGTGCAGCCATGCGCGTTCTGTGATTGGAGTCAATCATATTTCGCGCATTATTACATTTAAAATTTGTCATCTTACGCGGAATACTCATGTTCCGCTATCGAACTTTTAATTCATTTCTGCATCCAGTAGATACGATATCCTCCCTCATGCTGCAAGTTTTGGGCTTTCTGGTGTCATCATTTAGCGTTTTATGATACGTAGCGTAAACTTGATTTTTGAGGGTTTATATTAGAAATAAATGGTCTAATTTGTATGCGAAATGTAAAGTCTAGTTCAAATTTCATCGATGCAGATGAAGGGAAAGGCAAAAAATATCACTCTAAATCATTCCAAGGTGAAGACAAAAGTATTTGAACGGTCTTGAATTTAATCCCTCATATATATATATATATACAAATTAAGATAGAATTTGCTGAAAACCTGCTTGTATTAGCTAATAGGTCGATGCTGGCAACAATCTTAAATACGTAAGACAGTTACGATATTTTATCATTTTGTACACGGTGAATATTCAAACGAATGAATGTGCTTGGCTGGGCGGCTTTTGGAAAAGTTTATATTCTCGTTAGACGTTCCACGCTATGTATTGAGACCAAGAGAAAGGTGATTAATTAATGTGTTCTGAAGGTGATGGCTTAAGGGTGATGAAGTAAGAGCTAGACACTCTACAGCACAAATGAAGAGATTTATACAGTGGCGCAACCTAAATTGGAGGCAATCATTCTCGACCTCATCATAAGTGACAGCAAGAGCAACAACTGGATACGAGAGCAGTGTTGAGTGAAAGAAATAATCGATACAACCAAGAATGGTGGGATGGCTTCATCTCTCGACTGAGAGACAAAAGGTAGACTATTAGAGCGACATAATGGACACGTTGGCAGCGAAGAAGACGTTGGTGCAGATTCAATTACACACTTTGTATATATATATTACTTTATTAAACTATTCGGCTGTTGGAAAACGTCTTTATATATATCTTAATTAATAGCAAACAATAGAATATCAACTTTGTACATAGTGAATATGATATATTAAAAAATATACAGGGGCTAATCGGCCTGATTTGCATATTTATTAAAATATCATATATTTTCACTAGCTCTGACAGTTGGCAGGTGAAAAGTGAACTGCACTGATGAAGGGTAATCATCCAAAGACATTAGTGTCTGCAGTTCTGTTTAGATGCCAACACAAGACCAAGAATGAGGGGCTCATTCTACTCACAAGGGTTAACAAGAGTATCGAATTGTATTATTAATATTCGTAAAAATTAGGTTTCATTTATATATATATATATATATATATATATATATATATATAGACACGCACACACACACACACATACACACAAACACACACACACACACATATATATATATATATATATATATATATAGAGACACACAAACACACACACATATATATATATATATATATATATATATATTAATAAAAGGAATTCCAACTTTGTCTGATTTACTCGTTTTATTTACAATCCTTTAAAATTATAATGATATTAGAATGAAATAGTATGGTAGAATATTAAATGTTATATGTTAATTAAACAACTACTTTCATGCTTTCGCAGTCTTAAGGTTCATATGTTGTAGTGACAGTCAAATTTGCAACTGAAAATTGCAAACTTGACTGTCCCCACAGAATGAGAACCTGAAGATTGTGAAAGCATGAAAGTACTTGTTTAATTAACATATAAAATTTAATATTCTACCATAATATTTCATTCTAATACCATTATAATTTTAAAGGGTTGTAAATAAAACGAGTAAATCAGACAAATTTGGAATTCCTTTTATTAATATAATCTTCCATACACAATCATACACACCCGTGTATATTTATATATATATATATAACATATATATATATATATATATATATATATATATATACACAAATATCAAATGTGCGTATATATATATACATAGAGAGGGAGAGAAACAATGAAACATAATTTCATTTCTTACTCGCCTTTTTGTTCAACACTGACACAGAAACGATGTTCTAGTTTCAAGCTTATTAGCTATCGTCAGCATCGGATACCTTCCTTTTAGATGATTGAACGTTTGAAAGTATATACTTTCCTGATGCATATTAACGGCTGAGCAGCCTAATTTGCATATCGAGTGAGTTAGTCTGACATTTCGTCTCATTGGCAGTATCGGTAGAGGGTCGGACGCCATGCTTTGACGCATAGAGTTACGGCCCTTGCCATTCTGAGTTCAAATCCCGCCTAGGTTAACTTTGCCTTTCATCCTTACGGGGTCGATAAAATAAAGTACCAGTAATGTACTGGGTAATTTCTGGCCTTGTGCCAATAGTAGAAACAATTATTTTCCATTTGTCGTCTTCGGTACGCTCGGCCGACTACTTCACTCGATATGCAAATTAGGCTGCTCAGCCGTTAATATGCATAGGGAAAGTATATACTTTCAAACGTTCAATCATCTGGCAGGAAGGTATACGATGCTGACGATAGCTAATAAGCTTGAAACTAGTACATCGTTCCTGTGTCAGTGTTGAACAAAAAGGCGACGATGGTCGCCGAACACTGTAAGGCGTAATTCTGGCTGTTTGTTTACAAACAAACCGAACATTGTAATAAATGTTCCGTAAACCCATACGTACATATATATATATGTGTGCATGTATGTATATATACATACTACAGTACGTCTGTACACATATATGTATGTACGTATACATATATATATATATATATATCTAAGGCGGGTAAAATTCCCGAGATCCATGGACGAGTTCTCTCCAGCGGTCTCTGTCCCTCATTATCGCTGCCATATCCTGCATCTCCAACAGACCAGTGTCTGTCCTTAGGGCATCAACATATGTTAACCTTGGTCTTCCACTTCTAGCGTGTCCATGTAGGGGCTCCCAAAGGAGCACTGAGTGCAATGTCAACTCTGGATGTCGGTGAGCATGTCCAGCCAACCTCAGTCTCCTCTGTGTCACTTTTGAGCTGACTTTTGGGATGCTCCCATACAGCTCTGAGTTTTTCATCCTCAGTGTATACTGATTAATGTTCAGAGCCATCCTCAGCATTCTCGTGTAGCACCCATCCACCATCTGATTGAGTTTATTGGTCAGTGTCCAAGTCTCAGACCCATACAGCAGCACAGACTCCACTACAGCAATGAAGAGGCGGATTTTCAGGTCTCTACGAAGGTCCGACTTCCACACCGATCTCAAGCTGTGGCACGCCGCCCAGGCCTTGCTCTTCCTCTCAACCACATCATCCTCCGTATTCCCAATCTTTGCTCCCAAATACAGGAAGTCCTCAACCAATTCCAGCGGCTTCCCGCCTACATTAGTGATCCCCTCTGGCTTCTCAACATCCTCTACCAGATATTTTGTTTTAGACTCATTCATTCTCAGCCCCACACTCATCGACACAGTCTCAACCTCCCGCATCAAATCATCTGCCTCCTTCACTGTATTTGTCACCAAAACTATGTCATCGGCAAATTCAGCATCCGATACCTTTTTCGCCCCAACTCTCCTGCTCTGAGCCGGTGCTACAGTAAAGCCAGAGTCCTGGGTATGACATTAAACTACATCCAGTGGCAAGGCTCCAGTTCGGGAGTTCAGGAGATGTGGGGAATGTGGAGTTACCCCTTAGTTGTCATGACTCCCAGGTCTGCCGTGGCCCGGGGTGGTAGTACCTGTTAGGGCTCCATTTATGGGTTAAATAACTACCTTATTCGAGTGGCGCCGGTAAGGTATTGTCAGCCATTGAAAAGAAATATGGAGAGTCAATATAACAGCACTAGGGTTAGAGCCCCTAATTACACTGTCAAGGAGCAGCCTGGTCGTTATGACTCTGCTGGCTTAGAGCCACAGAGAGGTCCAGTGGATGATGGATCAGCTGTCTCTGAGACAAATATATAGAATGCAGTTTTGTCCTGCAGAAGAGCCATAGAAGAGCCATCAAAATGGGCACTTTGAATATATATATATATATATATATATATATATATATATATATATATATATATATATATATAGGAACGAGTAGGACCCCGACGGCTGAGCTCAAGCCGTTTCGACGGCTAATTCTGGACTGTTATTAGTGCATTATGGTCAATCTGGTTCCTTACCACTGTTCCTTCGTTATATATATATACATATTGTAATAATAATAAATTTGAAGACTGAAATCCAAAGAGGGCTCGATAAGGATAAATATATATCAAATATATAAGAACCGTAGAGCAAATATTTATTAAACTTTAATCTGTTATTTTAATATCATATATATAAAAATATTTGGGTTTTTTTTTTTGAGATTTCGTATAATTATTATTACACATAATTTAATCATATCTTATTTATGAAGGAACCAAAACTATATGTAAATAATTAAGACACTGAAAGAGCTTGTGCATATTTGATATTGAAATTAGTTTTAGCTTAAACGTTTCATATTTTCAGTCTCTCACGAGAATGCCAAAGCACATTAAATTGTCCAATGTCAATTCATATTCAGTGAAAATAGATTGCATTGTATTCTAATTACATTATTGTGCATATTAATTTCATATCAATTTGATTTTTTCAGTTCCCAAAAGAAAAATTAAATTCGATTTATTTCAAAATAATAAAAGTTTCCAATCACAAAGTGTTTAACATGTAATTGTTGAATAGTATAATCACCATATTTCTTTAAATAAAATATACGTTTTATAAGCTTCACGAAACTGGAATACCATGATGTCAATATATATATATATATATATATACAGAGAGAGAGAGGGAGAGAGAGAGAGAGAGAGTGAGAGAGAGAGAGAGAGAGAGAGAGAGAGAGAGAGAGAGAGAGAGAGAGAGAGAGAGAGAGAGAGAGAGAGAGAGAAGGGAGATCGTAATATCAAATTAATGCTGTAATTGACACTTACTTCAAAGATTAATTGTAGTTATATTCTGTTTTAACAAAATGTGCTATTCTTTCTGAGACACAGAACTTACACAATGTATTCAAAATTAGATGTCTCGCTTGTTTCCAAATTATTTCTTCATCTTCAAACCATGTATCGAACATTATACATTGTTACGGTAGAGTTTTAACAATTCAGGAAGCAATTACTTTTTTACATTTTCTTACATTGCATGCTTTCTTCATTTCAGAGAGCGATTCTTCAATTGAAACCAACACACATTATGATATTTGGTACTTGTATTATAAATTACAACATTGATTAACTGACAACAATTTTCATGATATATTCAGCTAATTCTCCATGCACACACTTATTGAAATGGACTAGTACTCCTATCAGCTAAAGCCGGGCGCCGCCTTCTGTCTGCAATTGTGGTATTAATCAACATGTTTAACTATTGCACTCTTTTCGGCCAGCCTGATCACTATCAGGACGAATGAGGGTGCCACACGCCGCGTCGCTGTGGGCAATGTATTCTGGAGGCTGGCTGCCAGAGTGTTCTGCAGGCCTTTCACATCTGAAATGGGCGAAGTGCTTAGCTCGGTATATCTAGGGATCATTGAGTCCGGTTGGTGTGAGGAGGCTGCACATGCAGCTAGCCAGTTCTTCAACAGCTACCCATCTGAACCGGTATCGTAGGATACACAACACTTCATTATCAAGCCTGATATGAAGAATACCTTGAACAGCCTACGCCATGACCAGCTGCTCTAAGCCTGCCTCAATCGAGCGAGTTTTGCATACTCGCGGGCCTACCTGTAGTATGAAAGCCGAAGCATGCTCCTTGCTGCTGGCACGGTCATAATTTCAGCCACTGTGGTTCGACTGTGACACTTTGGGGCCCCTTCTCTTTGCTCTTGGAATAGACCGTATTGCTCGGAACACCACGGTCCCTTTCAACATTTGGTATCTGGATGATGCCAAGTAGGGCGGGCCGTGGAGACGCTCTGTCACGACCGATTATTGATGGTTCCAGCTCTAGCGAGAAGCCGAATCGAGGTCAACTCGTCCAAGTTGGAGAAGATGAAGGCCAACCCCGAATCAGCCACAGTCTCGGATGTGCGATGAATTCTTCGCAAAGGGCAGGTGACCACCAAAGAGAATGTTGTCAACCTCGTGTCACCAACTAATCCATCGGCCATTTGCTCCATCATAAGATCCAGTCTCCAACAGTTCGCCACCCTTACAAACACACTGGGCTTAATTGACGTCATTCAAACCTCTTTCTGTTGAGCAGCGTCTTTACTCTGACGAAGCTCCTCCACACATTTCGTAGCACTCCTTGCTTCAGCACGCATCTATCCTCACTGATTTCGATACTTGTATATGAGTGGCAGCTTATGACATATGCAACGTCAAGGGTGACGGCTGTAGATGGTAACAAGCCATGTTACCTCTTGGTGGCCTTCATCTTCTCTCTCCGGTGTCGCTGGTTTTGTTGGGGTTTCTTTCATCGGTAAGCTCATGTCGTGTGCCAACCAACAGGTTTCTCCACAGGACGACAGAACCCAATGTAATCGAGGAAAGCGAGGTCAACTGGGAGACTTGGAAATGGCTCGAGCACCTCCTTGGAAACGTCACTCCTCCTCTCCCCCTGTAAACGTCAAATACTCCCATAGTATATGGGATGCCATCCAGTGAGACATGTCCTCGGACAGGATAGCGCAACAGGTCGACCAGCATTGCTTCGCATGTTATTGCTAGGTGAGGCAAAAACCACAGTAGTGCCTGGCTCGATGCCTTAACCTCCTTTACGACTAACACGCTGCTGGATAATGATAGCATATGTTTCAGACTTTCCTTAAGGCTCGGCCTCCAGATATGTGAGCCACACAAATGTTACTGTGGATACACCGTAGGCTCTTTCAGCCTCCACCCGCTGTCCCGTCTCTACAGTACCGGCCACCTTCCACGCCATGCCGCTCTCAACGAAGTCATAAATCATGGCTCGGATGCTCTAAACTTCCTCTTGCAACATGATCCGCGGGGCCGGACCGGATGGACGGCAAATGTCGAGAAAACATGACCATTTTCCCCTTCCGCTGTGATAAATCCCTCATTCATCGAAACTTTCTCCATCAACAACCTGCATCAGTTTGTGAATAACCCAGGCCCTGTCTCACTCCGCAGCCGAGTGCGTTTCATTGGTGTCTTCTGGTGCCCTTGGCTCCTTGACTAGCTACCTACTCACCACCATCGGCACGGAGTTGACTAACAGCTGGTGTAAGCATCGCCAGCTGGAATTACTCGTCCAACACGTTTCCCCATCATCCTCCGCCGAAACGCCTACTCTATTCCGTCCAACGGGGCTGCGTGGCGGCAAACGGTTAGGCGCCTATTTGCTGATAATAGTTACAGATGGAGAGCATGGGAGAGAAGGAAGCAAAGGCATGCGTGTTTGGTTTCTTTGTGTTCGGACATGGTATATATATATATATATATATGTATTTATCACACTACATCAATACTTCACATGAACTTCAGTTTAAATAACTGTAAATAGAACATAAGGTCGGTGATTGCAGGTAGGTGTTGGGGCATTACTTAACACAATTTCTTAGATACAATTATGTTGGCTGGCTCTTTGATAAACAAAACCGATCAGCTAAGAATTTAACAGATTTGCACAGGTATGTGAGGTGGGCCTCTTCACAACAGTACCATTTACAAACTAAGCGATCTGCGTATAATTGATATGGCTTTGTGTTCCTACATTAATTGAAATATTTTTTCATTGCCTTCTTGAGAGTTGTTTCCGATTTCATATCATTTGGTTCTTCGACTAATATCCTAATTTCCTGGGAGTGTAGGATAGAGTCATCGTCACTTTTGCCTTCATCGTATATTGCAAATCAATTTGATAATAAGAATCAACAAAGAAGAATAAATCCATTCGAAGAATATTTTAAAAATAAAATATGAAACTCAGTAGATTCTGTTTAACTTAAGATAATGTGTCATCTATCATTGATACCGTTCTCTTACAAGTCTCTTCGCAACACAAAGTATATGTCAGAGATTATGTTTCTCTTCAAATAGCATGAGCTTTAGAGAGAAAAAATGTTTGAGTTGTGCAATATTATGTTAAATATAATTATTAAATATCAGACAGGGAGTTCCGCAAAATACATAAAACAAACAGTAATGTATTGGTACTAAATCCGAAGAAGAAATTGTACGTCTTATTTTTTAGAGAGATGTATATAGCCAAACAAAAATAGCACAATATAAATAATACTCCGTGCTGTTTAGCCCAGTGTAAACCTCATTACAAAATATTGTTTGATTTCAAATAGCTACAAAATCGTTTTCATCTGGTTCATGTTCAAGACATATTTAATAGGATCATGTTATAAATGATCCACATTTGGAATTGCGTTCATACCATATATAATTTTAGTATATATATCTTTTCTCAAAATAAGGAATTCGAAATTCATGAAACACTTCGTATTTCATTTCAACATGATAAAATGCCAGAGGAAATTTGTCAGAACTATTATTTAGTAGAGATAATTTATTATTTTAAGCCAAAGAAGGAAAAGAGATATTTGAATAAATGTTGAAGAATTGAATGGAAACAGAAGTTTTGAAATAAGAACTGCCAATTCAGAAAAGATAATACAGGCGTAGCAAGTTGAATTACAAGTAGAGCTTGAGGAAAACAAACGTCGTAGACTGCTGTAACTTCACATGTTAATGTCATACAATGGAATTAGTACATTTGTTTGGTAGCTTTAAAAATTATATTAGCTACTCCATCATCTTATGAATATATTATAAATTATTTGAAAATGCATATCCTTTTTCGAACCAAACTGTATGCATTCTTTTGTCCATCATTGCCATTAATAATAGATAGGATAGGATGAATGATAATGTTGGTCATGAATAGATCATCCCTAGTTACACCGAATGAATAGAATAAAAACTAAGATGTTTAAAAAATAGGGTAATATTTAAATTCTTTTTATACATAACATTTTTCAAAACTAATTTCTGCTTTAGAAATTCTATTGTTGAATTAAAGTATATTTTTTTAATTTAATCTTTTATTCGAATTTCCGTTACTTTATGAGCAATTTACAGATATTTATTTTTTTAATGACAAGATATATATGACTTTTCAGAGACACGCATACATATTTTCATATACACTTACGAATTTGAACAATATAACAATGTAATTTTTGTTTCTATTCATATCTATACATACACAAATTACACCCCTCAACACACATGCACTAACACGCTCATAAGCACAGACAAATATATATATATATATATATATACTTATATATATATATATATATATATATATATATATATATATATATATACATATATATATATATATATATATATATATATATATATATATGTATCACAAACACATACAAACACAGATATGTGTATATATATACGATATCAACAAATGGAAAGTATATTTATAAAACCATATTTATTTCATTATACATATTTCAAGGACAGCAAAGTAAATTATGGTGTGCTTTCATCAGATAAAATATAATATAGAGCAGTTTTATAAATAAATATTGACATACCCTTAAAGAATGCAACCATTACTGTTGGAAGCTCCCTTCGTGTCCTTGAAATATGTATAATGAAATAAATATGGTTTTATAAATATAGCTTCCATGTGTTAATATCGTATTTTTACTCCAATTATTTGTTGAGCGCTTTATATCAGTTATAAAAATATTATATTTGCTTGTTGCATCCCAACAATTTAAATAGTACTTTTACATATATACATATCACAAACACATACAAACACACACACACACACATACACATACACAGATATATATATATGTATATATATATTTATATGTATATATACATATATATATATATATATATATATGTATATATATATATATATATATATACACACATATATATATATATATATATATATATATATATATATATATATATATATATATATATATATATAGATAGATAGATATTTAGATATACATGTGTGCTAATGTGCATATTTATAAATATATATGTATACAAATGCGTATGCTGACCCTGAGTATGTTTGCAGTATATGCACACATTAAGAGGTTAACATTACCATCACACTATGTTATAACCTTTTTGAACATACTGTCACGTTGACGTAAATGCAGGCATCATACAATAAAAACACTCGTACCACATGCTTACATATTAGTGCATTTGAATATTTTAATCCAATTCATGTATTTTAAATGGCTGAAATTTCCATTCATGTTTGTTTCCATAAAATATTCGATTTTTCATATAATAATATATTTTTGCATGACAAAATATTTTAACAATATCGATGGATCTGCATTTGTCTTTATCTTTAATATTTCTGTTATGTTTCACTACATATTCACATACAGAAATGCTGCAGAGAAACACAAAATCACACATCCACACATACGTATCTGTATATATATATATATATATGTGTGTGTGTGTCTGTGTCTGTGTGTGCGTGTGTATGAGTAAATATATGTCGGTATATATACATATATATATGTATATATATATATATATATATATATATATATATATATATATATATATATATATATATATATATATATATATATATATATATATATATATATATATATATATATATATATATAGAGAGAGAGAGAGAGAGAGAGAGAGAGTCTGCATATACAAAAGAGCAAACACTAATTACCATATATAAATAGAATGAAATATACTCGCATCCAAGCATACGAAAACCCATATTGTATGCATGTCTTTCTGCAAGAATGTTGTTTGCTATCTCTCATGTATGAGGATGTAGATTATATTTCAATAATTTATGCCACTCCTCACTCTTTCACCTATACTTGTATGAATGGGAGTATTGATTGTTAGAATGAAGTTGAAGCTCCATAACTGTATTTCAAACCGTTATGAATTGACCACTGAATATTGCTGTTGACAACACTATTATGCCACTAAAACGAAGTATGATACTTTGATATAAATAGAAGGGTACGTGCAAGTAAGTATACTCTGTTAAATATTTTTACCAATGTCCATACTTGAGAGAATCGATGTCTTTTGATTCAGAGTTATTTTGTATAGAAGGGAGTAACATTTTTTTTATATTTTGCTAAAGTATTTTATCGCAAAATGAAATATAAATGTTGGATATAGAATTGTCTCACCGAAATTATCGGATAAATATTATGGATGCCTATTTTGAAATCAGACAAATAATTGTCAGTTAGAATATATATAGAGGGAAACAGCATTATTACATTGCTAGTAATGTGTTTATCTACAATATACAGCTAAGATGTGTGTCTTCGTAAGTGTATAATATAATCAATACATTAAAGTTTATGTACGAATATTTAAAACGTAATGGATTTAGTATAAACTTATCTAATCTTCTGCATCTCCTACTATCTATCTACGCTTATACATATCAACACACACAATATGCATACATATATACACAGACACATATACATATATACACATACACACACACACAGACATATATATATATATATATATATATATATATATATATATATACATATGGTGGCAGCCAACTCGTTTTCGAGTACGGCCACTACATTATATACATGTAGGAGAACTCCTACCGATGCGCTGAACGAGTGTGACTTTTTAGTCCAGCCAGCGACTTGAAAACTCTGGTACATGAAGCTTTTATAGCGAGCCAAGGCACTGCGCAAAGCCAGTCCCACTCTCTTAACCAATATGATATTTACCAAAAAGAAGAACAAATCAACATCATTGGATACCATCAGGGTTGTAGGTGTTATATCAGAGTTTTACTTCTCCTAGAATTCTGCCTTGACAAAGGCTAAGGGGTCATCTATCCCGGTGATTTTGGATGGCCATTGACTCTTAAGAGCTCCTTTTCCCTTTGATAGGTTTTGTCTTTAGTGCAGCAGGATGTCCAAAGTCACCCGCCTAACCAAGAAACCTTGGTGGGGTTGCCAGTTTAGTCGCCAACGACCCGACCATGTACATATATATATACATATATATATATATATATATATATATATATATATATATATATATATATATATATATATATATATATATATATATATATATATACATTAATATAGGTTAATATATATATATGCACACAGACACACACACACATATATATATATATATATATATACTTATATATTATATATAAACATGTGTGTGTGTCTGTGTGGGCGTGTGTATGTGTGTGTATCTAACTGTCAAAGTATACACTGTAAACTTCGCTGAATAAATCCTAGTATATTATTGATAGATGAAATGATACACGAAGTTCGGCACCATTCGTATTTTGGATGAAATGTATGTAAATATTGATTGTTTGAAACATTTTTCCAATACGCAAATTATATTGTGTATGAAGAAAATAAATGTGTTTTAACATATATATTATAGTTGATTGAATCTGTATAATATATATTGCTAGAACCAATTTTATTAACGTAAATAATAAAAGATGAAGACAGCACGAAATTGATTGGAATTTATTCCGTTCGAGTATTTCTAACATATATGCATGTTTTTATTTTTTATTTAGCGTATTGCCTACATTTATTTTACACATAATACACATTGCTAGTTGGCTCAATAATTACAATCCCTCTGTAGATGTGTTGATAAAAGACCCATTCCAATGGTCATACATTAGATGTCCATGTCTATGGAGTCTAGATACTATAGCACAAGGACAATGATGCTATTAACCTTCGGTGAATTACCAAATATATTCATTGTAACACTCTTCATGTTTAAATACGGCTTGATACTCAATTGATATCAACACTAATAAAAAACATTATTCCCTCTATTTAGTTAAGTTCCTTTACCTTCTGAACATACTCAGTTTTACAATTTCATCATATATTATTTAGAAACTAGCAATATACTATGAGTATATTATAATAAACTACTCATCTCAAGATAATTAAAAAATACATCCGTAAAACGTTATTACAAAATACCTTTTTAAGATTTATTGTCATCAGAGAAATGTTACAATGTAACTATTTACATTTAGATGATGCATGATTGAGGCGCCCTGTGAACACAGCCTTCCAACATCGTATATTAATCTAAACCTTTTCTGGTGACTTCAGTTTTAAAGGAAGTAGAATAACATTTGAATTTCGTCTGCTAGCTCTAGCAATTGGAGCAAAGGCGAAGATGTACATTTTATACGTTTGCTCTGTATAAGCAATATTCAAATATACTATAATCTATTAGGATAATATCTGGTATAACGTCAATAGAATCAGTGATACTCAATTATTGAAGATCATATTGTCAAATGAATTCCAAGATCTCAGAATTTATTTGTGCGGATATATGTGCATTGAGTTACATGATGGCCACTGTTATGATTGGTATAATGTTTGCTCTAAATATAATAGTTTCAGCAAGATCTGGAGGCGCCTATCGACAATATTGATGAACTTTACACTCGTAAGTGTGCCATTCTATACTGTAAGACAATCATACTTGAAATATAATATATTCCTCTAAAATAATGCGCTCAAATGCACAGTACATCGAAACAAATAATGTCTGGTAGTTTAAGATGCGTGATATTGACAAACGACTCTCAAATTATACATTACGAATGTTTAAAAAATGACATTTTTTTCGTCTGGCAGAGCTGCATTGTTGCTAACAGCAATGTCATGACAATGAAGTGAATGATCCGAGATCCTCTTAATTAAGTGGGTATATGTGGTTTTAAAACAAAACCGTCCATAACAATAAATATAAATTTCTCACATGAGCAAAAGTCAAACTATATTTAGGGAGTCTATAGATGGAGCTTCAGCATGTTAGTGGATATAAATTAATCATTGTGGGTACAGTTCAAATATGAAGTTCACCCCGACGAAATATGAACTCACGCTATTGATACGCGTCTAATTAACACACGCCATTTATAGAGATTCTAAATGAATTCTACAATGTGCCATCTACGAACCTCCATTTATGTTATAATGAAGTCTATAACGATTTAAAATTTCCATTAATTTGTCTCTCATTGAAACTATTCAAGTTTTCATTATTTTTTTATACGATAATGATAATAATATCAATAATAACAACATCAATAATAATAATATTATTAATAATAATAATAATAATAACATAATAATAATAATAATAATAATAATAATAATAATAATAATAAATAAGTTATTATTATTAGTAGTAACATTATCATTATTATGGCACTCGATTACTTGAGATGTTTTTTACCGTCATTGCTGAATGGTTCATTAATTGATGATTTCAGACACCAAACGTCGGATAATTGGCACACTTGTTTTGTGTCCTTTCATATATGTTTCAACGCAGTGTGAGAAGAAGACAACGATACAGTGAAAGTGTTACAATAATGTGTCATACTGTTCATGCAGTTTCGTTTCATACCAAGTTTAATTATTTCTTGAAATAAATCTTAATTTCAGCCAAAATTGGAATGATAATATAAATTAACATGCAATACTGTCGAAGGTTTGTCATATAAGATTTAGTAGTAATAGACATATTCGATTAAATGTTCCGTCTTATTAGTGGTTTTTGTATTTGAACAAGTGCAGTAATAATTTCTTCAATTGTTATTCATTTCTTCTTCTGTCTTCAGTAATATGGAAGGACATTTCATCGAGTTTCTTTTATCCCATTATCTATACACATGATTAAACCAGTCGCATAGTTGATCGATAATGATATTACAAATGTGTTTATTTTTTTATTTTACAAATTTCTTCATATCTTTTAAAAATAGAAATCCTTCCACAGGAAATATGAACTAAACTGCTTCTTCTCTGACATTTTCAGTTAGAAACAAATCTTCGTTGAATTCCAGAAGCCAGCTCAAAATAGGTAACTTCTAACTAATAGAAACAGATGTTTGATGATATCTCTATGTCAAGTAAAAAGTATTATACGATAACGTTTCAAGAGACACTGAATATTGTAATTGAATAATTAATTAATATGTCAACTACATATTTTATAGTAATGTGATTCTCGGTTTTGGATTTTAACTATAATTTAACGTCTTGTTGGTCACATTCAGATCGCCTTACGCCAATTGTTTCATATACAAATAAAGACGTTTTTTAATAGAGAAATTTCAATCATATGTGCATTTATGTCAGCGTATTAATCGTTAGTAGTAATAGGAAAATATACAATATATTTTCAAATTCAACTATATAAGTGTCAGAGACGTGTCACTACTTATATTCTTATTTTTCAGTTGATTTATATTATTTACCGTTTATTTCACTACGTGCTTTTTACATTTTGCACACATATTTACATTTACGTTGTACATAATATCACTTATATGCTATAAGTCGTTATAATTTAAAATTGATTTACATAAATTCATTAGCCTAATAATTCTCATGACAGTATTTTCGTAGACTCATTGTAAATTTTATTCCAAATGATTAATATTATGGCAGTATCGGTAGAGGGTATGACGCCATGCTTTGCAGCAAAGTGTTACGGCCCTTTATGATATGAGTTCAAACCCCGCCGAGGTTAACTTTGCCTTTCATCCTTACGGGGTCGACAAAAAAAGTACCAGTAATACATTGGTTAATTGCTGGCCTTGTGCCAAAAGTAGAAACAATTATTATCGTACACACGTACTTACTATCTTGCATTTCAGGAATATGGTAATAATAATACAATTTAGATAATTGTGTCTGTAATAATTTTTAAATTTCATAATATGCGATAATGTTTCTCATTTAGTTGAATTTGCACGCATATATCACGTCAAATAATTCCATTTCTAAGAAAGGTGACATGTACTTCAAACCCATATTGGAATTATATATATATATGTTTGAAACTAGCTGTTGAAACTGCAAGAGGTCAGCCGTAGATGTCCTGACACTTTATAATATATACCATACTTTACTACCCCTAGAATCGAGTAGACTGGTGAGTAATGGTTTAAGTTTCAAGCTGAATTCATCTCTCTCTCTATATATATATATATATATAGTGACGAAACATAAATCAATTGCATGAACTCATAATCCTTTATTTACTGCTATATATATTTCGATGATAGCCATTGAATGGCTATGACCTCATCAGACAGTTAGTCAGTTCTTAGATATGCCAGCTCTGTGTGTATAGTGTTGATGGTATCAGAGCCTTGGGATATGTATATATATATATGTAGAGACAAAAATATAGTGTACATAGGTGAGACAGCTCGTAGTATAGGGGAACGGATAAATGAACACTGGCGATACCTTCAAGATAGTAAAGAATCATCTGTTCTCTACCAACATGCTAAAATAGAACATAAGGGTAAATTAGAGAACATAGAAATAAAAATAGAATCTACACACAGAAAAGACGCAATGTTTAGACAAATCACAGAGGCAATAAACATAAATGAATTACAACCAAAATTAAATAGAAAACATGAGTGGAACAGCAACATCACAACTTACAATTAAGGACAAGATGAAAACACACACGCACATAGAACAAACAACCAACCCGTAACATGTAAATAAACAAATAAATAAACGAATATAAACACACACATACACCCGGATGTGGCGCATGCCCAGACTGAGCACACAACACACACACAGAAACAAGATGGCGTAAGACAGAAGAAAAGAGAGCCACAAAAACAAAGAAAAAATCCCTAGTCACTGAAGAGGTCACATAATGTGTGACGAAAGAACTTTGACAATATATAAGCAACCATCTGGTTGTCGATCTAACCAACCAACCGGACATTTATGAATTCCTAAATTTATAAATTTATTATAATAAATTGAAGTGAAAGCAACTTGTGCGTGTGTTTCTTATTGGCAACATGACCCTCCAAAAGTATAACAATATATATATATATATATATATATATATATATATATATATATATATATATATATATATATATATATATATATATATCTGAGTTCGAGAGAAATACAGAGGATATCAAGGATAAAACAACATGAAGATGGCGCAAGCAAGGTGAATTGAAGCCTACTATTGAAGGCCATATAGTTGCAGCAAAAGATCAATCTCTTGCTACCTATTCAGTGGCACTTCAGTGGAAAGTGTAAATCTCGTGCTATGAGGATGTGAGTATATATGCGCCAAAAAATACAAGTGATAAAGTATGCCATGATAAAGTCTGATTTTACAATTATTGGCAGTTATGAAAACACCAATATGAGGTAATAACGAATTGGAAATAAAGGATATTCTCGGGGTTTTGTTTACAAATTGATGGAGTAACAGGACAGTGTCGTATTGAATAAGAAAGATTGATGCTGTCAGATCATAGGCGTAGCCATACTATATATCATAGATATTAGGGATAACGATGTTATCACCAAGTACTCCCAATTGAAAGTGTAGAAGGTACGACTGTTTAGAATACGAGACACCAACGTAAACGTGAAATTGGTTGTTATCGGGATATTAGAGTCAATCCCATTGCAACTCCAAAACAACTTAAAACGGTTAGCAATAATATGCAAGATAGGTGTCATAGAAGAATAATCCATGCTAGGTACTGCGTACATTTTAAGTAGTATCTGTCTGATGTCCTTGTTGTGACTTCACAGATGACTATATACTGAGGTGCATTTTCCATCTACACTGCGTGACAAAATGAACAATAATGAAAAAAAAAATATTAATAGCAACAGAGATCACACTTCTAGTAGTGGCAATATTAGTAGTAGTGGCGGCATTAATAGTAATAGTAGTAGTAGTAGTAGTAGTAGTAGTAGTAGTAGTAGTAGTAATATTAGTAGTGGTGTTGGTGGTGGTGGTGGTGGTAACAGTAATAGGAGCTGCAGAAAGAGAAGCAAGAAAAGAAGGAAGGGGATGATTATGAGAATGTAGAAGAAACCAAGATAATGCGGATAGTAATGATCTCATTCTTGTGAGGTCATTGATTCCATATGAATTAACATGATACAAAGAAAATATCGACATTAACAATAATTTATGTTATAATTAATAAATGACTCACACGGAATATGTATTCATCGTCTAATATAAATCAGGCCAATAATTCCATTACATATACAATAGAAGGAAAGGCTCGTGATATAAACCATATATTAATAGCTATGTTACAATCTGGAATCCAAGCAAACAAATGATGGTTTGCATCGGCAACAATTAGTTCATAGAAAAATTCCTAGAAAATTTCGATATGGTGGATTCCCGAGAGGAGTAACGAATCTAAATTTTATGGATCTGATAGTGGAATAAATAGATAAGGTACTGCCGCTTTTGCTGCTAGGGTTCTAGCTTTGAACTTTCCTATCTTCTACATATCCACCTACATAATTCAAGTTCCATTCAAAATCCCGAATGGGAATCAGTTGAGTTTTACGCTAGTTATATTCTCAATGTTGTTACGTTCATAATATTTAGATTAGAATATTGAAGTTCGAAGGTAATAAATGAAAACCAGTCTTACAAAAGTAACTCTTACGATACGAAATATCATTGTGATAGCCGGGTATGTAATTCGACTTTGATTTTACTCACGGCTATCACATTGTAACCATTTGCAAACATATATGATACAAATGCGGAGAATGGAGAGAGGCGTTACAACATCAGACACAATGCTTTGCAGTATATATTCTGGCACTAAAAAAATATACTGAGTTCGATTTTCTCTTTCACCTTTTCAATATCGATAAAAAATACAAAGAAACATCGATGAAAAATACAAGTTTATTACTGGGGTCTATTCTCCATTTCAGTCCCTTACTCATTTCATCTTACTCGCTCACGCACTCCTTCTTTTGGAAGTACTATTCTATGTTCAGCCCTAAAATTCTGTACTTCGTCAGAGTTATAGTCCCATGGGTCAGCGTATTTCACGACAAATCGTAGGACCATAAGTGCAAAGGATTGCAGATACAATGTTGAGGGTAACTGTACACACATAAATTTAGGGACTATAGTCATTTATACAGTCTTCAAATATTGATTTTAGGAGTTTCATTCAAACCTCCACCAAGAGTTGCTTCCATGCACACATACTATTGATGATAAGAGTATGAAGAACGAATGAGTATTATAATATAGATGGGCATATGCCAAATTTGAATCTACTCTTTTTTATAGGTTTGTAATGACATACGTGTTTTTGCCGAAATATTTAAACCTTGGGCATCTTCGTTCATAGTGAACGTACAGTTGCATCGATATGTTCACAATTAAAACGATTTGCATCAATAACGCCAATATAGATAAGTACAATATAGATAAGATTGATACAAGCAATTCTATTTCATTCATTATGTTCGAAGTTGCAACTTCAAACATAATGAATGAAATAGAATTCAGGTGCATATAATCTATGTATCAGTAATATAGAAAACTAAGTCCGATAATAATTGAGAGAAAAATGACGGTATTTGTGTAATGTTTAAGTAGCTAATTGGCAGAGAAGCATGTCTAGACAATTATTAATGTTATCTTTCTGTACGAAGCAGGCATAAAAAATGGTTTACATTTGTTTAATTCTTAACATAAACACTCACACCTGCATTTGATGCACATCGAACCTGACTCGCATGCATATGCATACCGCAAAGACAAACACACACACACGCACGCACAAACACAGACATCTTTCTCTCTCTCTCTCTCTCTCTCTATATATATATATATATATATATATATATATATATATACATTGGGTTTCAGAAGATCCCGTTAAGTGAGAAAGTACCGATTCTTAAACTGTAATCGGTTATTTTAATAAATATTTGCTCTAGGGTTCTTATATATTTGATATATATTTATTATCCTTATCGAATCCTCTTTGGATTTTTGTCTTCGACTTTATTATTATTACTATACGAGTATATATATATATATATATATATATATATATATATATATATATATAATTAATAATAATAAATTTCAAGACTAAAATCCAAAGAGGGCTCGATAAGGATAAATATATATCAAATATATAAGAACCGTAGATATATATATATAATATATATATATATATATATATATATATATATATATATATATATATATATATATATATATATATATATATATATAGAGAGAGAGAGAGAGAGAGAGAGAGAGAGAGAGAGAGAGAGAGAGAGAGAGAGAGAGAGAGAGAGAGGACCACAAATCGTGGGAATACTGCATGGGAAGTTGCAGAGACAGTATAGAGAAAAATATGGCGATATTTAACATTTTCCGTTTGATTTTTGCAATCGTTTTCAATGTCGTACTGGAGTTAAGCAGAAGATTTTTTGCCTTTGGAATTTATGTTGAGATGTGGAGAATTAAGTCATGACTTGGGAGACCAATTGTCACATTTGTCACTGCGATAAACTGGACATTGATCGCCGTGTACAGTTGTAAGATAGAGGAATCGAGAGGAACTGTTCAGGGAAAGATAAGGCTAGATGTCAGATGAAGGAAATTATGTGCGTGGGCCTAGGTATCTGTAATGGGTAAGGAGTTGATTAGAAGAAGAGGTATAAGATTCAAAGTAATATAAGATGGAAGATGTGAGAGGTACGATCGACATACATAGAAATTAAAAGGTAAATATTTCTTTGAATAATAAAATCTACATACGTAGAATTAAGGTACAATCTACATACATAGAAATTAAAAGGTAAATATTTCTTTGAATAATAAAATCGAGTATATATATGTAAATGAATTATTAAGTAAATGAAGGAATAGCGTAAAATAAGGTAATATATAAAGAATGTAAACATAAATGATTAATTGAATAATATGGAATAATATGTAGCAAAATCTGTATATATATTATGTGCATACATACACACAGATATATATGCATACATATACCGATACACTCACACACACACACACACAGACACCCACACATACACACACACACACCCACACACCCACACATACACACACACACACATATATATATATAAAGAGAGAGAAAGTGTGAGAGCAAGATATATATATATATATATATATATATAGAGAGAGAGAGAGAGAGAGGGGGGGGGAGACACACACGCAAACTTACAATCACAAATGCATACGTATAACCACATACATATTCATACGCGTACAATACAAATGATAGGAGGATAAATATAAAAGGTTGTAAAGGCAGGGTGTGGGGTTAACTACACAAATGCACACAGAAATTTAGGGGCCTGGTAATTTACCTACTCTCTTCAACTATTGATTTTGCTTTTCATTCAAACCTGGTCGATAAAGTACTCGTAAAAGCTAAAGAATTTGCAATATCCTCCACGACCTTCTTTAAAATGTATGACCTTGTGTTTTGAACCATTAATTGAACTACATTAGAAAATACACTGCGTAATATAAGAGCAGCGGAGAAAATATATAGCAGTCTTCACTTAAAATCACATTACTACTGACTAAAAGTTCCTTCAAATTCAACTTTGTCTTGTATGCATTTGGAGGGATTAAATATAGACACTATGTTGTAATCAGTCTAGACGCATATTATTCTCTCTATATACCGGTTATATTCCTGCGCTGGTAGATGTGCACTCTTCCATGGACATTTATAAAATAGAAATGTTTCAGTTATTTTTCTTAGAAATTATTATTAGATATGTTGGGAGAATGTCTTAGGAAAAAAATCGAAGCAGAGATTTTACAAGCAAATTAAACCGGCAGGATACCCGGGGTAGAACAGGAGCACGATGGTTGGATAACATCTGGAAGCTTGTCGGGTCTCATTTGGAGTTCCAGTCGGATCATTCAGAGGCGGGTGCTTCTGAAAGGACCTGCTAGACGGACTGATTGAGGACTCGGCCCCCACTCGATATTTTCAGGTGGGAATCATTTTCTGGAACGCTCTATCGGCTCTACCAATTCGCTCCCCCAGGATGCGTCAGATTTCTATTAATTGTATCATAAAATATAAACAATCACTTCCTTTATTGCCGAATGGTTTCTATGTGTTTGGATTTAGGCATTATCATTATTGAATTTTCCAAGCAAGAAAATATATTCACTGATCACGTCTTCCTATCTTAAATATCCAGTGAATTTACTTGCCGCCCTGATATGTATTTCACATCTGGTCTTTTTTACTATACTTCTAATCAGAGAAAATTCAAACACAAAAAAGGCTAAATGCATTGGAAAGTAGTGCATATATTTATAAATACATGCACGAACAATATACGTACACTTATGCACACACGCACACCAAACTAGGAATGTCTCAATGCTTTTGGAAGATCACCTCCCTAGTTGACCTCCAATGATTTTAATTGTTTTGGTTATATCAGAGGTGTAGCTGTATTCACCACGCTAAATCAATTGTGGGTTAATGAGGCTATTTAACCATATATGCTGTTCGGTTTCCTATTACACTCCTCACCAGACCAAGTTTTGCGGAGGGAGCCGGTTTAGTCCCGACGAGTCGATCATGAACGAGGTTGCACTGGGTTACAAGGAAAAAGTATGCAGGTAAATAGATGCGTGTGTTTGTATAGATGTGTATTTATAATATTCGAGACATTTAAACAGCCATTCAAATGATAGACAGATATAGATGCACTCACAAAGACACATTGACAGATACATCAACATATATATGTATATATAAATATATATATATATGTGTATGTGTGTGTGAGTGTGTGTGTGTGGGGGGTGTACATATATTTCACTCGCTCTCAACCGCTGTCTCTCTTACACTCTCGTACTCTCTCACTATATATTTATATATGTATATATATATATAGGCATTGTGTAGATATTAATTGTCTTCTACTGCTTATAAAAGCATTTTAACAGGAAATCTCTCTTTTCTACTTATCATAGAATTACAGAAAGTGCTGTCATATGGAGTCAACAGAAAATAAATAACATATGCGATAATAATTCGGATGTTTTGGATTGAAATATCAAAAGCCTTAGAAATGTATCTAGAATTGTATACTTTACAGCGCAATAATATTGTGCAGCCGGTAAAATGTGTTCTAAATGGAACGAATTAACAATGGCCAGACAAACTTGTCAGATGAATGCGGACAAGTGCTTCTCATCATAACTTTTCTATACACATAATCTAACTGAATAATATTGTATGTACAATCTTTGTTGAACTAACAGTGCGAATTGATGAGGAATCGTAAAACTTTCAAGCATACATTTCTCTCTCAATCTTCTCATTCATATTTGACATCGAGTGATATTTGGTAAAACGTTTACGAAATATGACTTCCTTTCAAGTAGATTTTTAACATCTTTTAGCAACGAAATAAAGAAATAACTCGGATGATATACTAAGTAATATAAATGAATACTGACGAAATATTAATACGAACCTGCAGATGATCAGGTGACATCCGAGTAGGTGATTTTCTTCATATATATATATATATATTTATTGGCAACATGACCCTCCCAAAGTATAACAATATATATATATATATATATATATATATATATATATATATATATATATATATATATATATATATATATATACGATATATATATACGTACATATATATATATAACTTACCTATAGTAATAATTACCTAGACACATATGACCTTAGCAACCTGTGCCCTACAAGACCAGCAAGAGACAGACCACATACCATTACCTCAATGGCCAAGAAAACCCACACAGATAGATGGAACGGGTGGACCAGAGTCATACGGACACCCGAAAACCACGATGAACTGAAGAAAATGATTGCACATGCGGTAGGGGCCAGCATAAAACTAACCCTTAAGGAACATATGTTCAAATTTTATGGAAAAACATATGCCCAAGAGGAAGGAGCAGCCATTGGTGTTAGCATTGCAGGCGACATAGCTACCTTATTCATGGTATGGTGGGACAGTAGACTTAAACTAAACTTAAAGAACAATTGGAAGACCTCTTAACCCTGATAATGTACTCCCGCTACTTTGATGATATAAACATCGTAGTTAAGACACCCCCACTAGAGAACAGTCAGGAACTAGAGAAAAACACAATGGAAAGCATCCAGCAAATAGCTAACTCCATCTACCAGAGTATTAGAGTTACTATAGACTACCCAAGTAAACACCCCAACCATCGATTACATGTACTAGACACAGAGCTCTGGTTAGATACCATTAATAACAAAAAACAAATCCTCGATTCCCATTATGCCAAACCCATGACTTCCAAACATCTGATCCACCGAAACTCGGCTGTTTCGGACCATACCAAAATCAACATACTGATTGCGGATTTGGTACGGGTGTTGAGAAACGTGTCCCGCATGTGCAACCCCGAAGAACTAGAGAGACACATACAACACTTCATCCACCGTATGCAGTTCTCTGGTAACAATCAGAGAGATAAAATCAGAGTGTATAGAGGAGCCAGAACCAAATGGGAAAAAATGGTAAATAATGACACAAATGGGACCTGCCCCTTGTATAGGAGCAAATTTTGGAATAGAATAGAAAGAACTAGGAATAAGGCTAATAGAATAAACTCATGGTATGATAGCAATAAATACCAGAGTGTAATGTTCATCGATACAACCCCTAGAGGTGAATTAGCTTACAAATTTAGAAGGGCCCTAGATAAACATGAACTCAATATTAAGATAGTAGAAACACCAGGTACCTCCGTAAAAATACTTATTAGGAAGACATACCCTTTTCAAATATCCCCCTGAATAGATAAGAAATGTATAACCTGTAAAATAAGCCCCATATTAACTGTAAAACTAGAAATGTAGTGTATAGCATAAGATGTAATGTAGGACAATATAGAGACAAAAATATAGTGTACATAGGTGAGACAGCTCGTAGCGTAGGGGAACGGATAAATGAACACTGGCGAGACCTTCAAGATAGTAAAGAATCATCTGTACTCTACCAACATGCTAAAATAGAACATAAGGGTAAATTAGAGAACAGAGAAATAAAAATAGAATCTACACACAGAAAAGACGCAATGTTTAGACAAATCACAGAGGCAATAAACATAAATGAATTACAATCAAAATTAAATAGAAAATATGAGTGGAGCAGCAACATCACAACTTACAATTAAGGACAAAATGAAAACACACACACACATAGAACAAACAACCAACCGGTAACATGTAAATAAACAAATAAATAAACAAATATAAACACACACAGACACCTGGATGTGGCGCATGCGCAGACTGAGCACACAACACACACACATAAACAAAATGGCGTAGGACAGAACAGAGAAGTGGCACAAAAACGAAGAAAAGAATCCCCAGTCACTGAAGAGGTCACATAATGTGTGACGAAAGAACTTTGACAATATATAAACAACTATCTGGTTGTGGAACCAACCAACCAACTAACCAACCAGAAATTTATAAATTTATAAATTCCTAAATTTATAAATTTATTATAATAAATTGAAGTGAAAGCAACTGGTGCGTGTGTTTCTTATTGGCAACATGACCCTCCCAAAGTATAACAATATCGGTTTCAACAGACGATTTCAGATAAAGAATCTTGCTAATCAAATTCAGAAACGAAATATATATATATATATATATATATATATATATATATATATATATATATATATATATATAAATGGAAGATGAAAAATTAATATAATTCGAAAGCAAGGAAAATGCCTAATGAACGATAGAAGTGCAACGAAATTCAGAAACGAAATATATATATATATATATATATATATATATATATATATATATATAGTATTTACGTATCGAGAAAGAGAAAAAAGGGGGGGATATGTGATACATATAGTTATTTACCAAGTAGTGTATGCCAAAGGTGCTAGATACTAGTGCCGGCAGTATTAAATATTCAAAGTGTTAATATTTAGTGGGCTAGAGAGTTAGCAGAGCGTAAGCACGTATATATATATATATATATGTATATATATATATATATATATATATATATATATATATATATATATATATATATATATATATATATATATATATATATATGTGTGTGTGTGTGTGTGTGTGTGTGTGTGTGTGTGTGTAGTGATATTTTCGAAACAGCGAGCTGGTTTGAAATTATTAGAAACGTAAACGATCGCCATATTTTAACAAAAACAAATGAAAGAAATTATTAAGCCTGATAGTGGAGTTAAGAACCATCGGAGAAATGGAAATAGATGAGTATTGACGTACATATCACGGTCATATATCATAAAATATTTGAAAATATCTTGACATATATATATAAATACATAATTGGAGAAAGCTAATAGCGATAGTCCGGCCAAATCCCAACTGACTCAACAAAGTTTAGGAAATAAGTAATTTATAATTAAACGTTCGGGGTGCTAACTTATTGTATTGTGTAGAAAATTGGCTGTAACATTGCATATGATATATATCAAATATATATATATATATATATATATTGTTATACTTTGGGTGGGTCATGTTGCCAATAAGAAACACACGCACCAGTTGCTTTCACTTCAAGTTATTATATAATTATAAATTTATAAATTTATAAATTTCTGGTTGGTTGTTATCTTGAAGTGTGCATAGGTTAGGCAGCTCGTAGTGTAGGGGAACGGATAGATGAACACTGGCGAGACCTTCAAGATAATGGAGAATCATCTGTACTCTACCAGCATGCTAAGATGGAATACAAGCGTAAATTAGAGAGCATAGAAATAAAAATGGAATCTACACACAGAAAAGGCGCAGTGTTTGGACAAATTACAGGGGCAATAAACATAAAAGAATTACAACCAAAGTTGGATAGAAAATATGAGTTGACCGGCAACATCGCAGCTTACAATTAAGGACAAAATGAAAACACACACACACATAGAACAAAAAACCAACCAGTAACATGTAAATAAACGAATAAATAAATGAACATAAACACACACAGACACCCGGATGTGGCGCATGCGCAGACTGAGCACACAACACACACAGAGAAAGAAAATGGCGTAGGACAGAACAAAGGAGAGGCACAGAAACAAAGAAAGGAATCCCCAGTCACTGAAGAGGTCACCGAGTGTGTGACGAAAGAACTATGACTATTATATAAACAACTATCTGGTTGTGGAACCAACCAACCAACCAACCAAAAATTTATAAATTTATAAATTTATAAATTTATAATAAATTGAAGTGAAAGCAACTGGTGCGTGTGTTTCTTCTTGGCAACATGACCCTCCCAAAGTATAACAATATCGGTTTCAACAGACGATTTCAGATAAAGAATCTTGCTAAACAAATTCAGAAACGAAATATATATATATATATATATATATATATATATATATATATATATATATATATATATATATATATATATATATATATATACATATATATATAAATGGAAGATGAAAAAATAATATAATTCGAAAGCAAGGAAAATGCCTAATGAACGATAGAAGTGCAACTCTGTCTAGGTGTCATAACTACGCTGCTTCCTGCAGGCAAAATGATGAAGGTTTTATGGTGAAGAACAGCCTCACAGATTTCCTTGCTAAGGCGGGACACATACCTTCCTATTTTATCTCATAGATGGCAGAACATAACCTCCTATATATATATTTCCTCACACACACATACACACACACATATATATATATATATATATACATTTATATTTATAGAGAGAGAGAAGGAGAGAGAGCGAGAGAGAGATACATATCATCTATATATATATATATATATATATATATATATATATATATATATATATATATATATATATATATATATTAAAATAACAGATTAAAGTTTAAGCAAAGGATCGCTGCTTTCACCCTGAACTGGATCTTCTGAAGATCCCGTTAAGGGTGAAAGCAGCGATTATCTGCTTAAACTTTAATCTGTTATTTTAATAAATATTTGCTCTACGGTTTTTATATATTTGATATATATTTATCCTAATCGAGCCCTCTTTGGATTTTAGTCTTCAAATTTATTATCATTACTATATATATATATATATATATATATATATATATATATATATATATATATATATATATATATATATATATATATATATATATATATATATATATATATATATATAAAGTACTAAAAAAATAATGAATAAAACAATGAAACAGTTCCTTATATTAAACAAAAAAAGTTCATTATTTAACGATCGTTTCTAGGACATATATGTGTTAGAATTGGCATGCATATTCAACAGATCTATGTACAAAATTATACAAAATTATACAAACTATCAAATCTAATATACATACCAACAATATTTATTTCTGAAGACGGCATATGTATGTGTTGGTATGTATATTAGATTTGATAGTTTGTATAATTTTGTATAATTTTTTTACATAGATCTGTTGAATATGCATGCCAATTCTAACACATATATGTCCTAGAAACGATCGTTAAATAATGAACTGTTTTTGTTTAATATAAGGAACTGTTTCATTGTTTTATTCATTATTTTTTTAATACTTTATCTTGACTCTGTATTCCGTTTGTCTTTCACCGAATGTGATTTTTGAATGTATCTCTTCTTTCCATGATATCCGGATTACATTGAGTTCTTCATATGGATTTGACACTACCGTAAACTCGTGGTAGATTTATCTATATATATATATATATATATATATATATATATATATATATATATATATATACATATATATATAGATATACCATCTTTTTACTTTAAATCGATACCCTCATTGTTTATACCGGCATTGTTTACTCTAAAGAATCTGTCTCTTGGGCATGTACATATTAAAATATCCAAGTAGTTAATATTTCTCCACCGGGTGAAGTGGAGGTTATTTTACGAAATATCACGATTACATAAGTCATCATGACCAGATTTCTGCAACTATATCATGGTCATATATCCTAAAATATTTGAAAATATCTTGAAATATCTACCGTTTATATTGTTTCGTAACTGTTTTTTTAATTCGAAACAAATATATACGAATAAACAATTCGAATTTGGTATAGTATTTCTGGATAAGAAAATGAAATAAATGTTGTGAAATACAATGCATGAATGACACTTGATCTAACTGTTTTAGTTGAGACTTTATGCCTGCAAAATTGTCTGTTATAATATGGGTTCACATGTTTCACCAACAGACCTGGCATTTAATTCATTTGCAGAGAACTAGTAATAATCATAGGATAATATAAAAATAAAAAAAAATGTTCCCCTCATGTTCTCGTTTGTCCAAATATGAAGATTTGAAAAATTAAACATGTTTTATTTTTTTGGAAAAGCATTAAAAATTAGACTCCTAAATTGTTTCACAAAATGGATAGTGATATAGAAATTACTAAGAAACAAGGAGGAAGTGAGGAAATGGGAGAATTCGAAAAAAAAAAAAAATAGTGAGGCAAGGCTTAATTCTACCGCGTTGTTAGTGAGCCACTGGGATGTATTCACATATTAATAGAGACAGAATGTGATAGAAACAAGTGGCGGGGTTGGTCCATCTGGAAACACAGGTCGCAGGATTAATCGTATCCTTAGTTAGCAAGAAATCATCCCTACTATTGATTACTTGTATTCGCTTTCTGAGTGCCTCGAGAGTCTCCCTCAGACTGAGGCAGGAAAGGCATCATTTGCTTCCAACTGAGGTTACCTTTCTAACTTTGGACCAGATCACAGAGTATTGGGTAATGTCTGATTTAAACTTCCAGATCAGTGATGTGAGGAAGGGGCCGCGATTTTCCCTGTATCTATCATATTAGAGGAGTGGCGACATTTGTCAAGTCATATGCATTGTCTTTATTCGCGTGCTGGAGAACATGTGCTGTTCCCGCAAACGTGATGGTGCTAGATCCTAAGGTTTTCGATGCAGTGTCCTCTACTCTCCCAGTGTTTAATGGGTTTTCTCTATCTCTACGAATATATTTAGAATGCACTTCGAGGGCACCACTACCGTAAATATAGTTCAAGCTATATTGTTGAAGATCTATTGGCCAGTAGATGAAATGGAAATCCCATCTGTTTGCCTGTTCAACTTTTAGCTGTCTGATGAGGTTATACATGTTGAATATTGGGGATCACCGAAATATATATAACACCGATTATTAATAAACGAAGTGAATTCTAACCTGTTGATTTGTACTTCATGATTATATATATATATATATATATATATATATATATATATATATATATATATATATATATATATATATTTATTAAAATAAAAGTTAAAATTTGGGCAAATAATCACTGCTTTCACCGTGAAACTAAAAAAAGTCAATCAATGAACGCAGGAGTAAATATTTCAAAAAACGTTGCAACCGAAGGAAGACAGGAAGGCGATACTTTGGTTCGTGGAAACGTTGCCTGGCAAAGAACGGAAAAAAACGAAGATAATACGTCATTATTTGGACCGGTGAAAACAATTACAAGCAAAGGCAAACCACGTTTATGGTATAAATGAAGTCGTAGACTAATATTATATTCGGTGATTCATGGAGATGTTCTCTGGCAATGAACGGAAAGTCGAAGATAATACGTCATTATGTGGAGCATTGAGGACAATTACACGCAAAGACAAAACCACGTAAATATACATATATGTATATATATATATAGATACATACATATATATATATATATATATATATATATATATATATATGTGTGTGTGTGTGTGTGTGTGTGTGTGTGTGTGTGTGTGTGTGTGTGTGTGTGTGTGTGTGTGTGTGTGTGTGTGTGCGTGATTACTCATATGTAATTACTTAATATCACATGATTTACATTTTCTAAATGTATAAACGTGGTGTGTACTTGCAACTGCAATATTTGCAACTTGTAATATTTGTGTGTGAAGTGCGAAATGTCTTGCTCTACATGGTACATTGCACGTTGACGTTTAATAGTACAGAAGTAGCTATATGATTGTGCTGTAACAATAACATTCTGCCATTGACTGTGCGGGAAATTGTAACCAAAATTGATTCCAAATCACACAATTATACTTAATTATTAACCAGCACTACAGTTATTGATACATCAGATTATTAGATTTCGTTTCTTATTAAGTCACATCAATCTTTATAAAATGGAATCCCTTTAGTATTAGGAAGTATATTCATTTATTTCTCAGCTTAATAATCTCATCGTACTACCTATCATAACGTTTAATTTATTAACAAATACGTTAGGCAGGTGAAATGTGATATATTAACACAAATATAAACAACGACACGCACATACATATATACTCATGGAAACAATGATAACGGCAGGAGCCCATATGTGAATGAATGATTATCGCCACCTATATACACGCATATACATAACCATTCAATTTACACAGACACACACAAACATAATATATATATATATATATATATATATATATATATATATATATATATATATATATACACACACACGATGAGTGCAGTTCGATTGTTATAGAAAGTCATTGTCTGAGTAATTTGCTTATGGGTTATTTGCATGGCAAGTTCATGTTTGCATATATATGTGTACATACATAACATATATATATATATATATATATATATATATATATATATATATAGACATAACGTATATATACATTTACACAAGCATATGTAAATAATTGTTTCTACTTTTGGCACAAGGCCAGCAATTACCCAGTACATTACTGGTACTTTATTTTACCGACCCCGTAAGGATGAGGCAAAGTTAACCTCGACGGGATTTGAACTCAGACCGTAAAGAGACGTAACTATGCTGGAAAGCATGGTGTCCGACCCTCTACAGATACTGCCAATTCACCGCCCAACGTAATTCACCACTCATATGTAAATAATCTGTGCGTATATGTGTGTGTGTGCTCGCGTGTGTGTATGTGTATGTGTGTGTATTATATTGCAAACACCAATGTTTTGCACTTACATCATATTTATTAAGTGTATTCCGTAGTTTCTTATAACTTACTATTTCTTACTCCGGCAAAAATAAGGCGTATCCCATATGGTAGGTCACCCAAGTGTAAAATTACTGATGTGGACGTGTCGAATATGACGGTCGTATAAGAATTCTGAAGATGGATGTATGAATTATGCAACGTTAATGCTTGCATGGATGTAGGGAAGGTGACTGCTTCAAATTAAGAATAGATATAATAATCTGTATATAAGACACACAATTTATTTTTCTCTCTCTCTCTCACACACAAACACACTCACCCTACACACACACACACACACACACACATATATATATATATATATATATATATATATATATAATTAGAATTGGTGCTCTGAAATGGCGATGTATATATGAATATATATATATATATAGTATATTTGGCAATATACTGTATGCTTAATTAAAAACATTTTGAAGACCTTGCGCCATTATTATAAAGTAGTGACTATGTCACTTACTTCATCTTTCAACAAACAAAGGGAGATGACAGACCAGTTTCACTCGCCAATGCCTGTTGAAAATAATAGATGCTGGATTCTTATAGAATTCCAGTAAAAATCAGCAACTGATTATACAGAGCGATTGCCGGTCCAGCAAAAATTGAAAATTAGAATTGGTGCTCTGAAATAGCGATGTATATATATAGTATATTTGGCAATATACTGTATGCTTAATTAAACACATTTTGAAGACCTTGCGCTATTATTTTAAAGCAAATCACGTGAGAGTCATAATTTCATTTAAGTAAAAAGAAATTCAAACAAAAACTGGCGCGAAAGCTGTTGTGCTTATTCACGTGAGTGCATCAACCAACGAAACTTCACTCATATATGAAAAAAAACAACCTGACCCCCCTCTCTCTTTTTTAAGGCAAATATAATAAAAACTTTCTGACGCGAACCAACTAAAAACCTAGCAGTTAGAGCCACTTTTTTTTCCATATAAAACAGAAGTAACATTCAAAGGCCTACCAGATGTGGGAAAAAACCACAAACCCTCTCTCTCAGTTCTACTTTTGAAAAGCAGAAGAACTGCGAAACCGGTAAGAGAGAGGGCGGGGCATAGAGATAGAGAGAATTAAAGAGGTCATTTTATAAGTTGATAAAAAAACAGTAAGGCTTTCAGATATTTATTTCATTTTCAAATGTGGTATATATTGTTTAACCAGGATAGCGAGAGATATTTAAGAGTTAAATCCACTTAGTATACTTCCAGTCATCTTATATTCAAGTCACACAGCATATAATCACAAATAAATAAGTCACCAAGTTCAATAGTTATTACATTATTTATTTGGTCTAACCATATTCCATTCAATAAATACATCCTCAGAAGCAACTATAAACCTAACATATCCAAATATTAAAACTTTAATTTCCAATCATTCTATTATTTAACGCATCAATTGTTAATTAAAATGTTTTAATATGCTATGTGTTAATTGAACCTTACGATCTCCCTCTAAGGTAGAAATAAAATCCTGGATGAATTACGAGTAATATCCTAAGACAATGAAACATTGGTAGATCAAATATATAATGTAGTTTCTGTTGTACTTGGTGACTTATTTCTTTGTATATATATATATATATATATATATATATATATATATATATATATATATATATATATATATATATATATATATATATTTATAATATGTAATCAATGTGCAACCATGCAGTATTCTTCTCCCCATGTTTTTCATATATATTTACCTAAACTGAGTTTATCTGTTTCTCTCTTTCTCTCTTACTGCTCCCCTGTTCTCTCTGTTTCTCTTACCTTCTTTCGTCCCCTCTGTCAGTTAACACTTTCTGTCGACTGACCTCTTCCTCGCACTTACACTCACTCACTCTCTGTTTCTCCCCTTCTCACTTCTTCCCGTTCGCTAGGAGTGGGATTCTGTCTTTCTCACATCCCATTCACAGCGAAAGGTCTGTTTTCTGAACGCTCATGAAATTCACCCAGCTTATGCTGAACGGATAACCATGTTGCTTGTTTTTCTTCCCATCTTCGGTTCGCTTTTCCTTCTATGTTGTTTACTTGTCTCACTCGCTTTACGCGACTCACTTGACCCAATAGCTTATTTTATTTATTGCTCGCACCAACCTGAGGTATATGATTTTTAATGCGATGAAATACCAATGATCGTTGGCAAATCATTAATGAGGGTCTAATTGTATAATATGTAATCCATGTGCAACCATGCAGTATTCTTCTCCCCATATTTTTCATATATATTTACCTAAACTGCGTTTATCTGTCTCTCTCTTTATCTCTTACTTCTCCCCCGTTCTCTCTATTTCTCTTACCTTCTTTCGTCCCCTCTGTCAGTTAACACTTTCTCTCGACTGACCTCTTCCTCGCACTTCCACTCACTCACTCTCTGTTTCTCCCCTTCTCACTTCCTTCCGTTCGCTAGGAGTGGGATTCTGTCTTTCTCACATCCCATTCACAGCGAAAGGTCTGTTTTCTGAGCGCTCATGAAATTCACCCACCTAATGCTGAACGGATAACCATATTGCTTGTTTTTCTTTCCATCTTCGGTTCGCTTTTCCTTCTATGTTGTTTACTAGTCTCACTCGCTTTGCGCGACTCACTTGTCCCAATAGCTTATTTTATTTATTGCTCGCACCAACCTGAGGTATATGATTTTTAATGCGATGAAATACCAATGATCGTTGGCAAATCACTGATGAGGGTCTAATTTTATAATATGTAATCCATGTGCAACCATGCAGTATTCTTCTCCCCATGTTTTTCATATATATTTACCTAAACTGCGTTTATCTGTCTATCTCTTTCTCTCTTACTGCTCCCATGTTCTCTCTGTTTCTCTTACCTTCTTTCGTCCCCTCTGTCAGTTAACACTTTCTCTCGACTGACATCTTCCTCGCACTTCCACTCACTCACTCTCTGTTTCTCCCCTTCTCACTTCTTCCCGTTCGCTAGGAGTGGGATTCTTTATTTCTCACATCCCATTCACAGCGAAATGTCTGTTTTCTGAGCGCTCATGAAATTCACCCAGATTATGCTGAACGGATAACCATGTTGCTTGTTTTTCTTCCCATCTTCGGTTCGCTTTTCCTTCTATGTTGTTTACTTGTCTCACTCGCTTTACGCGACTCACTTCACCCAATAGCTTATTTTAGTTATTGCTCGCACCAACCTGAGGTATATGATTTTTAATGCGATGAAATACCAATGATCTTTGGCAAATCACTAATGAGAGACTAATTTTATAATATGTAATCCATGTGCAACCATGCAGTATTCTTCTCCCCATGTTTTTCATATATATATATATATATATATATATATATATATATGTATATATAACATGAACTGACCTGTTATTTTTTTCTAAAAACATTTTTACCTAATTACACCTCACCCACAATGTTTTTAATTAACCATACATATATTGCCAAATATACTATATATATATTGATATATACATCGCGATTTCCGAGCACAAATTCTAATTTTCAATTTATGCTGGACCGGCAATCGCTCTGTATAATCAGTTGTTGATTATTACTGGAATTCTATGAGAATCCAGCATCTATTACTTACAAAAGGCATCTATTATTTTCAAAAAGCATTTTCATAAGGGCGGTGAATTGGTAGTATCGGTAGAGGGTCGGACATGCTTTCCAGCATAGTTACGTCCCTTTACGATCTGAGTTCAAATCCGGCCGAGGTTAAGTTTGCCTTTCATTCTTACGGGGTCGATAAATAAAGTACCAGTAATGTACTGGGTAATTGCTGGCTTTGTGCCTAACAGAGAAACGATTATTTTCAAAAGGCATCGGCGAGTGCTAAGCTCTGATGATCACCAACAGTGCGAAACAGATCTGTCACCTTATCTCCCTTTATTTGTTGAAAAATAATAGCGCAAATTCTTCAAAATGTTTTTAATTAGGCATACACTATATTCCCAAATATACTATATATATATTCACACATATATATATATATATATATATATATATATATATATATATACACAGTATATGTATGTGTGTGTGTGTGTGAGTGAGTGTGGGCATATATAAACATGTATATTAGCATAAGAACCCGGTGTTGCCCGGGTTAAAGAAATAATGCAATTTTATTCAACATTTAGATATGTTGTTAATACTTATTGTGATTAGTGATTATAATATTAGAAATCCCATAAAAGTAAATCATGAAAAATAATCAATACATTTTTAGAAAACCTCCTCAATTTTTGTTGGAAATTGTCTTTCCTCCGACTTTGCTGCAAATGATTTTTCCACAGAAAATGTAACGAGAACGGAAGGAAAATCCTCTGAATTTCCTCTTACACGGAGTTTTCTTTAAAAACAATTGTTTTCTTTCGTGAGATTCCCTAACCCTGAATCTAAATGAAGCCTTCCGGTTTTCGAACTGGAAACGAATATTTCTTGGAAAGGGGGCAGCTGCGGAAAAACTTCAAAAGCTACGTGGTACATCGATATTCCAGAAATAGCACCCGAATCTTTCCGTTTCTTAAAATGGAATTCCTTGTGTGTGAAGTGGAAATCCGTTCTCACGTAATTTGAAAGTCAGATAAATTGCCTTAGCATTATGAGAATCTCGTCCAAATGAAGGTCTATTCACCGAAAATTTAACTCGACTGTCATGGAAATATATCTCTCTTTCTCTCTCCTCCTCCCTCTCTCATTATATGTATATATATATATATATATATATATATATATATATATATATATATATATAGAGAGAGAGAGAGAGAGAGAGAGAGAGAGAGAGAAAGAGAAAGAAAGAGAGAGAGAGAGATAGATGTATAGATAGAATGGAAACCGAAAAATCAGTGATGAATCGGAACTCAATTTATCGTGTTACAATTGTTTCCCCGGCAAATATATGTATAATATAGAGAGATAGATAGATATATAGAGATATGTATATATATATATATATATTACGAGTGGATGTACATGCATATTCCTTGTGTTGGGCAATGAATAATCAACTTAATCTCGCATCTGACATACCTCCATTTTGCATTATTAGTAATTTGCGTTATATATTTCATACGCAAATAATCTTATTGTTATTTTCAGGTTGAACCAGTATAATACAATAAATCACGAGGCTGGTCTCTGAATTATAGATATATTCAATTTAGAAGGTTTCAGACTAATTTACATAAATCAGTCAAAATATATTGCCAAAATAACAGTTAAGTAAAACTCACTCACTACTATCGGATACACGATTACGAAGTTATCTTCATATTTAACTACAATGTTTGCGTGAAATCTATATTTACACGGACGATATCTCGATCTGTCACACATCAACACACCCTCATACATGAATATATGTATATATATATATATATATATATATATATATATATATATATATATATATATATATATATATATAAATATATATATATATATATATATATACATGGGAAGATATATTTGATCATAGAAGTTGTTAAATGTTCAGGATAGATATATGAAATAGGTACTGTGATTATCAGGACATGTATCGTACAAATATATCACTTGCTATAGGATTGTTGTTTGTTACATATCTAAGGACGGAATACTTGAAAGGTATCAATAGATGTGAATACGCTTGCATTTAAGTTTGTTACTATACATAGCTTGACAAAATTACAACACTATGTGCAAAATAAAATGAGAACATAAGGTGTGTTTGTGCATGTGTATATGTATGTCTTCTTATTTTAGTCCCTGTCGCGCAATACACAGAAGAAAAAAATCATTTTGAAACTATAAAGCTAGGAATGTTTTATTGTTGATAGAATTATAATAATGCGAATATGAAAACAATTAAATATACTTAATAAATGTCAAATGAATTAACCGACGTTCGAGAATGTCATTTGAAATGATCCTTTATAATTGAAAGTAATTAAATGAAAACATATGCCAAACCCTAATCGTTTGAATTGTAAATGTCTCTGTTCTCACCTACTTGCTTTTAATCATCAATATAAACAGTAAAGGAAGTCAATGTTTCGAAACTACATAAGAATGAATACAAATTATTGATTTTGGCAACATAGTGTTTGAGTAGGTACAGCTAGTAGAAAATTGTTGAGAATGCCCAATTTGATCACCTACTAGCGTAAAGTAAGTTTTGATAGATAACATTCATTGTATTATTTCGTTTACTTACTGTCATTCGTAATTAAATTTTGTATATAGTATGCATTAAACTTTTCCGTTTATATAGCGTATTTAGTTACATCTAAATAATTTAATCTTTTTAGTATATTCAAACTATATAGTTTCGATATATCGTTGTACTAATTTTATTTTCCTTACGCGGATTTGATCCTTGCAAAAAAATGGAATGCATGAATTAATGGAAGAGAGAAAGTCGATATATATTTTTTTTTATTCCGAAAACATTACTTACCATCATTTCTGTTAGTACAATATGAAAATATATTATATATACAATAATTGTATATATTATATATTTGGTTTCTAGATGAGACACAGGACCAGGACCTTTTTTAGGAAGGTTGAAGGTGATTCATCAATACCTGTACTTACATTGAACATTATTTTAATAACCCTGGAAGAATGACAGGCGAAATTTACAACGGTGGGGATTTGAAATCAGAAGATAAAGAATCAGAACAAGTAAAGGTTTCTGGTGGAGGCACAATGCCAATAGTATTGTGGGTGGAGAAAGTTGATTTACTGATTACGTTACAGCTGCCTTATTTTATCAACCCCATAAAGAAGAAGAGAAAATCTTAATTCAGTGGGATTTGAACACAGGACGTATTTGGACGTAACTAGATCAAATAATTGTTTCGTAATTAGGCACAAGGCCAATAATTTGGAGTGAGGGTAAATCGAATAAATCGACCGCAGCGTGTTGCTGGTACAATATTGTATCTACCTGGTAAGGATGAAAAGCAAAACTAACATCGGAACGTAAAGGGATATAACCATATCAAATACTGCAATGTTATATTTATTATTATAAATATTACTTTGTAACGTGTAACAGATAGACTATTTAAAACAAGACCTCAGCAAAATAATACTGTTTATGCAATTTACCATTATATAGCGTTGTAGATGTTTGAATTTGGAAGAATCCTTACAATGTCGCACAAAAGGAATTGATACATTTTTTTATCCAAGTACTGGAATAGATTTAATTGTCAATAGCCTCAATTCTAATTCTCTAGCGCTGGGAGAACAATCTTTCCTTGGAAAAAAATATGGATCGATGGATTGGCATAATCATCAGTCCGTAGCGCAAAATATATTTTCTGAATTTGGTTACATCCCTTTAGGGTTTGAGTTCAAATCCATACGGAGTCAGATTTCCTGTCCTCCTTCCGGCATATATAACAAAACTTAACAATAAAGGCAGTAGTCCAATTTAATAGAAGTGCGCTTTTCCAATATTTAGTGTTGTTGTACTTAAAGTTGAAATCATTATTCATGCTGACATATTGCGTAAAATATATTTATACTTGAAATACTATCAATCGACTGTATCATCCGCTATATCAGAAAATACTTTTATTTTTTGCTTCATAAAAAATCAGCGACTGATTATGATTGAAATATGTACTGGTAGGACTGAGAGATTCGCGTTAATTGTAGATATTTTATGTAAGGTGACTATTAAGCAGTATTACTTAATCAATGATTCGTAAGCCCATAGATTTAAAGATTTTTCGTCCATCCATACGTAGGGAGGATACAGTGTCAGTATTGTTTTAAATGTTCTCCCCTAAGAGTATACCATTCCAATATTTTTTACTTAAGTCAACATCAGCACTGATAAAGAAAGTCTGTATTCAAAATCGTTAAAAATATTTGTTTAAATATTATGCTCAGATGTAGGTCGTCAGGAAGAAAATTATTTGATGGCTTGTCACATTTTGGAAATAGTTGTATAATTTGAAAGAAATCTATTAGGGTGTTATATATATTTGTTTTAATGTTTTATTATTCTGTCACTACTATACATTTGCTAGAGAAGGAATCATGATGACTGACTTTCTGCCAACAAAGAAGCAAGGAATTTTGTATCTAGATTGGTCGTTGCACTGTCAACGATTTTAAGCAACGTAATACACATTGTTCACATAAAAGGACATATTGAATACATTTTTCTCAATACATAAATCATTTACGAATCATGACTGGATAGGGCGCATTTAATCATAGAATTATTGGATCAGTCTGACACAGGTGTAAACTACAACGGCAACATTTGTGAAGCGGCACATATTTTTTCGCGCTGAAATACAATGTTTGTCTCAACACTAATAATACTGATGTTTTATTTGCATCTAATTACAATTCATCTCCGTCAAAGTACAACCGTTGGGAACTCATACTAGTTTCAAGGTTCTTGTTGTTGTTTTTGTTCATTAATCGCTGCAGTACTGTTAGAAGAAGAAGAAGAAGAACGATAAGAAAAAGAAAAAAGAAGAAGAAGAAGAAGAAGAAGAAGAAGAAGAAGAAGAAGAAGAAGAATAAGAAGAAGAAGAAGAAGAAGAAGAAGAAGAAGAAGAAGAAGAAGAAGAAGAAGAAGAAGAAGAAGAAGAAGAAGAAGAAGAAGAAGAAGAAGAAGGAGAAGAAGAAGAAGAAGAAGAAGAAGAAGAAGAAGAAGAAGAAGAAGAAGAAGATTTGAGCAAATCCCATTCTTAACAAAAAGAAGATAAGCTCATTTCTAGCGTTTTTTTCATAAATCGTTGAAACATTAAGTTAAATTTAAAATATATATGTCCATTGGTGCCCTTTATATTCCTAGCTATACAAATAGTATATTTAACAAAGTATATAGCAATAGTAGTATTAGAAGTAATCTCTGCTATTGATATTTTTTAAGATGAAGATGATACTATTTAGATTCTAAATAATATGAACTTCATCTAAATTTTTAGAACATGAGTATTGAACAAACTGGAACAAACAATTTTATCTAGTTACGTTAAGTACTAGCGTAGTGTCAAATTTTGTCCAAATATATATTAACATGTATTGAATGAAAGAAAATAATAAATGTCTTCAGCCCTATATAAAAAGAAAATACAGAAGTAATGTTGCAGTTTGCTAGAAGCATACTGTAAAGCGAGGAAAATTGTGTTTTATTAAAAATCTTCCAGAATACAAATTGGACATTAATTGCTAAAAGTATAAGCAAAAAAACCTAGCATCATTTTTTTCTTCTATTCTACGTATTCTACTGAAATAGATCATCACATTGAAATTCATATAAACGGTTGAGAATATTTTACGTTCAGATTTCGTTATAAGTACCATTGTGTTGGCTGTCTGAACGTTTAGTACGAGTGGTGGTAAAAGTGACATTGATATTAACTAGATTTCGTCCGAAAGCGATAAATGAATTTCTTGTTTAACATGATTAGTAAATGAATATAGGTATATTGATTGTATAAACTGGCGTCTTTGTAACAATGATAACATTCAATGCTAAAATGAAAATTGCATTATTTTCATCTGACAGAACAGTGAAACAGCATCGTACTTAGAGAATCTAACACTGCCGTGACACACGCTTCTAATACAAATTCATTGCTTACTGCACTGCGTTATTTTCACTAATTATTTTAACATCACTGATATTTAGTTTAAATCAATTTGCCCACTCTGTTCTTCTGTGCATCTATCACATTCTGAAACACTCGAGTCTATTTGAACATAGATAATTTCGTAATATATATATATATATATATATATATATATATATATATATATATATATATATATATATATATATATATATATATATATATATATATATATATATATATATATATATATATATATATATATGAAGGATGTTAACAGGATTCTTTGGTATTGATTATTCTCATCCGCTACATCTGTTTGAAATTATTTCACTTCGTACGTGATAACTCTGAAGCTATCAGTGTTCGACAAATTAATATTATGAAATATATGATAGCCATATGTGGTAATCCAAGAATATATATAATTATGTATATATGATAGTTAAAAGAGAAAATAAAAACAATAGCGAAGAGTGCAGTAGAAAGTGTTAGTATTAGGTTCGAGCTTGAGAGTGGGTAATTTATGTATAATCATGAGGTATATGTCTATAGTGTATGATTTACTTCTTTGAAAAATTAAAAGGATTGAATTATGAATTGTAGACTTATACCTCACGTTCATAATTTACTCCGGAGTTAACAGACCCTCTTTAGAACTTTGTTCCATGCGTTACTATGCATAGTGGAGTGCTGGTGTTAAACTAACACATTATCCGATTTATATATATATATATATATATAACTTCCCTGATCCTATCCTTAGCCTAGACTCTAAAATATACACACCTATCATAAACCTATAAATATACATTTTTATTAAAATAACAGATGAAATAAAAAAAGCAACTGGAGTTGTTTTTTTAAAATATATATTTATTTGATTCCTTTAACTGTTTCGCAGTTCTCCTGCTTTTCAAAAGTAGAATTGAGAATGAGGGTTTGTGGGTTTTCTCACATATGGTTGGTCTTTGAACGTTACTTCTGCTTTATATGGAAAAAGGTGGCTCGAAAGATTTTTAGAGAACTCATTTGGTTGGTTGGTGAATAAGTATAATACATTTCGCGGTAGTTCGCGTTACCGAGTTGGTGTTCACATAAATTAGTTTTTCGTTAGGTTTATGATAGGGTGTGTATATTTTAGAGTCTAGGCTAAGGATAGGATCAGGGAAGTTGACGTTTTTAGTGTTTTTATCCAAGGTGATACTTAAGTTGAAGTTTTTGAAAATGTTGTGTAACTGTTTCCTAGTTTTTTCTATATACATCTTTTAAAAGTCTATAAGGAGAAGCGCATCATCGCGGTATAAACCACCGTTGAGGTAGGGTAGGCTCTTATGAATTCCATTAAGTAGGTATAGGCCCACCAAATCGGTAACCTGCGCCGTGTCACTAGATCCCATATTTATGTCGAAGTTGTTATGCGTATCCTTGCGGGTCCATAATTGTTCTTCAAATGTAATTATGGTTTTTCGGGCCGCAAGTATGACATCAATTTGGGATCTAGTCGGGTCACTATTTTTCATGGCCATAAACAAAGCCTAATTTATGTGCACACCAACTCTAACCACCCTAAATCCATATTAAACTATATTACTAAAGGACTATCTAATAGAATCTCTAATCTATCATATAATGAAAACATATTTAACAATAATTCACAATACTATAATGAGGCCTTAATTAAATCAGGACATAAGAATGAGATTGAATTCCTACCTATAAAATCACATAGTTACAACATTATTTCTCTTAATATGGCCATGACGAAAATAGTAAAAACAGTAGCCACTATAACTCTAGGACGCAGGTTAATACCAAACTTAACTCTCACCAAAGTAAACACCACAATAATAATATAAATCTAAAAACAAAAATAGAAGAAGAAGTAATACATTCTTCAATCGCCCTTTTAATCTAAACAACTCTACCAACTTGCCGAAGGCTTTCTTCTAAATCTTAGAAAAAAAACTTCCCGACCGGCCACAAGTACCATAACCTTATCAATAAAAATACAATTAATATATCGTACTCCACCACACCTAACATAGCATACCATATAGCTAGTAGTAATAAAAGGAAGATTAATAATTACTTCCATCTAATTAAAACACAACAGGAGGTAAACTTAATACCTGTAAACAATAGTAGTAATAATAGTAATAATGATAATAGCTCTAATGAAATCAATAACAATACGAATGATAGACATCATTACCCCAGTGCCATCCCTAGCAACCAGAATTCTTCACAACATAGTTATCGGCAAGCTAACACCCAGAATAAATGTAACTGTAGAACTAATGTAGATGTAATAATTGTTTAACCAAAGTCATCATCTACTCATGCACCGTCAACGCAAACAAATCTTCTAAAACATATATCGGTTCTACTTAGTACAGCTTCAAGATGATATACAACTCGCACCTCCACTCTTTCAAGAAACACAATCTACCCAAATCCACTTCTTTATCTAGCTACGTGCACTCTCTGAAAACTAGGAATAGACCATTTACACTGCAATGGAAAGTAGTAGGTAGGGCACCGTAGTATAAACCACCGAATAAATTGTGTAAACTCTTTCCATAACTTTAAACCTAGCTATTAGTATATATCAATGTCAGATCTGAATTCTCCACCACCTTTAACACTTCACATCTAGGATTTATCAACCCCCACAACTACACACTATTTGGTTAGCTCTCCCCCTCTACACAAATCCTATGTACCTCTAACCTTATACTCTGCAATAACTGTTACAATTAAACATAAAGTTACCACCTTTGGTATAACTAGTATAGCTTAATTATATTATATAAAGTAATGGATATTTAATATATAGATGCATTTAATGTAATAGGTAATACTAAACTATATAGACATGTGTGTAATTAAATACTTCAATTAATAACATGTATTTAAAACAATGTAGTAATAATAAAGTATGTATACATTTGTATGTAAATATATAATGTAATAGGATTGTATGCATGGGATTAAGTTTTAAACAATGTATGTTGTTGCACAGGTGATATATCTAGTTAAACATATAAACAGCTATTTTCCATAACATATATCTTGTCCAGTAATGAATGGATAACAATCTTACGAGACGTTTAATGTATTATAATAAAACACATTGTGTTTAAAATCAAGTATAAATGTATAGCATTATGTAATAGAGATTCTATTGTATCACATTATAATGTGTATTAGAGCAAACATTCCGATTAACTGAATTTAATTAGCTAGTTACCTCCCCTTACGCATTAGCTCCCCTTAATCACTTCCGGATATTTTAACCGTTAGAAAACCTACCTGTTGAGCTAATATACTCCATGTATATGAATACAATAAGACTAATTTACAATCCATTACTTTAACTAACTTAAACATTCAATATAAACATTAACTAAAATATAATTTACCATATGTAATGGAAGAGACTGCGATAACTTTATTCTCCACAACACACACACATTCGGACACTCTCAACAAACTATGTCCACCTTAGATTTTAATACACAGCATTGTTGCCTAAAATACAGTATTTATTATCTATATATGCATAATAACTTTGCTTGTTTCCTTCTCACATATATGCCTAACGCATGTGCACTTTCTACACACCTGCATATGTATTGCTAATGAACACTTCCTTTCTCAAAGCTCCTTTCACAATGTCTTTTTAATTATTGGACTATTCTCTTGTATTATCTGTTGCATGTATTCCACTCTGTGATTTTAATTTTGATTTGAATTTGAGTTTTTGTACAATTATCGTAAAATATATGTCACATCCATTCCACCAACTCAATACGAAACTGTTGCTCACAACATCGATGTATATGAATCTATATTATCCTTCAGTTGAATAGGAGGTTAATTACATGTACAAACAATGATAATGCTCCAATGACTCCATATAAGAGTTTGGAAGAAACCATTGTCAGCTATTAAATGATTTGAACACAACTTTGATAATTGTATAATTTATTTATTCTCCTGCTCTGTAAAACAACTGATGTTCATACATTGAGCTATTTCTCTTACTGGTAATAAGGTAATAGGAAATGACTGACCTTCCTGTTTATGGTGGTTTATACTATATACATAACTATAAATAGTATTATATATATATATATATATATATATATATATATATATATATATATATAGAGAGAGAGAGAGAGAGAGAGAGAGAGAGAGAGATATGAACCATAGCAGTAATTTAGGCCGACATTACTGCTATGGTTCAGGGTAGTAGTCAGGCTCCTGTCTTATTAGCACACCACTCCTCACTGATTAATCACAGTGTCACGTGATTGATTCTTTTGAATTTGCCACCGACCAAGTAGGCAGTGATTTTTTCAATGCCCTGGAATTTAGTCCCCGCTCGCTTTTTTCCATCCACTGTATTATTTTTGTATAAGTTCCCTGTGTCCACGCATTGCCTGGGAACTTAGCTGAGAATAGACTCCCTGATGACGTAAGGATTTTCGCCCTGGTTCCGTTCGGTAACCATATTTATTCCCTTACAGGAACTAAGTAGTTGGAGTGAAATTTTAGTAAGTAAGTTGATTTTTATAATTTTCTTATTTTACGTCTTTCATATATATATATATATATATATATATATATATATCATCTTCGTTTAACGTCCATCATCCACGCTAGCATAGGTTAGACGAGCATATAAACAATATATATATATATATATATATGTATATATACGTGTATGCATGTGTGTATGCGTGTGTTTTTGAGTACGCGTGACTAATTACGACATTTGTAGGACTTCTTAATACTCTCTGTAATTATAATTAATATTTCCTTTCGTTAATTTAAATTTATACATATGTATGAATTATTTACGTTACAAGGTTAATTGTATGGTCTCAATGAGGATATGTAAGAAAAAAACTACCCAGACTCACAGAGAACTTTCAAGGGCTTGCGTCATTGAGAAAATAAGCAATATATGAGTAGTGAATGACACTAGATTTGTTTTGATTTAAAGAATTCTGCAGTAATTTAAATATATTTAAAATAAACTGGTAATAAACTGGTAATAAACAAGCCACGGATATACCTAGATACATTGTCATAATATGTTGTGAACGAACACATTCGTCCTTTGACTACGTAATGAAAAATACAATGTGAAATTATACATGTATTACATCTGTGCCAGATATGGGCAGATCCATTATATATTCTTTACAGTTGCCGACACAGATGTATTTGAATATTTCAACCATGTCTGTCGAAATTATTTGACGGGTATATATTACTACTATGGGATAAATATATTCTATTATACACATACACAAATATATATATATATGTGAATAAATATATACGCATACATCTCTCTTACCCTTTCCATCTCTCCGTTTCTCTCTTTATCTGTCTCTCTTGCTCTAAACCCTCCTCTCTTTATATGTATATATATATATATATATATATATATATATATATATAGGTGTGTGTGTGAATGATGTAATTCCGTCGGAAAGGTACATGTAAAAAATATATAAATGTATATATATATATATATATATATATATATATATATATATATATATATATATATATATATATAAAGCAAGTGACTGGGCTGTAAATATTCAGATTTCAAATTCCATTTTTTATCGTTCTGCACTGTAATAAGAGACGACAGGAGCAATATAAACTTCAGTTAGAGTAATGGAGATCACCTGAATTCGTTTTAATAATCCTTTTAAATTTATGACATGTGTTGTTTTTCAGATTATATAAAATGCAGGTTGACATTTCTTAGATATAGAATTTACTTATCAAACAGCTGTCACTGTATCTCAACAGAAGAAAGAATCGTCGTTACTGAAATACGGTAATGGGCAAATTTAGCAGGAAAAAAATGCAGAAAATCTATTTGTATCGCCATAAATCCATTCTTGACATTTCTGTTTGTTATTTCGCTTGATTTGACGGATTCTCCTGCGACACCTGGTCGGTTTCTCATCACATGTTGATTTATTATATCGTGCATATTTTACTTAGTGATGCATTATATATGAACTTTTTGAAGATTTTCTTTTTCAAAATACATATTGTTCCCAATTGATGCAGACATGAGACATTTCACATTTCAGTAATGCAGATATATCGGCAAATATATAGGAAAAAATATCTTCTAAATTACTAAGTAGTGATCCGCCACATTACTGATATGTTTATGTTAGAATGTTTGAAGGCAAACATTTAAGTGGCAACGATTTACATGCTCCTATGGAGGCAAATATATCTTGCCATTTACTTTTAATTCGGAATATATAATAATGTAATTTTAAGCTTCCAATAAGGAAATTCTTTCAGGAATATCATGAAATAACTGAATAAAGAAATAAAAATTCATCTTAATACTAGATACTATTTATAACAGCTCTATATTTCTGAAAACACGCTAGAATATATTACGTATGGTAAAATAATATATTTCATTAAAATGTTGCTGGTGTGTTCGGTTATATCCAGGTAAGCTCCAATGGAGCTAATGTGGATATCACGCCTCCATTTCCTTATGCATATGTGTAGGTTTATTTTATTCCAATATGTTTCCATTTACGTTGTAAACGTGTGGTTTTGGAAGTTGTGCTTGCTGTGTCAAGCAGTACCGTAGTTTAGTTAGCATAACGAAGTTTGTCTTTGTGTCTGGATATGATCTATTTCAGTAGAGATATATATAGATATAAATTGTTTCTGTGGTTTAAGAAATGTTGGTTTCTGAGGTTAATTTTAAGATCGTAATAGTATTAATTTTGGAGATGTTCTAATGATCAAAATTGCTGAATATATTAATTAAAGTATTATTATGAAAAAATGTATAGTCGGAGTTTGTTATAATATGGTTCCGTAATATATACAACCCTGACGGACGTTTATTTACTTATTTTACCGACACTGTAGAAATGAGATCTGAATTTTATAATATGTTAATGCTGTCTCACACCGTTATTTTCTTTATTATATCCTCTATAGGATGGTTTGGGATTTGAAGAATTGATAGTTTGTCGGATGATTTGACTTTCCCGTATTTGTCCGGGCTCCTGACATTCTGATTAGAAGTCCTAGCGAATTTAACTTTGCCTTTCATAATTTCAAGGTCGAAAAAATAAAGTACCAGTCAAGTACATGCATTGATATAATATGACATATGCCTCCCCAACAATCATTGAAAATGTGCCTAAATAAGAAACCACGATATTATTTGTTGTTAATAGATGTATTTATATGGTCAATCATATTGAATTCTTATCTATAATTAAATTAAGTCACCAACGTTTAACTTTACACTTGCGTTTGAAATTGTGCATCACAGTATGGTGTGCGAGATATTTTTTGATGTGGGTGATGGTTAATGATATACAATGCTTATGCCCAATGCTGGCTTTGCCAGACTATTCTGACTGATACAGTAGTACGCCTTGTCAAGTTGAATTATAGTTATCAACCTTAATCATTCAACTAATGATAATTAAATTATATAATATTTTCTGTATCTACCAAATGACTGTTTTTTTAATTCTTTATTGGGGTATTCCATGTGTGCCAATTATATTAGTGGGCTCGAATTTTTTCAAGCAAGTGCATTTCCACTCTAGCCAATTTGAAGATACCTGCGAGAGAGGCTGCCGTAGAGAATTATTTTGTAAAACAATCGAGAGATTTGATATTGTTCTATCCTCCACATCATTCATTTGAAGCAAAGGTCTAAAGTCTTAGTGTTAGATAATATCACCGATTATGATTCACACATATACAGTAAGACTGATTCTACTGTAAATTTGAATAATTTAAGTTTTATTTTTGTGATTATATTAGGTTATCACACCGTATCTAGCAAGTTCACTGTTGTTTCTATCATTGTACGAGATCGTGCATGACCCATGGTATTTGAAATTATCTACATTTCCGAGAACAGTTTGCTTAATGATTCGGTGACAATTTCTAACGGATGAATATTCGGACTAGGTAACTATTAATATTGAAAGTAAGCATACACCTCTCATTCTTTATATAATTACCAATAACACTTGGAGTTGCATACGCACAAAATCACATCTGTGTATATATAAGGAGAGATAGAAAGGGCATATATACATCTGTAAGTATATTGGAAAGCATGCAAATACTGATAATCACACATACATATATTTGTTAATGCATATTTCCATATTTCATAGCCAATATTCAACTAATAATCTTTAGCCAGAGAAGCTGAATTAGTCGTTCGTGTGTTATTACTTATTAAAGTATGGTGAAAGAGAAATCAATCGTATTTTACAATCGGAGAAAATCTTCGGATTAGTCCATATGCATAAAATCTACTTTAATAAACTGCCGGTAATTTCACCAAAATCTTGATTGACGACCGACCATAAATCATTCGCAATTTGGCCTGTGACCTACAATAGTAAGAGAATATTTAACTTGCATTATGTTAGAAGAAATTCAACGTATGCTGTTTACTTCTTTCACTTGGAAATGTTAAAATGGAATGTTTGAATAATAATGGGACGCAGAGACAAATTTAGAAAGGATTAGAAACTCTAAGCAGTAGCAAATTTATTCGATCTGTGTTTTTATAAGAAAATCCTTGTGTTTGAATAACATTTTGCCAGTTCTGTTTAATATGGGTTTTACTAGATTATAGAATTATCATGTTTACACTTTGGAAGGCTTTTCAGCATAATCCATTGTCCAGTTTTCCTTCTCCTATTGTTTTACATTGTATAATTCTGCTAAATTACTATCACGAAATATATAAAGGATATTATTATCTTAGCATACCATTAATTTACTATATCGAGTTATTTCTCCGACTATTCTCACATTCACTAGTTCGCTCAAAGACACATTCAAATAAACACTGATACAATATTGCCTTATTTTCATCTCTCTCTCTCTCTCTCTCTCTCTCTCTTTTTTTTCACTCTATCACTCTCTCTTTCTCTCTCTCTCTCGCCCTCTCTCTATCGCCCTCTCTCTCTCTCTTCGTCTCTCTCTCTTTCGCCCTCTCTCTATTTCGCCCGTTCTATCTCTCTCTCTCTCTTTCGCCATATCTCTCTTTCACCCTCTCTCTCTCTCTCTCTCTGTTTCCTTATAACTCTCTGTATATATATATATATATATATATATATATATATATATATATATATATATATATATATATATATATATATATATAGAGAGAGATAGAGAGAGAGAGAGAGAGAGAGAGAGAGAGAGAGAGAGAGAAACAGATTTATTATATAACATTTATATGTATATATATATATTTTATCTATATATATAAAAGCGAAGATGTGTGTGTGTGTGTGTGTACACATTTGGATACCTAAGGCTTTTACAATTCCCAGCCGAATTTGACCAAATTTTCTGTGCACGTTGCACCTGTCGCTAAGATGGTCTCATCACACACATTCTTCAAATCGACCTACGTTGAACAATAAAAAATCGATAACAAAATAATCCATAGCAAAATTATTTTTTCTAAAGTGCATGATGTAAGGGAGATAACAAACTTTATTGACAATCCTTATAAAGAGAGTGAGAGAGGGGAGATATGGAGACCTTCATTTTCACTTTCAAAACAACAATCATCGTCGGACGAAATTTCAGAAATATAAACATCAGATTCATTTGAAGATAAATCACTAATATTATTGTTTGTTTCTTGTTTACTCTGAATGATGTCGTGTGTAAAACCTTCAAAGTCGGTATCGCTACTTTCATGTTGATACAAAAGAAATGTGTCGTCCTTTCAAAGTTAAAAAAAAACACTTGTTTTAACTTGTTTCACTATATTAAGTGTTAATTTTCGCGGTAAGGGTCTAATCTCGCAGCAGTCTCGAATTGACGAGATTTCGATGATGGTTTGTTAATTTTTAGAACAATCATTATGGGATTTCCATTCAAAAAATTGGGACCTACAACTTTAACATTTTTAAAGTAATTTCGTTCACATTTGCGGCAGGCATTATCTATGCTTCCAGCTGTATTCGTACACATCAGACTTTATTGACAATGAAGGAACATACTGAACAGGATGTAGTTATTCAAATGATTTTTTCTTTGTTTTGCCAGTATATTTTTAATTTTACTGTAACATACATTTTGTCTTTACAATTTTTCACCAGAAAGTATGCACATATTGGCTCTCGGACTTTGACCTCTCGGTCGAACAAAACAGTGCGCGTAAATGACGCTCCGCCGATAACCGAAAATAGACAATCACAAAATGAGGTGAGTACAGTTATTGCAACATATTTGTCCGCCGCTGAGCGTCGGTTAGTGCGGCGTACCATTAATGCTAAAACAATTGCTGCAGCACGAGTTGGAGAGACTATAGAACAACGTGAAACACGCCTTGCTATGGATGCTACAGCTACTGTTGCAGCAATATCTGCAGAGACAGTACAAAAATATGAAACACGCCGTTCGCGTAATGCTTCAGCTAATACTGCAGCAAGAGTAATTGACACTGTGCAAGAACGTCAAAGTCGCCAATTGAGAAATGCTTCAGCTACTGCTACGGCACGAGCTGTAGAGACTGTAACAAGTGGAGCTATTCGGCTGGAGGGTAACGCTCAATGTACAGCTCTATCGCGGGGTATTTCAAAGGCATCACGCTCACGATGGTACCTCAAGGCAGTTAATGATGACCCTAATGTAAACTATCAAATCCATCCTGATATTTAAATATATGCCATGTCAAATAATGGCCAACATTGTAAAGCTAAAAAGTGGGCGAGGGAATCGGCTGAAATGTGCTGCTCCAATGGTAAAGTTAATTTTCCCACCCTTTGGGAACCACCGCAGCCTCTCCAGATGCTTCTAACAATCACAATCACGTGATTTTCTGAAGCATATTCGACTGTACAACATTGCGTTACAAATGACCTCTTTCGGTGCAAAACATCTGAAGTAAGATGGATTTATGCCGACTTTCAAAGTACAGGGTCAGGTCTATCATCTCATTGGATCACTGCAAACGCTGCCTACCGAAGAGCCTTGTGGTGACAAGTGACATCATTAAGACTAACTACCAACATGCGTGCAAGGTTGCATGTCATCGACATTTTCTGGAGACATTCTTACAATAGGAGATGGTAACCTACTTCTGGATACAGATAGACACACAGCAATTGATCACATCAGCAATGTAGTTGAAACTGTCGATGATCTCAAGTCGAGTGTATTCCCGAACTTGCGTGATAACTATACGAATCTTGATTGGCTATGCGAAAGAACCATTCTTGCACCCCAAAATATCACGGTTAGCTGTATTAACGATCAGCTTCTTCCTGGATGTCCACGGACATATAAATCTATTGATACTGTATTTGATCCACAGGATGCAATCAATTATCCAGTTGAATTTCTAAATTCTTTAAATCCTCCCGGTTTACCTCTTAATACATTGGTTCTGAAAGAGGGAACGCCAGTTATTTTGCTGAGAAATATCACTCCTCCAAAACTATGCAATGGTACACGCCTTGTGATTAAAAAACTGTCTCCACTTAGTATTGACGCTACCATTCTATCCGGATGTGGAAAAGGCGAGGATGTGAAAAATTAGCCTGACTACATCAGGCGTGGATACTCTCTTCTCCTTTCGCCGAACCCTATTTCCCATTCGTGTTGCCTTTGCGATGTCCATAAACACGTCGCAAGGTCAAACTCTGTCCTTCGCTGGAATTCACTTGGATGAACCTTGCTTTTCGCACGGACAATTCTACGTTGCCTGCTCACGAGTTGGCAGTAGAGATAATCTCTTTGCGTTTGTTCCGAAAAGAAAAACAAAGAATTTCGTCTATCCTGAAGTGCTTTAGTGTTAACAAAAACGCTTATTACAGCTCTGCCTTAACTTCACCTTACTCATTACAAAACATACCAATGAATATGTCATGCAGGATATTTAGGATTATAAGTTCAAAATGTAACCATACACAGCAAAGGATGCTCTCAAATAATAGATTATCTCTTATTCTACTCTCATTGTTTTTTTGTTTGTATACAACTCTGCTTTCATTACAACTTTTTGTACTTTACCAAAACTGCCTGTTTTTTTTACAGATTTGTAACGTGTATTGTCTTTAATCATTTGTATAACTACATCCTGTTCAGTGTGTTCCTTCATTATCAGCATAGTTTTATGTGTAAAAGATTGCACTAAATATTCGTTTGCATTATTTATTGAAGACTTCTGCTTATTTTGACAGGTTGGGGACAAATCATTTTTTCTTTTACTTCCTAGCTGTATATTCTTAGTATAATTTCAAACCCCGGGTAATGCCGGATAAATCTGCTAGTATTATATAAGGAAATAGTTATTTAATTCTTTGGTTATTCAACAAATTTAAATATAACAGATTCGAAGCACTCTACATATTTTCTTTCGGAGTATAATATCAATGATATTAATAAATGGAAACTATACTTTATGTTCTGTTTGAATATTATATTATATTTATATATTATATATATATTATATATATATTATATATATATTATATATATATATTATATATATATATATATTATATATAATATATATATATATGATATATATATATTATATTATATATATATATATATATTATATTATATATATATTCATCTATATATATATATTTATTCATTATATACATTATGTACATATGCGTGTGTTAGTGTGTGTGCGTGTTTGTATTCTGGGTTCAATGGGGAGGGGGTAATGACAGTCAGTATGTTAATGAATACATGGCAGAGTATAAATATTGATTTCCTTCGAATGAAACATTTATAGACCTGTAGAAGCCATTTCTGTATTAAATACCCCCCACACACACACATACACACACACATACACACACGCACACTCACAAACACATACACACACACACTGATTGTGCGATATCAAAGTGAAGACCAAGTAAGATCAAGCTCATTAAATTTGGATTGTCATATATTCACCTCTGCTATCTTCTTTGATTCCATATTTTCTTTAAACAGAAACATATTTTCATTTACGTATGAAATCTCCTCTCTCGCTCTTACACACGCTTGAGCATACATACATGTATACATACATGTGTATGTTTGTATGTATGGATGGATGGATGGATGGATGGATATTGAAGTTTTGATACGTTGACTATTCAGGCGAAACCTTGATGTAAACAACACTATTAACAACAATAGCAAATATGGCGTAGTTGATCAGTCATACAAATCAGTGTATGTTCAATATGTCCAGGACGGGTACGTATAAATAGCATCTCTGAACATACATGCATCATTTCCTTGTCCTTAATTGATATATGCAACATAAATTACAAATTTACGGCATGCATTTGAATTATATATTTACACGGATGTTCTTTAAACAAACACCATCTATATGGATATAGTATACAACTTTGTTCAAGCTACCGAGCAACGATCTACATACTTTAAATGCCAGACTCTGGGTATAAAAATATGCTATGATGAAGCAAGCTTCATCTTTATATTTTTTGCTGTCTTGAAATTCTACCTACTAATTTCATCAATTAAGAGATTCAAATAAAACATTTATATATATTTAAATGCATAACAGAATACTGGGAATATTTTCTCCAATTATAGAAAATATTTAGGCTAAAGCTAAGAATGTCTTCTGACATATTTAATGACTTCCCCCACAACCCACCAAAAAAACATAATTGTAAAACGAAAGAAGATGAAAGAAATTCCAAATAAACAGCGTTATATGATAAAACCGAAGAGCAGAAAAAGAAAGGTATTTCAAATATCAGGTTAAGACTGTTAATTCGCATATTTCTTTGATGTTCCACGAATTGATCTATATAACATAGTCTTTGTCTCATTTCGTCATAATTTGATTATTTTAATCATATAGAGAGAATGCGGGTGATATCTAGACTATACAAATGAGAAAAAGACTGAAATTGAGGCAAATGATATAAACACATGTATAATTGGCATAACAAATATACAAGTCAATGCAATAACAAAGCTAAACTTCTCAAAGAACAATTAAATGTTAATACTAATTTAATATCATTTAAAATGCTCTGCAAATTTCGCCTTTATTACGGATAGACATTTATTATACTTCTTGTTATTTTTTTGATTTATATTAATACATTATAATAATATTATAATGTATCAACGAGACACAGTCATTACCAAAGGTATACAAAATAACTAATCCTCATGAACATCAACACCACAAATATCCCGCTTTTTATCAGCATCACCATCTTTGTCAACATCTGTCATTATGACTACTATTTTTCTTCTAGTATTACATTTCAATCTGTATATATATATATATATATATATATATAAGTATTGAAGTTTCCGTTGAAAATTGAAAAAGTCAGAGGAATGAAGAGTGCTCTATGTAAGTTACAGAGCTAAATATTTAATGTATAATAAACAATACAGTATAATTGCCTCATTACCAGAGGTTTCCCGAATAAGACGGACACAAGAAACGTCCGCATTCGTTCATCAGACAAGGCAATTTAAAACATACTGAAGTATTTGAAAAATCTCCTCAGGAAAGGCAAAAGTTTAACGGGTAAAAAAAAATTATTAATCATTTTCTATTTTTTATTTTTATTTGTTTTCTAGTGTTACTTTATATATTTTAACCCCTACCACTTACTTTCTCTTTGCGTTATTTTTTTATTTTTATCTTATATATTATTTCCTTAATTTATATTTTTATATTTGTATCAACCTTCAGTCTGACACTGCGTTGACTTTATACACTCCCTTCCTTGTATATATCACATACATGTATGTGGTTGCGCGTGTGTGTATGTTTATACGCGTGCGTCCTTTCATCCTTGTATATGTATATATTTCAATTCTTAGTCCCTGAGTGTGTATGTACGCTAACTCCATTATCTTACAATTTCTTTTTCAACATATATATATATATATATATATGTATTTGTGGTCACACATACACTAATGTGTTTGCCCTCATGTATATATTTACGTACACATTTTTCACTGTACACATGCATTTGTACATACACACACATGTACATATGTATGTGCATATACACAGATTTATACACATCCCCTTACTATATTACTTTATTTTTATTTTTTATACATCTCATGTATTATTACTTTAATTTTTTTTTAACCCATTAAAGTGTTGCCTTTCATGAGGAGATTTTTCAAATATTTCACTATGTTTTATATTGCCTTGTCTGATGAACGAATGCGGACGTTTCTTGTAATCGTCTTATTCGGGAAACCTCTGGTAATGAGGTAATTATACTGTATTGTTTATTATACATTAAATGTATATATATATATATATATATATATATATGTATATATATACATATATATATATATATATATAAATATATAATATATCTATCTAAGGCGGGTAACATTCCCGAGATCCATGGACGAGGTCTCTCCAGCGGTCTCTGTCCCTCATTATCGCTGCCATGTCCTGCCTCTCCAACAGACCAGTGTCTGTCCTTAGGGCATCAACATACTTTAACCTTGGTCTTCTTCTTCTAGTGTGTCCATGTAGGGGATCGCAAAGGAGTACTGAGTGCAATGATAGATAGATAGATAGATAGAAGGAAGTGTGTTAAGGAACCAGGTGGACAATATAGCATCATAGTACTCGATACTTAGGGTCGTAGAGTGGGTAATAGTAAAAAAGAGTTAGGACCCCGACGGCAGTGTTCCCCTCGTTTCAGCAGCTAGATCCGAAATGCGTTCAGAACTAGTTGTCTGGCTCCTGAGTATTTTCCTATAGAGATAGATAGATATATATATATACAGATACATGTTTGGTCTTCGATGCCAGAGTTGAATAAACGGATGCCGATTGGTCATCGGCACAGCTTTAATCGCGCTGTTTTATTACAAACGAATCAAATATTTTTATTAATTGTTTCCCATACGTACATACGTATGTGTATCTATCTATACATACATATATATATATATATATATATATGAAATATATGAAATATAAGAATCAAAGAACTGTTCAAAACATTATTGTGCTTACAGCTGTTTCCTCCAAACCGAGGTTTGGATTCTTCGGAGCAATTTATTAATGCATGGACAGTTATATGACCTCCTTTTCAGCCGAGAGACATACCGATACATATTCAAACATTGTGGGTCAACATTCATTACAGAATTTAGCGTGGCAGTACACACTTCGAGATTACATTTATATTAAGAGGTACAATCAAAAATCAAAAATACACGTTAAAATACAACATGAAGATAAGTGATTATATAGTGCAAATGTTATATGTGTGGCACGCATGTGCGTCTTGTTTATATAGTGTGTTAGAGAGATATGTGTGGTAGAGGCACTTAGGTAGGTAAACAAGAGTGTTAGGTTGGTAGATCTGGTGGCAAATTCTTTATATGATTGATATAGTCTGTGTGTGGAGAAATGTTATAAGCATTAAAAATAGTGCAAGCATTAAAAGTGTTAAAAGTATTGGAGATGCACAGCGAAGGGATGTCAAGTAATTCATGTACTTCGGCATTTTCATGGTCAGGGGAGTGTATTTTTCGATTATATGTCCCTCACATAATCCACGACAATCCGATATTGAGCGTTTGACAATCCAGTTACAGATCGTAGTCTGGTGTTCTTTAGTTCAATACAGGAGGCTGTTACGTTTCGAGAAACGCCATTAAATACCACCCGGAAGTGTGTGTGTGGCTAAGGGGAGTTAATGCATGCGGGGAGGTAACTCCGGGGTTTCTATACCTAACTATTAAAAAGTGTCACAATATAGACCCTAATTTCTATGGTGATGCGCATCCTCCAAGAAAATGTTTTAAAGCATAAAGTGTATTAACTATAGAGTAGTTTAATTAAGTTATACTGAGGTGATCATATTATTATGCTGGATTAACCCATCGTAAGGTGCCACACATGGAAATTATAGATGATGAGCGAGGATTCTAAATTAATGATCTCTGTGGTTGTAGTCTACTCATAGGACCAGGCGCGGTGATTGCAGGATTGCTTCAGGACCCAATGATCTCTGGTAAGTTCTGGGTCATCGCTAGCTACATTGGATGTCGAAAGATAATCATCCCCAGGCCGGCCAGAGGTCAATCCGCAGTCCTCGTGACTCCTCTCTGACCGTCAGATCATCCATATATGTACAACCCGCACGGCAGTTGCAATGCACTCAGTCACTGCGCTCAGCAGCCTGGTCGTACTGCTCAACAGCGTTACTAGTTTAAATCATTTTTCATCTGTCTAAGGAAGGTGTTTCCTCTGCACAACACTATCCAACCGATCAATTCATGCTCAAATTACCCTTAGAGCGGTGTAGTGCCGTTCAAGTGGGTGGATGTTGTCACACCTGACGTAGAGGTATAAATGGGTATTCTCCCTGCGAAGTGTTCCAGAGGGATGTCGTTGTTTGTGTTATAATAGATCAGTTAGTGTTGGGTATTTAGTATAAGGTGTGTCTCTGGTGTTCGATGCTAGATGTGGTGTTAGGTTCCAGTCCGACATTGCTATATATTGGGCTTAAAGTTTTGGAAGGAATGTCTGAAGCGGTGCTGGCAAGTTGCAAACACCTCAGATTTTTTGTTAAGTAGGTTACGGTTGGAGAAGATAATATTGTGTGTCTCTAGTATACAGAGGTTACAAAATTTATTAGGTGGTTTGTACGAGGTCGCGCTGCCTATCACTTCCCATTTGAGTGTGTATGGTTTATTTTTAGTTTTTAGATAGTGTATGTAGCTAGAAAGTGAGGTGGAGTTTGCTAGGCTGTGCTTTTTGAACGAGTGGATGTGCGAATTATATCTGATTTTGAAGCAGTTAGAAGTGGAGCCTACATAGGTTTCTGAAGAGTTGTTAGTCGTGACGGTGCATGAGTATATGATATCCTTGGTTAGGCATTTTTAATCTAAAGGGCAGGTTCTATTAGCTCTACAGTTACAATTATCCTGTGCGTTAGTCCGCTGGTTATAATGCAGTGCGGAAGTCTGTGTGGTAGCTATAGGATTTTGGGCGTTCGGGTTGACAACCCTGGTGTTATTACTTATACTAGTCTTATTTCTATTGTTACTGTCGTTGCTATGGTTGCTTGCTACAGTGGTATTTAGGGGGTTTGCATCCCGTTGTGATTTTGTTTGTTGGAAGTAAGAACTAATTTTACTATTATTGCTGCTAGCTATGTGGTATGCTAAGTTAGGCGTCGTAGAGTATGAGATTTTAATGGTGTTTTTGTTTAAGAGGTTGTGGTACTTGTGTCCTAGAGGGAAGTTTTTATCTAGTAGTGAGAAGAAAGTCCTAGGTATGTTGGTGGAGACATTTAGGTTGAAAGGAGGGTTGAAACATGTATTATTTCTTCTTCTATTTCTGCTTTTAGTGTTTGGTGTGTTGCTTCTTCCTAAGGCCCCACAGTAGTTTCCATGGTAATGGTTACTTCCGGTGGCACCCTCCGCTTTGGTGTACTTGTGGTTGCTATTCCTATTATTAGGTTTCCTCATGGACATGTTGTGCGAGATGATGTTGTAGCTATCTGTTTTCTTAGGTAGGAACTCAATTTCTATATTATGGCCGGAGCTAGCTAATGCTTGATTGTAATATTGTGAGTTTTTGCTAAATATGTTTGCTTCATAGGACAGACTAGAGATTCTATTGGACACCCCCTTAGAGATAGAGTTTAATATTGATCTAGGGTGATTAGACTTGGTATCTACGTAAATAAGTTTCTCTTTAGGCTTATGGAAAGGTGTATATATTTTTGAGTCTAGATATAGTGTGGCGTCTAGGAAGTTAACATTTTTAGTGTTTTTGTCCATGGTGATACTAAGGTTAAAGTTTTTGAATGTCTTCTAGTTCTTTCTATATTAAATTTTTTATATTCTATAAGTAGAAGTGCATCATCGCGGTACAAACCACCGTTGAGGTAAGGGAGGTCCTTATGGATTTCATTGAGAAGGTATAGGCCGACCAAATCAGTGACCTGCGCCGAGTCACTAGATCCCATGGTTATGTCGAAGTTGTTGTGCGTATCCTTGCGATATGGAACGTAAAACGCAAGAATATGGACTATTCTTTAACTTGGGAAATAGTTTCGAAAAGCACTCGCGTACCAAAACACAGCTTTATCTAGATTTTGCTAATTGTGTGTTGAGGACATTTTTTCATACTTAAATGTAAGAACTCTATTAATATAAGGACGATTTTATTTAGTTCTTGTAGACATCGCCTGAATTCAACGTTTAGAACTATATATAATTATAATTACACTTATAATATTTCTACTTATTTCCATAACAATCTTTTCCACTTGGTTTTCATATATTGATATCTTTAAATCATATCTATAACATTGGCTATAATTTCACTTCTTAAAGTTTCTTAAAATATATACATATATAATTCTAATTTTTTAAATTTTTATTTTTATTTTTATTTTTATTTTTATTTTAATTTTAATTGTAATTTTAATCTTAATAATTTTTAATTCTTTAATTTTAATTTCTTTAATTTTTTATCTATTTTTTTTATCTATTTTTAAAAATTACTTATTTTTTTAAAAATTACTTATCTCCTATAAATTATAATTTTTTTTTAATTTTCCGCATTTGTATTATTTGTTCAATATCTTTTATTAGATTTATAACACTAACTAATTTTTATTTTGATAAAATAGTCTCATACTAATGAATAAATAAACTAAACTGGAGTTTTTTTCCATATCTTCCCATTTTAAAATATATGATTATAAATATTCTTATTAACTCAGTTAACTTAATTTAATTTAACTTAATATTTACTTACATTAAATACAAAACTAATATCCCTCATAACTCATTAAAACAATTATCTATAACACGATATACCCATCTATTCATTTATTTATCTATTTATCTATTTATCTATTTATCCATTTATCCATTTATTTATTTATTTATTTTCCAAATTCTTCTATCTATTTATTTTTCTATCTACGTATAAAAGTAAATATTATATTAGAAAATAATTTTAACGACTAATTAATCGTAAATACACGTACCATTGAAAATATTCTCTCAAAGCAACGTTATATGAGTTTTATTCATCCGCTTGTAAATTTATTCTCTCTAACTATCTCGTAATATTTTTTTTATTTTTCTCTCTCTCTTTCTCCAGTATGATTTAAATAAACGGTTGTTTTTCAATTATTTACATATTCATTTGCATATTCACGCATAAGTTTGAATAATCCCTAATATATTTCCACTATCCAGTGAATTTCCAACCGATAAGCTATGATTTTCATGGGTATGTCTCTATTTATAAATCAAACTTTGTATTTTATCTGATGAAAGCGTACTAATGTTATTTTGGTTGCCCTTGAAATATAAATAATAAAATAAATATGGTTTTATAAATATAGTTTCCATTTATTTAATATCATCGAATATTTACTCCAGTAAACAGTTGAGTGCTCTAAATCAGTTATAAACATTTATACTTGTCGGACTTCCAACAAATTAAATACAACTCCTACTTATATATATATATTTGTCTCTCTCTCTCTATATATATATATAAACATATATATATACGTATATATATATTGATACATATATATATATTTATACATATATATATTTATATATATATGTATAAATATATATATATGTATATATATATGTTTATATATATATATATATATATATATATATATATATATATATATATATATATATATATATATATTTATAAGTAGGAGTTGTATTTAATTTGTAAATAATTGTAAATAATTGAAAAACAACTGTTTATTTAGATCACACTGGAGAAAGAGAGAGAGAGAAATAAAAAAATAGATTAGATTGTAAATATATATATATATATATATATATATATATATTTATATATATATATATGTACATTTGTATATATGTATATGTGTGTATATATATGTATATATATATGTGTGTGTAATTATGTATGTGTGCATATATGTATTTGTGTATGTAAGTGTGTGTTTATATATATATGTGTGTGTGTTATTTATGATATGTTGTTGTGTGAAGTTGTATATATGTATTTATGTGTGTGATTATCTGTGTGTGTTCCTTTGTAATTGTGCGTGCTCCAAGCTCTTACACTTCCAGTTGACACATGTATCTATTTGTAGTTTTGCGTATATAACTGTACTCATGTTTAAATCTATGTGTGTGATGATTCCGTATCATTTCATATATATGTATGTATGTGTGTGTGTGAGTTCGCCTATGTATGTTTTCGCAGGCTAGTGTATCTCTGCTATATATACATATATATGTATAAATGCATGTATGTATATATATATATGTGATATATGTGAGTGTGTATATGTATATGGATAAGTCTGTATATGTTTTTATATGTGTGTATATATATATATATATATATGCATATGCATATTAAATGTCCGTGTGTATGTTTGTGTATACCCGTGTGTATGTCCGTGTGTGTAGTTGTGTATATATATATGTGTGTGTGATTGCTTGTATGTATGTATACATATATATATATAATATATATATATATTTCCTTTCATCTGAATGTGTGTATGTGTGTGTATATGTATGTACGCATATGTTTTTATTTACATTACTTTATATTTATATTTTTTATTTTTATTTATTTATTTATTTATTTTTTTATTCTGTTATTTTTCCAGCTTCACATCCAACTTTAAACAGATTTTGAATTTCATTTCATATATTTTATCTATAACATCTCTATCTGACATCCCATCCAGTTGTATATATTATTATCGTCTGTAGTCCAGAAACCATCAGTAATGGAATAGTTATATCTTGTGTTGTTCACTCTCTAATTAAATATATATATATATATATATATATATATATATATATATATATATATAATATTAATAAATGGAAACTATATTTATAAAACCATATTTATTTTATTATATATATTTCAAGGGTACCAACATTTTTTTGTACGGCCTCATCAGATACAGTTGTTTTACAGATAGTGACATATTCAAAACTATTCAAATAGAACTCAACACGCTAAATTCTAGTTTTGAATATATCACTATCAGTAAAACAACTTGTGTATATTATCTGATGAGGGCGTATCAAAAATGTTGGTACCCTCGAAATATATGTACTAAAATAAATATGGTTTTATAAAGATAGTTTCCATTTATTAATATTATTGCAGAGTACTGTAGAGTGCTTCTAATCTATTATAAACTAAAGTTGTTGAATAACCAACAAATTAAATATCTTATTGCTTATATATATATATATATATATATATTGTTAAAAGGAAAAGAAAAGGCTGACAAATTGTTCCCAGTGAAAAATAGTTTAATTAGGAACAAGTAAAAATTAGTAATAAGTACTGGTTAGTATTCAGTTTTAGTTTTAAATTTTTACCGGTAGCGCATTTGTAATGCTTTTCAAAAATAATTTTGAGATAGAGCGCCCGTGATGTTTGCTCTAATCGCTTAGGGTAGTAGAGTGGGTAATAGGAAAATAGGAGTCCAGAAATAGCCATAGAAACGGCTTGTGCTCTGCCGTCGGAGTCATATATTTTTCTATATAAATATATATATATATATATTTATATAGGAAAATGTATGACCCCCGACAGCAGAGCTCAAGACATTTCGACGGCTATTTCTGGACTCCTATTTTCCTATTACCCACTCTACTACACTAAGTATTGAGTACTCAGGTGCGTTATCGTCCATCTGGTTCCTTACCACAACTCCGTCGTTATGTGATTTGAACATAGTTTTGATTATTGTGTAATTTATTTATATATATATATATATATATATATATATATATATATATATATATATAGAAAGATTTGAATGGATACAGTTTAGTTGAAAGGAATTTATTGACACGTGTTTCTATAACAGTTACATAACCTAAAACAGCTGCTATCTACAAACTTTTAGTTATGCAGACATTCAATATTTCAATGTTATTATTTACTGTCATTTCATCAGAATAATATTACTGAGGACCTATTTAGTTTTTATAGAGAATATTAGGAGGGAGGGGTGAAGTTGTTACAAGAATAGTTGAAGGAGTGGTTTTTCGATAGCAGTGAGAATTCTTGGTGGCCGTGAGTAATTAGTTTCCCATCTGTTGTTTTGACATTTTTTATAGAATATATTATTGGTTATTTTTCTAAATCTATAGAAGGATTAGAGATAGTAAAGATATGCGTGGTTGGTTTTGTGTTTGCACTTAATTAACATTCAGACTTAAATTTTTCTTTCAAGTGTACGTATCCTTTCACCCACGCATTCACACACAAATATATTTGCACACCTCTACAAAATACATATACTCACAATTCACATATTCATACTTACATATATATACACATGCATACACATATATATACACACATGTATTCATGTACATACATACGCGGTCATGTGTATACATTTTCATACTCAACTTATCTTTATATACACACGTATAGACACACACATATATACATACATACTCTAGTCCATGTGTACACACATACACATACATACACATCTATATACACAAATATACATACACACACATATATATATATATATATATATATATATATATATATATATATATATATATATATATACATATATATATATATATATATAAGCACTTTAATACATGAATACACTTACATCTAACTATACACATCAAACATATATATATATTTACTTATTTATATACATTTTCACATATATATACATACTTATGGACGTTTTTAGACACATTCATTATCGCATATTTGTACCTATTCTCATCAGCATATCTTTCCATTATTAGTGTGGTAATTTAAGGTTATTAATATATGTTGAGAAGAGATTGTTTTTATATTTTTCTAACTAGATTAAGGTTTATATAGTTGGGGGATGTCCCTCTTTTATGTAATATTCGGCTTGTAGTGGGAAAAAAGGGTTTTAGTTCTGTGACGGCAGAATAATGTTCGTTCAATTCTGTTATTCAGCAGTTTCTTCTTGTGTGTGATTATGTAATAAATCTCAAGATTACACAATTTGCAGAAATTTTGGCTCCTGGAAAAGCTTTGGGTTTTAGCTAATTTC
>OZ024743.1:110278297-110280797 GCA_964016885.1 Eledone cirrhosa
TTTCCGGCGGCTCCTGTCAGAGGCAACCGTCTCCAACTACTCTATTTGGATCCCCAAGCGAGACCAGCCAAGCTCATGGTTTTTATCCTAACATCTCGCTCGGGCTACATTACTGGTTTCCTCGCCAGTTACTTGTAAAATATGTCCAGGTATTCTTTCCTGAGATATTGTAACCACATGCTCATATTATCGGAACTGTGATTTCTGTGGATCCAACTTCAGTGATTCTCTGATCTTTGAGCTACGTACTCTATCGTGTAACATTACCCCCAATGATCATGAGGAGGAGCCTTTTTTCGGCAAGATGTGTTTGCGATCGTATTACCCCAGCTACATGACCATTGTAGGAGTTTGTACGAATATCGAATTGAAGCTAGAGAGTGTAGTATTTATATCTACCCCCGCCCCTTCTACTTTAAGAGCGTCTCAGTTTTCGTAACACTGATTTTCCTTCCAGAAACGCAGCACTCGGTTTCGGATATATCAAGTGCAAGACATAATATTAAGTTAAGTAATACCATGTCGTCTGCAAATTCCAGTCTACTGATTTCACAACTGCCTGTCGTTTTACTACTTAAAACCCGGCTGTGCATGTCAATCATGTTCATTTAAACGCACACTTGCCGGGTTTCGACTCTAGATTTGAATGGTAAATCCCCATTTACCCGGAAACAGATTCCCGGGCATTTGTATAGATCGTTTCAACCAAGCGTTGTAAGATTACATGCAAGCAAAAATGGCCTACAAATATTGATGTGGAACTAAATCCTCCTTCTTTCACTTGCAGTACAAGATGGGGGCTTGATACAGAAATACTGAAAAAAGAACCTTGCTCAGGCAACTAGCCCATGAAACACCAATTGTTTTCCTATAAAAGCACTGCCATATTGGGCACAATCATTTTCTTTAGAAAAAAATATTGTTTCTACTTTCGACACAAGGCCAGCAATTAGCCAGTACATTACTGGTACTTTATTTTATCGACCCCGTAAGGATGAAAGGCAAAGTTAACCTCGGCGGGATTTGAACTCAGATCGTAAAGGGACGTAACTATGCTGGAAAGCATGTCCGACCCTCTGCCAATTCTTTGAAGAAAAATTGTCTTTGATCTTATTGTTCAGTCACGACAGATACTATATAAATCCAGTAATCATTTAGAGTTCAAAAACATGACAACATCACCATCAACACCCATAATAATAACAACAATATTAATAATAAATATGATAATGATATATGTCCCTAACATGATGATAAGATAATAATAGTAATATGTTTATATTTGATATCTTTATTTCTACTACTTTCATTTCATTTCCTTTATAATATTTTACCTCGAACTTCAGCCCATTACGTCTAATGTAGCAATCATCGTCCTATTTATTATAATAATTGTTTCTCCTTTTGGCACAAGGCCAGCAATTACCCAGTGTATTACTGGTACTTTATTTTATCGACCCCATAAGGATGAAAGCCAAAGTTAACCTATTTATTATAATAATATGTATAATAAGAGTTATCATCTACCATTTCCTTTCGTGTTGATTTGTGTTGCTTTGAATCTCCCTAACTTTACTTTTCATTTTCTGTGATGTGTGGCAAGTTTATGAATTGTAAATTGTTTGAAATGTAGATGTTAGGGTGTCGGGTATTGTTGTGTTTGATTTTATTGTATTCTGCTTGTTTACTCTTGTTTTTACACAATGGTATATATATATATATATATATATATATATATATATATATATATATATATATATATATATATATATATATATATATGTGTGTGTGTGTGTGTGTGTGTGTGTGTGTATGTGTGTGTGTGGGTATGTGTGTGTGTGTATATATATATATATATATATAGTGCACAATACAATAATTGTTTTTGAGTGTACCGTTTGGTTGGTATTATTGAATATGTAACTGACTTCCATACTACGTGAGCTGCTTCTCCGCTTACTATGGTAGAATGTTTTGATTAAAAAGAAATGCAAGAGTCTATAACAGTGTAAAATTGGTCTATCCTGCTGTTGAGAGTTTACATCTGGAGGATTGTATTTATTTAATTATCACTTTTAAGTTTGGAGAACTACATTTTAGATTGTTGGGTCAGCCCAAATTTGTATTGAGTCAGCTACATTAATTGTTATGTTGTTAAGATCTTCCTGCGTTGTATGTATCATGCTTTCGAAGAGATTATTCTTTTTTTGTAATTATTTCTACATTTGTGCAGCTGAAATCAGACAGTCATGCTGTTTTGGGGCGAATGTATTTAAATTATATTCGGCGTTTATTTTCCTTCATTTCCACTCATTCCAGCTCTTTGTATTATTGGCCTTAAGATAGACATTTTGGAATTTCGTTTCGATTTTTGTTCAATATATTCTATCCTGACATCCTTACGCTTATCGTTCTTTTGTAGCAATTAACATACAGTTTTGTAATTTTTTTAAATTTTACTTTTTTCTTAGTATTTTTCTGTACCATTCTTGTTTCTTTC
>OZ024743.1:110285797-110340797 GCA_964016885.1 Eledone cirrhosa
AGAGATAGACACACACACACACACACGCATATATATATATATATATATATATATATATTTCGTTTCTGAATTTGTTTAGCAAGATTCTTTATCTAAAATCGTGTGTTGAAACCGATATTGTTATACATTGGGAGGGTCATGTTGCCAATAAGAAACACACGCACCAGTGCTTTCACTTCAATATAATTTATTATGTATTTATAAGTTTACAAATTTATAAATTTCTGGTTCGTTGGTTGGTTCCACAACCAGATAGTTGTTTATATATATATAGTCATAGTTCTTTCGTCACACACTCTGTGACCTCTTCAGTGACTGGGGACTTCTTTCTTCGTTTCTGTGCCTTTCCTTTCTTCTATCCTACGCCATTTTGTTTGTTTGTAGGTTGCGTGCTCAGTTTGCGCATGCGCCACATCCGGGTGTCTGTGTGTGTTTGTGTTAATTTTTCTATTTTTCTATTTATATTTTTCTAATTGTTTATTTATTTATTTATTTATTGTTGGTTGGTTGTTTGTTCTATGTGTGTGTGTGTTTTCATTTTGTGTGTGTTTTCAATTGTAAGTTGTTTGTTCTATGTGTGTGTGTGTTTTCATTTTGTCCTTAATTGTAAGTTGTGATGTTGCTGTTCCACTCATATTTTCTATTTAATTTTGGTTTTAATTCTTTTATGCTTACTGCCTCTGTAATTTGCCTAAACATTGCGTCTTTCTTGTGTGTGGATTCTATTTTTTCTTTCTATGCTCTCTAATTTACCCCTGTGTTCTATCTTAGCATGTTGGTAGAGCACAGATGATTCTTTATTATCTTGGAGGTCTCGCCAGTGTTCATTTATTCGTTCCCCTATACTACGAGCTGTCTCACCTATGTACACTATATTTTTGTTTCTACATTTGTTTCTACATTTTGTTTCTACAAAAATATAGTGTACATAGGTGAGACAGCTCGTAGTATAGGGGAACGAATAAATGAACACTGGCGAGACCTCCAAGATAATAAAGAATCATCTGTGCTCTACCAACATGCTAAGATAGAACACAGGGGTAAATTAGAGAGCATAGAAATAAAAATAGAATCCACACACAAGAAAGACGCAATGTTTAGGCAAATTACATAGGCAGTAAGCATAAAAGAATTAAAACCAAAATTAAATAGAAAATATGAGTGGAACAGCAACATCACAACTTACAATTAAGGACAAAATGAAAACACACACACACATAGAACAAACAACTTACAATTGAAAACACACACAAAATGAAAACACACACAAGACAAAATGAAAACACACACATAGAACAAAGAACCAACCAACAATAAATAAATAAATAAACAAATAGAAAAATATAAATAGTAAAATCGAAAAATGAACACAAACACACACAGACACCCGGATGTGGCGCATGCGCAAACTGAGCACGCAACCCACACACAAACAAAATGGCGTAGGATAGAAGAAAGGAAAGGCACAGAAACGAAGAAAGAAATCCCCAGTCACTGAAGAGGTCACAGAGTGTGTGACGAAAGAACTATGACTATATATATATAAACAACTATCTGGTTGTGGAACCAACCAACCAACCAGAAATTTATAAATATATAATAAATTAAATTGAAGTGAAAGCAACTGGTGCGTGTGTTTCTTATTGGCAACATGACCCTGCCAAAGTATAACAATATATATATATATATATATATATATATATATGGCTGTGTGTGTCTGTATGTGAATGTATGTACACATATAAATGCATATGCGAAATATTTAAATTGAAGGGAACAAAGTTTGTAACATAAAATCCATCTGAAATAGATACAAACGTTTCTAAACAGTTGAAGAGCTTCAACGTATATGCAAACAACAATTCTAAACCACAACACCACCACATCCACACTACACACAAAAATGAGCCACATTCTACATGCCAAACTGTCTACCAACAACCAGCACCACCACACCACCACCCAGGACCGGCATCACCAACTTATCACCCCCCCCTCATCACACACACACAAACACATAGACAACATGTACAAACATCCCTATGAATTGAAACAAACCACACTGACCACCATTGGAACATCAGTCTATATCATACGGCATGTATATTCCTTTTTCCATTACCATTGCAAGGGGTTTGACGAGCCGAGGATTACAGAGTCGGGTCAGATCGAATACAAATCGAACCTTGAGCTGATCAGTGGTGAAATGCGCGTCACCAATGAATAAACGTAATAAATGAGTAACCAATCGTATTTGTTATTTTTCTAAAATATATATTTATATGCATATATATATATACATTTTTATATATATACATATACACACACACACAGACATATATATATATATATATATATATATATATATATATTTATATATATATATATATTTATATATATATATTTATATATATATATATATATTTAAATATATATATATATATATATATATATATATATATATATATATATATATATATATATAGGTAAGTTATTCCGGGTTGAATCGGAGGTAACCACAGTAAGTAAGATACTCAATACGTAGCAGAGTATAAAAGAATGAAACAGTTCTAGTCCTGTAGATTCTCATCTATATATACATATATATATGTGTGTGTGTGCATATATATATATATAGACATATATATATATATATATATATATATATATATATATATATATATATATATATATATATATATATATATATATATATATATATATATAAACGGAAAAAATGAAACGAAATTTCATTTCCCACTCTTAGTAAGACTGTTACTTAAATATAAGTATGTACACGTACATACATATATGTATACAGACGTATCGTAGTATGTATATATACATATACATACATGCACACATATATATATATATGTACGTATGGATTCGCCGAACATTTATTATAATGCTCGGTGTGTTTGTAAACAAACATCCCGTATTAAGCCGTGGTGTCCAGCAACCATCGTTGTTCGTTTGTTCAACACTGACAAAGGAACGCTGTACTAGTTTCAAGCTTATTAGCTATCGTCAGCAAGGTATACCTTTCTGACAGATTGTTGAACGTATATACTTACCTTATGCATATTAACAGCTGAGTAGCCCAATTTGCATATCGAGTGCGTTAATCGGCCGGGTGCACCGAAAACGAAAAACGGAAAAAATGAAACGAAATTTCATTTCTCACTCTTAGTACGGCTGTTACTTAAATATAAGTTTGTACACGTACATATATATATGTATACAGACGTACAGTAGTTTGTATATATACATATACATACATGCACACACACATATATATATATGTACGTATGGATTCACCGAACATTTATTATAATGCTCGGTGTGTTTGTAAACAAACATCCCGTATTAAGCAGTAGTGTCTAGCAACCATCGTTGCTCGTTTGTTCAACACTGACAAAGAACTTGATGTGGAACTAAGTCCTCCTTCTTGCACTTGCAGTACAAGATGGGGGCTTGATACGGAAATACTGAAAAAAGAACCTTGCTCGGGCAACTAGCCCATGAAACACCAATTGTTTTCCTATAAAAGCACTGCCATATTGGGCACAATAATTTCTTTAGAAAAAATATTGTTTCTACTTTCGACACAAGGCCAGCAATTAACCAGTACATTACTGGTACTTTATTTTATCGACCTCGTAAGGATGAAAGGCAAAGTTAACCTCGGCGGGATTTGAACTCAGATCGTAAAGGGACGTAACTATGGTGGAAAGCATAGCGTCCGACCCTCTACCGATACTGCCATAATAATATTTTGTAACTATGCATTATAGAGCTGACAACATGTAGTCAAGTACACATGCAGACGAAAACATGTATATATAAAGATTACCAATTTCTGGTTAAGACAAGTAAGGCAGTTATTCCCTGTACTCTATACGCAACAAAAGTATTTTGTAAATAATAGAAGAAAGATTTTTTCATTTCGTTATGTTTATACTATTTCGATATCAAATGAGATAATTGATATCTTAAACGGCATACTATTATATATGCTGAAACATCATATATATATACAAATTCAGCTCCGTCTCTCACTCTCTACATATATATATAGCAACAAAAGAATTTAGAAGAATAACATGGAAGAATAACATAACATGGAAGAATAACATAATTTAGAAGAATAACATGTTCATTTACAGTAGTAACATTTGATTCATTAGTCAGATATTTCTAAATGTCGCTGATCGTTAGAAGCTACGTCACTCGACCGTAATTACAATTGACACCCGACCATGCCGTCAGAATATTGATGACTTGTTATCCTATATATATATATATATATATATATATATATATATATAGGAACGAGTAGGACCCCGACGGCTGAGCTCAAGCCGTTTCGACGGCTAAAATGTCCAGAATTAGCCGTCGAAACCGGTTGAGCTCAGCCGTCGGGGTCCTACTCGTTTCTATTACCCACTCTACTACCCTAAGTATTGAGTACTTTGGTGCGTTATAGTCCATCTGGTTCCTTACCACATTTCCTTCGTTATATATATGTATATATATATATATATATATGTGTGTGTGTGTGTGTGTGTGTGTGTGCGCGTGTATTTGTGTGCGTGTGTGTGTGTCTATGTACGTGTGTTGTGTTTGTATTTGTGTGGATTGTGTGTGTATGTATATATACTATATCATATTTATAGGGGTCACGATTTATGTAGACAGAGGGATTGCAGTCGATGTTACACGAAATGAAGCTGCAACTCATACATTGAGAAGGCGTTTTATTTGCATGAATCACCTTATTTAATTTTTTTTTTCTAATTAACACGTATCTGGTATTACGAGAAAATATGTTGTTCTCTATTTTGACGAGAATCTTTTTCATTCTTTTTGGGAATTAGTTGAAGTGCATATATCATGCTTCTACTTAATATTTCTTAAATCATTTGGGCGGTAACGTTTTTTTTAAGAAACCACATACAATTATTTTATACCTCCCTTCGTATTGAATTTCTTTGTTTATGAATATTTTTTTCAACTACCTTTTTATAAAGATATTTCAAATAAACAAACAACTATTCGAATACAGGATGATGCTTCAAATATGTTTCTCCAGCTAAATATCAATATAAACATTCCTAAGGCACCTCTTGAAATTTTCTAAAAAGATGAATGTTGGACAATCGAGGAATGTATGTATTTTGTTTTATAAACTTTATATAAAAACAATAGTAGAACAACGACATGAAATATCTCACATGCACATACTGAATGGTGTGTGTGTATGTGTGTGTGTGTGTGTGTGTGTGTGTGCGTGTGTGTGTGTGTGCGCGCGCGTATGTGTGTGTGTGTGCTTGTATGCACTTGTACGTATGCGTTTTTCGAATGTGCGTGTTTATGTGTTTGTCCGTGCGTGTCTCTTGACCCACCGTTGTTTCCGACGACGTGCTTTCTAGTTGTGCCAATAACGGAACAACCAGCTCGTAAAATGAACTTGCATGTGCGTGAACAATCTACAGACTCATGTACGCTTAACGTATTTCTCAGGGAGTGGCAAAATAGCAGTGCATGACAAACTTAGTATATTGAATTACGAGTACAACACATTACATCCACGTCCGCGAACTGGAACAACGCCAAAATATCACATAATACCACAAGGAATCGAACTTCTGGGTTTACGAAAAAGTTGAAGAGCATGACAACTAAGCTTAGCAGCTTTTTTACATAGTTGCAATACCACAAATTATTTATCATGCAGATACGTTGTGTCACACTCTAATTTAAAACATTGGGAGATGCACAATTTTGTTTTGCGATAGTAGACAAATCAAAACTTTTGGTTTAATACCCATCACTACTTAATAGACTTTCAAGTGCGTGTTATCCTGATCATTCGGTGAATTTATAACTCGTAAATTTTCTTAGATGGAAACAAGAAAATTTAAATACGCTGAATAATTCACTCACATCTCTAACATACCTGTTTTCCCATCTAAGCTATATGACAAATATCAAGTTGTCCAAATACACAAAACACACCACCTATTTTCATCTGTGACACAACTCATGTATCTCGTCCTTTCATGCTACATATCTTACGCTAGATTTTCCCAACAAGCCTTGAAACATATGATAAACATATATATACAACCAATAATAAAATTTAAGACACTATCACTTTTGGCATCGAGGGTATCTGCCACTATATACTTAACGTTGACAACTCTTCTTAAATATTTCAGTCATCCTATGAGAGAACAGTTGCAAAAAATCGGGTAAATTATTGTGGAAGACTGAAAACATGTATAGTAATGCGAGCAAGTAACAGTAGCCCCACATATCAGAGACGCATGGTGAGTCCATTAACACTTGCGCTAAATTTTAAGAAGCTGTATGAGGGACCATCCTCAAGAATCATTGGAAATATTACAAATTGGATTCTTAGAAGCTTCAAGATAAACTAATATAAATATAATTCATCATAACATATAGTGAACGACTAATAGAGCATTAATTTACTCAGGGACAGCCACAGTCAAATTCCAAATTGTTTTCATAGTTCGTAAATCAACACACACACACACACACACACACACACACACACACACACACACACACACACATATATATATATATATATATATATATATATACATGTGTGTGTGTGTGTGTAGGTGTATGTTAATTTAAGAGCTATGAAAACTGTGTGTATGTTTGTATGTGTTTGTGTCTGTATATGGGAGTGTATATAACAAGATGTCCAAGGGGTAAAATCCCGTATTAAAATATCACCTGCAGTTATTGTAGTACGCTAAGGTAGATCAATTCCCCGTTCGACCAATTGACACAAGGTTATCCAGGCTAAACATTACTTTAGATTTCAGATTGAAAATACCCAATACTGTATTTAATGGAACAAAATATATTTACCAATATATATATATGCACACACACACATGTATGTATATATATATATATATATATATATATATATATATATATATATATATATATATATATATATATATATATATATTGTAAGAACAGGTTAAAGCTTAAGCAAAGAATCGACGCTTTGACACTTAATAGGATCGTCTTAAACTAAAAAAAAATCAATCTGTGAATATTTGCACTACGGGTTTATATATATATACGTGTATGTGTCTGTCTGTGTTTGCGTGTGTGTGTTTGCATGTGTATGCGTGTATGTGTGTACGTGTGTAGACATATATATATATATATATATATATATATATATATATATATATAGTATAGAAAAACGAAAAGTCAGTGATGCATCTGGACTCAGTTTATTGCGTGTTACAATTGTTTCGCCGTAGAATCAGCTAGATCCATAAAGTGATCATGTCTCGAGCTACCTGCCGGCGAAACAATTGTAACACGCAATAAACTGAGTCCAGATGCATCACTCATTTTTCGTTTGTTTATACTATCCACACTCTCCTTTTTATATTGAGTACTAATTTAGGCATACCGCCTATGGAAGCACCATAGCTACCATTATACACACGTATATATATATATATATATATATACATATTATATATTAGTACACATTTATATATATATATATATGTATATATACACATATATGCATATACTTCGTATGAGTATTTCTTTTGCAATATTTCATATCTGAAAACATGTGTTGAAACATTGTTATAATTTGGGTGGAAATTGCCTCCAACCAAAACACGAGCAAACGAAGTGCACAGTACACACCGCACAACAACAATAAGGTGTATGTAGGACCAAACAAAGGAGAGGCCCGATATAATAAATTACTCACGGATGATTCCACAATAAACAAATACACTGTTTATGAAAACAAACAAGATGGCGTCCATGGCTTGTGATGGAGAAGATGCAATGGAGTTCAAGAAAGACTGGCAAAACAATTAATGTGCCTTCACCACCTGGGTGAAGGCACATTACAGGGAGGACAATTTTTGTGATAAAAGATAGAAGTGAGGAGATTGCTGTGAGAAGCTACCACCGTTTAGCATTTTTGGAAAGTTGTCACTGGGATGTTTGCAGGAAAGAAATATGCTTTTCTATTACAGGAGCGAATACTCCAAGGGAATAAAGGTCCAAGGTGTACCATGGGTATTGATAGGACAGTTTTCTCACAAATATATCTATGACAGGGATTGACTTTAAGAAGCCATATGATATGGTAGCCATTCTTAGAATGGTGAATGTCTACAGATATTTGGTACTGCTGCTGACAACATCACAAATTTTGCTGAATTGTATGTCAACGTGCAAAACCAAGTTATACACAAACAATGTCTTTCTGAGAAGTGTAGCATTTAAAAGACCTCTCTTCCAAAATGATTCATTAGCACCGTTACTATTTGTTATAACACTGATAACGATAACACTTACACGCAGAAAAATACAAAGGAGCTACAAATGAGGAAAGCAAGGAACATTCATACACCACCTTCTCTTTATGGATGACTTGAAACTATTTGGGAAGTCCGAAATCAAAATGGACTCACTGGTAAAAAAATGTATAGATATGAACTAGTGACATCGGTGTAGAATTTGTGATTTACAAATGCACTGTACTCAACCTGAAAATACTGAAGAAATTAACCTAGCCTGTAGTGGAATACAATTGCCATCGGGAGAAACCATGGGCACACAAGAAGATAGTTGCTATATATATTTGGCTATTTTAGAACTAGATGATATGATGCACGCAGAATTAAAGAAATGGATAAAAAAGATTTTAGATATACTGCACCCATTATCAGGTGGTCTGAATAAGAAATATCAAAATTGAATGTTAATAGGATTATACGGGGATTTACACCCTAAAGCAAATATTAATAGACTACACATGAACAGAAAGAATGGAGAATATGCCTCATGTGTGTGGATAATTGTATAAGGAGTGAAAGGGGAACGCTTGCAGACTATTAGGTAAACAATGATGAAGAGTATTTGCAATATGCAGCAGAATATATGTGTTTAGATGCAGCAAAAATGGTTGGAAAGGAAGAGTTCAACAAAGGAGCTGAATTGAAAAACTAAGATCTTCTATCAATGAGAATGCATCGTCAATTTGAAAGAAATACACAAGATATCAAGGAGAAAACAACATCATGTTGATGGCACAAGGTGATTTGAGACGTGACACGGAAAGACTGATAGTTGCAGCCCAGGTCTTAGTTATCGCCAAATATTTGATGAATTATAAGATCTACAAAATATCTGATATCCAGAAATGCAAGCTCTATGGAGAGATGTAAAATATGTGGCCCACTTAGGATTGTGTATGTGATAGTGTTGCGGAAAACGAATACAAAAGTGGCCATGATAAAGTCTGTCTTGACATTCATTGTCTTCTCTGTCGTAAATACCAATTTGAAGCCACGAAGATTCGGCTTGTAATAGGAGGATTGGAAATCAACGATATTCTAGGATTATTATTTTGAAACTGAGAAAGTAATTGAGCATTGCCGACTTGTCATTGACTTATTCAAATACTGTCAGATCATCGACGTGGATATACCAAATACTATGAACATATAAGTGCGGGAAGTTGACAGTGTAGTTTGCAAGACAATTTGGAATGCAAAAGGGAAATGTAAATACGATACCAGTTGTGAAATCAGAATTAAGGTCAATCTCGTTGAAATTTCAAAACTTCTTAAAGCGGCTAATAATTGTATACAGGTCAGATGTCATAAATGCGGCTTTGTTACTCACTACGCAAATTTGAAGGAAAATATCATCTATCTAAGATCCTTTTTGCTACTTGTCAAAAGACTAAATACGCCGGTGCATTATCCTTCTGTTGTGTATGAGAAACCAATAATAAAATATTATTAATAATAATGATGACTTCAAACCCCGCTGAGGTTAACTTTGCCTTTCATCCTTACGAGGTCTATATAATAAAGTACCAGTAATACACTGGGATAATTGCTGGCCTTGTGCCAACAAGTAGAAACAATTATTAATAATAAGGATAATAATATCCATCATCGGAAATTTTAGAATTATACTATAAAAAGTCTCATGTCTTAAGTGTGTAACGTAGCACTTAAAATGGAATATATGCTAGGCAGTAAATGTTTGGCAAGTGCCCAGTTAGAGAAATTAAACGTTAGTTTTTATTGATAAATTAATAATTATAATTCAATAATGGTAATCATCGGTTTCCTGTTAGAGTATATGTATGTGTAGTGGATACATATATGTTATTCTTCCGTTTGATGTAGTCTGAAATATAATTAACGAAAGTTCAATATAAATTATATAGTTGCTATATTTATGACAAACAAGTCATCAATCAACCAATATTTATGATTATATTATTGATGGCTTGACTACAGCTATGGTCATCAACTAGCAGTCAATTTTCCAAGCTGGTTTCGATACTTCATTGAAGTTGAAAAATTGCAGTGTTACGGGTAATAGCATATACCAGTAATTTCCATGATTTAAATACAACTGAAACTGTTCCTATTTTATATATCGCGCGTTCTCTAAAAAAAAACAACAGCAGTATTGCACGTGGATTCAATAGACTAGATATTTGTATTGTACAATAACAATTCTCTGTTCTTAATATCTAATCATAAATAGAAGGAAGTACCTATTGCTTCTGCATACCCTTTCATTAAGTGGGGCTTGATATATTTGATGTTACGTTTAAGACTTATGTTCGTATTGAAAAATGTACATTATTATTAATATATTACACATGCAGTTCTAGAGATACGGATGGCTGTAATACAGTTCATGCATCAGCACAAATCCATATTTATGTTGCAAGTGAATAGAATAAGGGTATTTTGTTAATGATAACGTTTAGATATATGTACTTACACATATTTTTTTCTCTAGATATGTGTTTCCGCCATGTATACACACACACACACGTATATATATATATAGAAAAACCACAGACCCTCCATCTCAACTCACCTTTTGAAAAGCAGAAGAACTGCGAAACCGGTAAAGGAACCAAATAAATATATATATTTAAAAAAAAAATAAGACTCCAGTTGCATTTTCGATTTCATCTCTTTTTCTTTGTACTTTCAATCGTGTAGGACACCTCGGTTATTTTTCATTTTGTAAAAATACCTCACTTTCTAATATATATATATATATATATATATATATATATATATATATATATATATTTTATTGACGAGCGTTGTTGTGTGCATTAGCCTACGGATCTTTATAGAGTGTCTGTGGACGTACCATATTTTCTTTAACACCCCGGCCTTAATTCAAACTGTACCACCTGAGACTATTATAATAACCCATTATGTTACGTCCCTTTACGATCTGAGTTCAAATCCCGCCGAGGTTGACTTTGCCTTTCATCGTTACGGGGTCGATAAAATAAAGTACCAGTAATACACTGGTGATATGCTGGCATTGTGCCTAACGTAGAAACAATTATTATTAACTCTCAATAAATCAACTAATCAATGAATCAACATCATAACCTCCTAACTTTTCTCTCTTTCACTCTCTTTCCCTAAATCTATTTCACCTCTTACATCATATCCTATCGTACTCTCCTCACTTCTAACTCAATGCAGCGAACTTCTAACTTCCAATTTATTAATTTATTAATGTAACCAATACATATATGTATATATTTAGTATGTTCATGTTTATACCATCACATCTTTATATTTTAACCACCAACACTATAATTATTTTCAACAATCATATTATGTTCACTTTTCTTCGCACACATATAAAAAAGATTTATTTATTTTTTATCATCTTCATTCTAACTTATTTATTATTTATTTATTATTTTTTTTCTTTTTCTTTTTTCTTTTTTCTTTTTTCTTTTTTCTTTTTTCTTTTTTCTTTTTTCTTTTTTCTTTTTTCTTTTTTTCTTTTTTCTTTTTATTCTTTCTTTTTCTCTCTCTGTTTTTCTTTTTGTCTTTTGCTTTCTTTATTACTGATGTTGTAATTTACATTTTCCTAATGTATAATTTTAATTAGTTTCTGATGATTTGGTTATGCATACATTGCATTTAAAATTCAGTGACACAACTTCAAGTGATTAGCAATTTTTAGACAACTTAATCAATGAAACAATTGTTAATATTGTAAATAAAACCCTTTTTGTACTGTTGACCATGTTATTCTTCACACTTTCACTATTATTACTGCAAGATTAATCTGCATAGGAACCTGAGAACTCACAAACTCTCTACCTAGGAAACCTCTTGTTGAGTACGCTAAAAATATCCACAATAAGGTGTATTCACAAGTTCTAACTGATTTAACTATAACAATAATTTGTTATCCCATATATATATATATGTGTGTGTGTGTGTGTGTGCATGTGTGTGTGTGTGTGTTCTCTTCTTCTTTGTACACTTATTCTTGAGAGGGTCGTGGAGGCAGAGAACTCAAACATTCCATTCAGCGAGTAATGTCCAAAGCAACCTTCTTCAACTGACTCGGCAGGACCCCCAAGCTAGACCTGCCAATCTTATTGATGTTATACAAGCTTCTTGGTCGGGGTCTACCCCTGTTTCTATGCTAGTTCGTTTTACCTGTAGCATCTGTCCAACAATTTGTTCCTGAGACATTCTAAACCCATGCCCATAGCACCGGCGCTGTAATCTCTCAATCCATTCAGAGAAATAGCGTCTCTACCTGGAGTCTCTCTCTGCTCTCCAAGCTACGTACTCTATCGAGTTACATTACTCAGGAGAACCTTCAGATGAACCAAATTTCAGCGACTCATATTCGCGATCATATTATTTCAGGCATTACCCTAGATTTATGACCAGGAGTAAGGGTTGACACGACTACCGAATTGAAGATAGCAAGTTTGAATTTTACACCTACCTTCATTCTTCTGATCACCGAATGTTGAAGCTAGCACATTACTATACGTGCCCTTGCAGTTAAATGCTCCTGCATTCCATCACTCATGAACACGACCCGGAGATACATGAACTTTTCTAGCTGCTTCATTCGAACGTCATTAACATATAGAGTGCACTCTATAGGCTTATTTGCGATGACGAATGCCTCTGGTTTCGTAGCATAGATTTTCATTCCAGCAATGCTGCACCAGACATGAAAACTATCAAATATGTATATATATATATATATATATATATATATATATATATATATATATAGTTAGAGAAGCAAAACATTGCTTATTGTGATCCAGTTGTTGGTTAAGAAAGCCAGATACATGGATGGTTTCAACGTACAGTTAGAGGTAACTCCACAAAGTTTGTAAGAATTCCGTTCAATATTGGAGTATAAAGTATAAAAGAGAAAACACAGGTAAACATTAAGAGAAGGATTTTATCCAGGTATTTACGACCGTTTCATTGGTAAGAGTTTGTCACTCTACTTCCTACCTCTTTCCCCTTCCTCTCTCTCTCTCTATACTAATCCGTTTGTCCCCTCACCTTCTGATTCCTCTCTCTCTATACTAGTAAATACAATTCCAAATAAATGTTTGTCTCTATATATTAAGAATTATTTCAAGAGTAACTTACTATTTTCAAAATTTGGACTGTGAACAACAATTATAATTAAGTGGCTGTTATTTGCAGTATAGCAATATAAAGTTGCACTTACCAATGAAACGGTCGTAAATACCTGGATAAAATCCTTCTCTTAATGCTTACCTGTGTTTTCTCTTTTATACTATATATATATATATACATATATATATATGTATATATATATATATATATATATATATATATATATATATATATATATATATATATATATATATATAAATATATATATATATATATATATATGTATATATGTAAACTACTTCTACAGGACTGAGGATTTCATATGAATGAAAGCCTTCTAGTCCTGTTGAAGTAATTTCTATCTAACATAAGAAATGTCTATAATCTACCAAACGTATGTTGTACCTATTGTAAGTGGGGTTACCTTCTGACACAACTCGGCAATCAACATATATATATATATATGTGTGTACGTGTGTGCGTGTGTGTATGTGTGTGTGTTTGTGACGTTTGCAGTTTGGAAAAATAATGGGGCATGTATGATTACCCTGTTTTAGAAATAATTGACAATACATAGCGAGGTGAACAAACTTCAGTAAGATTAATCTCATCTTAGCATGATTGAAAGCGTAGGAGGAATTTGTGGAAAATATGATATACATATCTGACTACAGATATTTCATTTTATAACCTATATTGATAAAATAAATTTCCTTTCACTTTAAAATACATCAAAAGAGTTTTTATCTGCTGCTAATGTTCATGTACAGATTATAACTGTTTTTAGCTTTAAACAATCTACATAAGTTATCTTATTAATACCAATGTGAATGTTGGTCATTGTCGAATAAAATCTGCATAAACTGTATTGTCCTATGAATGGTATAATCGTATATATTATAGTGACGTTATGAGCAGTTATACAGTTTGATGTATTTCAAAAAGACTAGCAGAAAGCATCGTTTATTTTCTGTAGGTTTTAGTTTGAAAAGCTACAACACTGACTGCAGCAATCAAACAATTGTGATGAGACACGCTATATTATCCCCAGGAAAAATGATTCGCACGAGTCGTTTCTCTGAAATTCACGTGACCTATGTCAAGTAGGCGTACGGTGAGTTTGATTAAAATATAATAATATACGGTTGAAGTTGTACATGTCGGACTACTTGTCATGGTTTAAACTACGTTTTATATATTTTGATCAGCTTGCTCATATTATGTCACACTCAATCAAATATATAAGCCATGATGTCTCTAGTTCTCCTAGTAATAATGGTTTTTGATTTAGGCACAGGTTCAGCAATTTTGTGGGTATGAAGTCAATTAAATCAACCCCAGTGCATGACAGATACTTTTATTTTGTTGACCCTGTAAGGACCAAAGACAAATCTAATCTCCGTGGTATTTGGACATCTCCCCTAGTAATAATAAACTTGATAGATACTAAAATCCAATGAGTTGTCACGTATGATGTTGACTAGAATAGACAATCCTTGTGTGCACGCATAGAAAGTAATTTAATAATGTAACATGATCAAATATAGGTGGCTATTTTGTGAGTAAAATGAACATGAGAGGCTTCCTCATCCCAAAGGATTCTATATGTAGTTGTATTGTCACAATAGGTTCCTAATAATATTACAATTCCTTACTGTATTAGGTTGGTCGTGAGCAAACTATTGTCTTATATATTTCGTACAACCATATTCTCGGAATTAAACATCATATTATATCCCTCACAGTCAAAATAATTTGGTTAACTATACTTAATCCATCAATGCCAAGATGTATACGCGCCTGGCTTTGAGTAAGATGCATAGTTATATCATTATGTAGAGATACATTAAATAGAAAACTGTTTTGTGATGAACTTTGGGAGTATTTTTATTCACTTCAAAGAATGTTCTTGCACCAGATCAGAGACAGACAACTGCTGGCCTAGAATATATGTTATGTTCTACATGCACTATAGAGACTTCTAATATGAAGGATTCATGTAGCATTGATGATTCATGTAGCTGAGATGTAACGTCATTACTCAATCCAAATACATTTCATTAGAAATAAATTCCTGCTGAATCTTTCAAGGAATTGGGAATTATACGTGCAGTATTATGTTTACGTATATGTTCAAGGACTGCACAATCCACTAATTATCTTAAAGATAATACTCCAAACATGTATATGTTACTCGAAGAATGGGCATTCTATATAAAAGTTTCTTTACAAAGTACATTTTCAATATGATACACAAATCTGTTATACATACCGCTGCAAAATATGACATTATAATGATATTTTTATACTTATCACGCATTCTTAATAGTAGAAAAAATAGAAAGAATTTCATGTGTTGGGAGGATAAACGGTCTTTGTTTTGAGCTGTTTTCTTTCTTAAAGAATATAATGTTTTCTTCTGAGGTACTCCTACAAAAAATTAATCCAATTTTTCTGACAGGTTTCCATAGTTCTTTACATCTAACATAGTTTAGAAAATATTCATATATATCGCTGGTGATCAATGCGGAATAAATGTAAATGCAAAAAAATTGTTTTCTGAGGTCGCTGAAAATCAATATATAATATAATATTACGCTGCCTACTTTGAAAATTCCCTTTAAGGAAACCTGGCTACGCTTACTTTAAATGTACAATGTAAACCATTTTCTTGCTACATAATTTGACGAAATAACGTTTGATGAGTCTGTTTAAGCGAAATTTATTCAGAAAGCATCTATCGTCCAGTCATTTCTTCCACATGCATGTGTTGGCTGGTGCTTGGCTTACAACACCCAATTACAGTCTAGTAAAGATAGATACGCAATATTAAAAGCAGCATTTTCTTTTCTTCCGTTCAACCTGCCTCTATCATTGCATACAACTCTTAGATCAAAGCTCAGAAGATTATAGTAAATTAGTTAATTTTGAAGAAATTGACGTTGAAGAAATGTATGGTGACTATCGCTTTTGACGTCCATCCCTGTAGGGCTTTGGCATTTTGTATTTTCTAAGAAGTCGGAAGATTCATTCGCATGAGGGAATTAAGACCAATCATTTGTACAGCTATTGGAGAATGAAAAATAAAACTATTTATATAATATGTATCTATATAATGAAACTGCATTTCTACCTCCAGCAATATAATCTTCATATATATACATCTATCTATTTATGTATCCATCTATTTATCTATCTATCTATCGATCGATCGGTCTATCTATCCTTCCATTTATCTATATATCTATTCATTTATCTATCAATCTATTTAGTCCGTCTCTCTCTCTCTCTCTCTCTCTCTCTCTCTCTCTCTCTCTCTCTCTCTCTCTCTCTCTCTCTCTCTCTCTCTCTCTCTCTCTCTCTCTCTCTCTCTCTCTCTCTCTCTCTCTCTCTCTCTCTCTCTCTCTCATCTCTCTCTCTCACTATATATATATATATATATATGTGTGCGTGTTTGTATGTACCTATGTTTGGATGCATATATGTATGTTTGTATATGCATTTACAAAAATATATGCATGTATATATATATATATATATATAAATATATATATATATATATATATATATATATATATATATATATATATATATATATATATATATATATATATATATATATATACATATACATATACATGTGTGTGTTTGTGTGTGTACATATGTATATATGTAAGTATGTATAAATGTATTTCTGATATAGGTATATATATGCATATGCATATATGTATGTTCATCTATACATACACTCCTCTCACTCTCTCCCTCACACACACACACACACACACACACACACACACACACACACACATACACACAGACACACACACACACACATATATGTATATATATATATATATATATATATATATAATTTGGGGGAGAAGACCATTTAGTTCAGGTTTCTTAGGTTACTGGCAGAAAAGGGTTTCAAAGCAAATAGAAAAAGTGTAAAACACCAAATATAAAAATATATAGAAAGTGAAAATTATTTCCTAGAAAGCATGAATGTATAATCTCTTTTAGGGAGAAAAAGGAAGAAACGTATATTTTGATGCCTGAAAAAAATTACTGCTTGAGGAATTCATCATTTTTTGTTCCAATTTTAATATTTGTTTGGGTGTTGATGGAGTGTGGGATCAATGTCAAGGTTTATAATCATAGCCACACCGCCCCGTATAAAATATATTTCAGAGCTGAGTAAGATAGCGGTAATTGACAACTTTTATGACTCACTAGAAGACATTAAATAGATCAGTTTACTTCGCATTTATTCTTAAGTAAATACTTGCTGCATCGTTCGTTTTTAATTTCCTGTTTTGTTCAGTGTAATAATATATATACTCTGTATGAACGGAGAGTTTCTAAATCAATGCTTTCATTTATTAGGTTAATCGCCATAAATTGATGTGAAATTTCAAATGATATTATTAATTTTATATTATCTCACCAAAAATACAATTCTCTTGTGGGTATAAGTCAAAGCATATGCAATTTATGTAAACACTTTTCTATGGCTCTAGTAAGATTCTGGCGCGTAAAGCCTACATAAACATATTAGTTTTAATTAGTGTTATAAGAAAGACAATATACATATTTAAGTGTAGGTCTCTCCAAGACTATGCGCTGTTAATACTGTGTGTGTGTAGCTTTACACCCGATATTGTTTCATGAATATGATGTTATGCCTCATTTTAGTGGTCAATATGTAGAGGAATATGGAGATAACCAAACAAAGATATAGTATTGTAATCATTTAGTAAGTTCATTTGAATAATTTTGTGAGAATAATTTCCTAATTGGATATAATATGTCTTCACACAATTTATAATTGTGAATCTCTTTCCTCAACATGTGAATGCTACGAAAAAAAAAAGTTGTTGTTCAATGAAATAAAAATGTCATAATTTATTACTGACTAAAAGTATCAATGTGTGGAAAAATGAAATATCGTGAATGCCCTAACAGACTTAGTTAAAATAAATTCAATCGCTGTTATCATTTTAAATAACAAGCAAAATACTAGATACTCGGAGAAACGAATTATAAAGAACGTATTTGCTGGTGTTGCTAGGAAGAGGTGTCAAAACTATCTCAATATTACATTAGGCAACATATAGGCATCAAGGCAGGTATGCATAGTTAATACGCCTATGATCAAATATCTGAACAAAAAGCATCAAACGTTACGTTACCACCATGGCAACCAAGAAACAAATAAAAGTTCGTTAAATATATTTTGAACGATATACATTCTGATGAATGTCTCTACCTCAGAAACCATATAACATTACAAGTTCGATGCTTGGCTAGACCAGTTCTGTTCAAGTATACCTACCGGAGAATAAGTTCACCACTTGACTGGAAAGACAAAAGACAAAAGGCTGAAAAGATTTTATTTGATATATTTCCGCAGCGTCCCACAAATAATAAAATCACATAGCACAAATTCCCGAAGGATTCACACAACTACTGCATTAGCTCAGGCACATAATATCATCACACTTTAGAGAATATACCCAGCAACTTGAAACTGGAGACAATTTAAGTTAGATCCTATTCCTATAAAGCAGGCGGATGAACAACGCAGGATACCATAGAGCAACATTCAGGTTGAAACGCCCACCTGTAACGAAATATGCAGTTGATGTATTTGGTGTGTGCCAAAATTACCGATAGAATTTTTACAAAGTCGATTTTAATAAGTCGATTTTCTGCCAGACTAACGCTCTACAATTCCGCAGGCTCTCCTCAGCCACAAACACCAGACCAGGCTTTACAGTTATTTCAATCCCATAACAGAATCACCCCAAATATTGTAATAAAACACTTCCTTGCTGAGCTAAACTTGATCTGCCTTAAACTGTTCTCTCTCTCTCTCTCTCTCTCTCTCTCTCTCTCTCTCTCTCTCTCTCTCTCTCTATCTCTCTCTCCCCTCTCTTTCTCTCTCTCTCTCTCTCTCTCTCTCTCTCTCTCTCTCTCTCTCTCTCTCTCTCTCTCTCTCTCTCTTTCTCTCATTTGCTCGGTCCCAAGCTCCATATCTCTTCAGACATATGTCTATTTTTTGGAAACACATTTGGAAACAAGCTCTATTTGGGTTTATTCCTAATATCGGTGAACAAAAAAAGTTCTATGAGAATTAGTAATTGATGGAGCCTTTAACAAAACTTCCTTTAATAACATGAGTATTGACACATTTCCAACAATTTGGGCGAGGGAATCGACAGTAATTATTTACGGGTACTCTATGTTATCGACATTAGACAATTAAGCCAGTACTCCGGTCATTTCTACTTAAATACAATAAATCAATAATAACGGCTAGTAATCTGAATCTCTTATATCCTTCGCAAAATGAGCAAATAGCACCAGCACTCTTCACATCGACACCCCATTATAACTGACTATCGTTTTGTATACACTTTTAACCGAAGAATATTATTATTAGCTGTATCGGTAGCGGGTCGGAAGCCATGCTTTGCAGCATAGAGTTACGGCCATTTACGGCCTGAGATCATAACATGCCGATGTTAACGTTGCTTTTCCTCCTTACGGGGTTGATAAATTAAAGCATTAGTAATATACTGGGGCAATTGCTGTCGTTGTGCCGAAAGTAGATTAATTATTATGAAAAGTTTGGTCATTGAAATGAAGTGCTCAATTGTCCCAGTAAATTGAACCAAATCATAATTATTTCTTCTTACATGTGAAGAAGAACAGTTACAATGAACGATAATCTGACAATTAGTGGACAGAATCATCTAACGTCGTGAAGGGAACGAAATAATCCCGAAAGTAACGAGGAACCGGAGGGAAAATTGTTTTGTGCTTAGACTGGAAATAATTCTCTGGATCAAAGCAGGGAAGATTGACATGATCCCATACACAAATTACGTTCCAGCTGGCGTGGAGCAACATGTTGTCACTGAAAGCAAAACGCTTAGGGAATCACAGTTAAGGGAAACTATCCACTTAAGTGTGTTCTGCCCTTTGCAGAAAACACCAGGGATTAAGAGAATATCATTGTCGGGGATAACGGGCCCTCCACCAAAAAACGTTCACCTACAGCGAAAAGAAAATAACAGAGACTACAGATCCTACCTCTCAGTGGCTGATGCGGTGTGTGACGTAAAGCCGATAACAGCAGCCGAGATAGGTACGTCCTCGTCGACTGTAGTACGCGTAAATCGCCTAGATCTGATGTGCTACACTATGAGTTTTACGTAGACATGCCAGAATAGTTCTCTGATGTCCCCGAAACCGTCTATTCCAACTGACAGCAGAACTGTAGAATTCACAGTTGTATTAGTCAGGGCTTGGTAACGTTGATGAGGAAACATGAGAATAAGACGGGCGTTATAGTTGATTCATAGCACCCCTTAGTTAATACCACATAAACATCGTGCCTTGTCCTCATTCGCGCCCAACATATCGGAGCACCCGTTTTTAAACTAATTTTCAAGAGGAAATGTTCCACTAATGAGACCATCCATCTGCAGCAACCGCTCCCCTATGGTGAGGGCTAAACATTCCGTGTCCGATGATGCTCAATGATGAGCTGAGGCTAGGTTTCTTCAAGATTTTTCTAAGCGATGAACACGTGTGGTCTCCCCTTGTGAGACACATTTTATGGAGCTCGTCTTTGTGAATGGTTTGTAATCATAGGTCATGCGACGCTCAAGACAGGGCACTGTGCATTTGTAATGTTGGCAGACATCAGCAGCCTTCTACGAGTTAGGAAATGTGGTCAGTGAAAATTATTTTCTAGCGTTCTACAGAGAACTAGTTGTGGGCAAGTGCAACGACATTCTTGGCAATAATCAGAGCGTCCAGGAAATCAATCTAACCAACCTTTTCCCGAGTACTTTCGAGCCGAGCACTATAGACAATTTCCAGAATTCCCTGGTATTGCAATGTTATTGAGCGCACTGTGAGCTCAAGATATCACTAAAGACAGAGAAGAGCTGTCAGATGGACCTGTTTGAGTTGCCCGTAGAACGACCAAAATCGTTCTGCATCAACTTGTGGAATGAATCCATTATACCGATCGACCCACCGCCTTCTGGAGGGGCAGACAATTTCTGTTTTACTTGTGGCCGTGGTGAAGGAAGTTGTATGGCAAATGTCGCTGAAAGGACTGAAGACATGCACTTTCCTCTTCGCCGAAGCTACCATCAACGTTTTCATGTTCCACTTGGAAAGGGAGGTGAGCATTAAGACAGAAATACTGCCCCTCGGTACATTTTTTTAAGAGGTGGGTGAATGTAGAATGAATGGCACGAATACATGTGCCTACTATGTGGGTCTCCAATGTTACCCATAGGTGGTATTCCTCCTATTGCGCAATAGTACTGTTATTTCATTATTGTTAAATGTTTTCTGTTATTTTTTTTCACACGTTCTGTGTAAATCCCCTCTCTCCTGTATTTTTTGCATTACCCTTTATCTTTCAGCCCCATTTTCCCATAAAAAATAACAATACTCATTATTATTATTGTATTCTTTTTTTAATAATTAAAACAAAATAGTATGAAATAATTTTAAGTAAGAAAACAATGTAACTTTTGACGGGACGGTAATGCCAATATTCACGGACACTCCCTTAGAACAAATATTTTCTAATTCTTCTTCATTACTTAATTATGTTTTCTTTACAGCATTGTTTATAACAATCATTAATTAATTAATTTTATTTATTCCTATCCAAATTCTATTTCATTAACGCAATTATTTTCGACCAAACGTTAAATCCTAAAAGATGTAAAATAGCAATGGAGAATGTGCTTCTCTAACAATGTAGCTTGAATAATTTTCCCTAATATCACCATTGTAGTGAATTTATAACGTCACATATTTTTCGATTATGTTTTCGGTTAACACAATTATAATCAATGCTTGGAATTTGATTAATCTAAAAATGAAGCACGTCCCTTGTTTTAACATAAAGAATCAGTGTGAATGCAATATATATATTTTTTCTTTAGTTGGAAAAATATTTTTCTTGCTGGAAATACAATTAACCGAATATATCGGTGTTATTTAAATTTCTCTTTGTGCATATTACTGGTATTATGGTTATCTGTAAAGCTTGGGATCGATATATTTGAACCAAATGAATAAACCCACTAAAACAAAATATTCATTAGTTTATATTTTCCATACACCAGGCGATGATGTATTGAAGGTTGTTACTGTTTTATTTCGTCCGCCCTATATTGAATTATACTTGCGGGGCCAACCAATATATTCATCCGGCTAGATTTGCTAAGTATAAGTAAACCTCTCTGTTATAAGTATACGATCTTATGTTAATTTAATTAAGTATTAAAGATATCTATATTTTCCAGATATGGGACTTATTTTGTTGTTTCCAGTATTATTTAGACGTTCGGTTTGTATCACGCCCAGATTTGATTTGTCTTTTATTCATACGAAATAGATAAAATAATATACCAGTAACGCCTTTTGCAAAAGATAGAAGCAATGATTTTTATCGTGTACATCAATTTATTGATTTTAAATCCAATACGCCAGTGTTATCGTCTCGTAATCTTATGTGTCCTAAAAAACAACAACGGAACATTTGACTAATATGTTAACATCAGAATTTTCTGATAATTGGTTTGAATCCCGTACCTACGTGTGCGTCTGGGAGAGACACTTGTCAACTCCCCCTCCCCACTAGGAGATCTCCCACCCACTTTGTGGTGGATGAGAGATGTCTTCTTTTGTGAAAATTGGTATAGCTTTCATTTCGTAAAATCTCTGCATTTTGCCACATTTCTCCCTGTTTTGGGGCTCTTTTCTCATGGTATTGCTCTTTTGGTTGTTTGCTGGTTGGCAGGTCTGGAGAGAAGACACTTCACTTTAAACATCTTCAGTCTATGCAAGAAAAAAATGCTAACCAGCTACAGATATAATTAAACTCGTGTCGTTTCCTCCTAGGTATAATCTTGTTTCTTCGGCTGCTCTTTGTCAAATGAAGACTAGATATAATTCGACACCATCATCATAGATAGATATAATTCGATGCCACCATCATAACTCGGACGTAAAATTGATTATTATTATTATGGATTGGCAGTATCGGTCGAGCTCTCAGAATCAGACACCATGCATTGTAGCATAGCGTTATGGACATTTATTTTCTGAATTCATATCTCACCGAGGTTAACTTTGCTTTTCATCATTACGGGGTCGATACCATAAAGAACCAGCAACGCACTGGGGTCGATTTAATTGACTTTCACCTACCCCCAAATTCATGGTCGTGTGTCTAAATCAGAACACATTATTACTATGTTGATGCTCGTTCGCGAGCACCAGAGGATGATTTTTCTTAGATGTTTCAAAGTGGAATTTTTTGAATATTTTTTTTCACGAACTGTATATAAGTTTCCATTCAGTGCCTTGTGATAAGGCGGACTCATAATATCTAGGACTTTGAGCCCAAATATTGGGACATTTTGTAAGAAAAATAAAAACAATTATCGTCAAAAGTCATGACGGAGCCACGCCCCACCCAGTTTTTGAGTCTGCTGTTGTGTGACAGTTGCTTAAACGTTGAGTAAAAACACCGTCCCCGCTAGATTATAGATAATGTAACTACGAACAGAACAAACATAATAACATCAATAGCAATATTAGCAACACCAACACCAACAACATGAACAAAGACAACACCAAAAACAATAGCAAAAGTGAAACCAGTGAAAGCAACAAGAACAAAACCAACAGTACCAATATCTCTAAAAGCACCAACTCCAACAACACCGACTACAAGAACAACTCAAAGCAGAACGAAAACAACAAAGTCAACACCACCAGTGACAACACCATCGACATCATCAACAACTACAATGTGATCAGCAACAAGACTGCGATGGCTCAGGCATGGAAACTCATTAAACAGTAGCAAACTTGGGCCAACTTAATTGTCCCGGCAGAGGCCATAGAAGCGATGGCGAGGAGAACTATGGTCGTATAGATGCATTTCAGTGCAGACGAAACAAAACAGAAATCGAAGCTGATCTGAAGTGCATTGATGATGACATTGAGTACATAGAAAACGGCAGACAATACGGCTGTTTAATTAAGAAGTCCTCGGTGTGAAACACTTGGTGAGACCTTACAAAACCAGCAAGGTCATTATGTGCACCTCCCACATGTGAAAAAGAACATTTAGGATTCCCAGGATTCCACCAAGACTAGAATTGTGGTGACTCCTGGGATGCGGGGTTGTGGAGGGGCCAGATACCGTGCCTATAGAAGCAACAAGAACAGGCAGAGAGGATTCGTCTCTAAATCAGGCGAGAAGGCCTAAAACATTTCCCAGACCAGTTACTACATATAATGACTTAGGGAATAAGACTGCATTGTTCCGTCTACGAAGAAACAACTCTTTTGCGTGCCCTCTACCTTCAGCTAAAAAAGCAAGTGGATCGACCCGACGTCCAGAAGACACCTGCCATTATGTACACTTTTTTTTTTCGACCAGGCAACATGACCATCTTAATAGTGGTATATTTGAATGTTCATGGTCTGGGGTGGTCCCGGAAGTAGTATCACCTGCTCGACGGTTTCAGGTCAGTAGATAAGGATGTGAGAGCCGTCAGCTAGACCAGAATTTCCAACACGCGTGCACTAGCCCGCATTTTCGATGACAATCAGATTTTCCATCACTAAGTCGGCTGTGACAGGGAACTGGGGTAACAATGCTGTTTAGGAAAGACCTGGATCTAGAGGTAAGGTCGATCTTCCGGGACACGAACAGTAAGTGTGTGGTCCCTGCCCTCAGCAATAGCGAATGTGATGCCTTTAGACTGGGAGCCATCTACGCCCCAATAAGGCACGGGGAGCCGAGTGCCTGGAATACTTCCTGGAAACCTCTCAACCTTTACTGTTAGCGGGTTACTGGACCGGAATGTTAGACGCACGCTGGGATGTGTTGGAGTAGAATTAAGAGCGGTACGAGCAAAATCCTCAAATACCTGAGCAGTCAGTTCCAAATCTCTGACAAGTACCGACTGGAGTTCCCTAATGCACCAATTTGGACTTGGACCAACTTCATAGGGTCATATAGATCTTGCATTGATATGTTTTCTTTAGATCAATAGATAATGATAGTATAGGTTTTCCACAATTCCAAGCGGCCGCCTATTCAGAATACAAGTTTATAATATGCGTCTTCGACCTAGATAAGTAACGAAGGTTAGGAACTGGTTACTGGAAGCTGAAGATACTCCCGGCACGTGAAGCCTAGAGGGACAGATCAACACTTTAGTTAAGCAAAAGTTGACTGAAGTGGTCATCAACAATAGGTAGTGGGGAGGCTCGCAAAAGAAAGATCATAACTGTGTCTATAGTTTTCAGTAGAGAAGTAGCGTTAGATAAAAATAAAAAAAAGAGATGGAACTGGTAGATAAATTAGACGAAGCTATTTGTAGTGGCATAGCAACTGACGTACAATATCGCTATATGGTTGCATTGGCAGATTTAAGGTGCGTGCTCTGAGAAATGAGGGAACTAAAGTTGTTCGTTGGGCTCTCGAGCACAGGCACATTGTCGTAACAAGTAACAAAACCTCAATTCGGACTTTGACGAATACAAACGAACGTGAGCTTACTGACTAGTCTGTTTCGGAGGACTTTCGAGCAGGAGAATCCCTAGCTTGGCAATGCTCCCGGGGATGGGGGGGGAGGGCGTGGGGGGTCACTGCCGCTTCGAGATAACTTCCACAGGCATGGAAGTGCTGTCAGACGAATATCCCCGAGAGTGCGCAGAATGACGAAATCATTCAGCACGCAATCGTCCAATGTCCGTGCTTCACTCATGTGTGAATTTATGTCCAACAGCTGTAGGCGATAGCCGAATCTGTTCAGCTATGCCCCGCGTCCATATTGATGACCACCGCGCACCCTTCTTTTGGTCGGGAAGGACAGGGTGTTATTCCTCTGTCTGGTGGCCGTAACGAAAGAGATTGTGGGTGGATCAATTATTATTATTATTATTATTATTATTATTATGTAATACACAGTAATGCACTGGGTAATTGTTGGCCTTGTGCCTAACGTAGAAACAATTATTATTATTATTATTATTATTATTATTAATAGGGCGGTGGATTGGCAGTATCGGTAGAGGGTCGGACGCCATGCTTTGACGCATAGAGTTACGGCCCTTGCTATTCTGAGTTCAAATCCCGCCAAGTTTAACCTCGCCTTTCATCCTTACGTGGTCGATAAAATAAAGTACCAGTAATGCATTAGGTAATTACTGGCCTTGTGCAAAATGTAGAAACAATTATTATTATTATTATTATTATTATTATTATTATTATTATTATTATTATTATTATCTGGAAGGGCAGGCAGTTTATATCTGTCTGGTGGCCATGGCGAAAGAGATAGTATGGTGGACACGTTTGAAAGGGCTGAAGACGAGCACTTACCTCTTCGGTGATGCCCTGATTACCTTTTTCAAATTTCATTTGAAAAAGAAAATCAGGATAGAGATGGAAGTGCTCTCTTCCCAGCATTTTGTTGAAAGATGGGTGAGTATGTGTCTGTAAATTAAAGATGGAAAACTGGGAGAGGGCACTTGCCCTGCTTGTCAGGGTCACTATGGCCTTTCAATGGGCTTTCCCCACAAATGTCCCTCGGAAGTCTCCCCCGTATTGGGGAATTTTTCATTGTTATTTTTTTGTTACATCCTCTGTTTTTGTTTTTTACACGCAGAAATGCCCATTTGTACCGTCCTGTATTTCCTGTACTGTCCTTAATGTCTACTTTATGTAAACCCTTGTGGTTAATAAAGACATCATTATTATTATTATTTTGTTGAAAGATGGGTGAGAGAAGCAAGTATGACCCGAATGAATGGGCCTTCTCTGAGTATGTGTCTGTAAATTAAAGGTGGAAAACTGGGAGAGGGCACTTGCCCTGGTGGTCAGGGCCACTGTGGTCTTTTAATGGGCTTTCTCCACAAATGTCCCTTGGAAGTCTCCCCCCTATTGGGGAATTTTTCTTTGTTATTTTATTTCAACCTCTGTTTTTTTACACGCAGAAATGCCCATTTGTACCGTCCTGTATTGTCCTGTACTGTCCTTAATGTCTACTTTATGTGAACCCTTGTGGTTAATAAAGAAAACATTATTATTATTATTATCATTATTATTATTATTATTATTATTATTTTTATTATGTATATTGCAGTTTTGTTGAAGGTAAACTGAATTGATTTGATTTAACATTTGCACTTAAAACTACTTATTTTTGTGTTGGGTGGCTAGTGATTTCCAAATATTCATGCTTATTTCAGACATACTATCTACTTCACTGCCGTAAAATATATTGAATGGGAAACAAGAGAAAAAATTAGCAGCCAACTTGTCATGATAAGGTTTTATAATATCAAATAATGAAACATGATACATCGGCTAATGGGCGAATCTTACAGATTAAGAAATAGTTTTTTCTCGTTAAAGATGTGATTTCTGATGCGCTGCAGCTCAGTTTCTTCTCTGTTACATTACGGTAAATAGATAGTGCGTTTCATTCGTTTCTTACGACTCATATATATGAAGAAATTACGAATTCACTAATTTCCATGTAACGCTTCTACCAAAAAGCTATATACACACATTTATAATATAAACACATATATATCTGTGTATACCAAGATGAATACACACAAATTAATAAGTAGAGGATACATCATAGACATATACATACACATATATATATATATATACATTTACGTACGTACATATATACATAGAGATGTACGTACACATATATATGCATCCACACATACATATTTACGTGCGTACTTGCATAGACACATACATATATGTATTCATAGATTTATACGTACGTATATATATATATATATATATATATATATATATATATATATATATATATATATATATATATATATATATATATGTATATATATATATATATACATACGCACATATAATCAAACATATATATTTGCATACATGCATACGTACATTAGATATTGTGAAATAGTTTTCTTTGAAGCTTCTTATATTTCTCTATTCATGACAAATCATGTTTTTTTTTCTGAAAAGAAGATTCATATTTCCAACAATTTAATATCCGTTTGAATCCTTCTTCGCTTTTCATCCGAAGAAGAAACGAAAATCCTTTAAAATGATGCCACAGGGAAGATTCTCTTTTCTCTATAGGTTTATGATAACATATGTTCAACTTGATTTTTTTATAAAGTCAAGAAAACTAGCTTGTCAAGTAATAATGGACAAAAACCATTTACAGAAATAAATTGTATTTGTAATACATATGCATCTTGTACCTTTGTTAGTTGATATAGTTATATGACTCGTTGCTAAATGTCCAAATGTAATTTGAATAAAATAACGTTACAAATCACAGCTTACACAACTAAATATTCAGATTTGATCCTAGATATTAAGGGCTGTCAATTTTCAGCATTTCAAAAATATAGGTAGCGCTGTAATCATTACAATAGTTCCCATATATAAATTTATAGAGTAATCCTTCCAAATTTACTTCAACATAAAAATCATGATACCATTATTTATTAAATAAATATGTCTGCTACAAAGCAGATGCCCGTATATTTGTGTTTTTGTATTTCCAATACCATCGACGTACAATATATTATATTATATATATATATATATATATATATATATATATATATATATATATATATATATATATATATATATATATATATATATATATACGTGCAACAGGTTCAGTAAATTAGAAGAATTCAGAAAGTCTAGAGAAAACTGTTGAGAGTACAATGTCAGCACTCGACGCAGAACAGCGAGTATATAATAAGAACCAAGTAGAGGTGTTACATATGATAGGTATTGCTCAACCAAGTTACAACTGTTACACAGGCAGCCGGCTCGTGATATGGGGTCATCATCCCAAACCAAGCTCTAAGTCTGCCTGATACTCAAATTAGAGTTATCACAACAAGAATCACATCAAATCTGAGTAACATGGACAGGTCTACTTGCGCATCTTCTTCTAAGGACATACCAATACCGGATAGCAACACCTATCTGTGTAGGTTGTTACCGTACACGAACTCATTTACCTAACTGTTGTGGTGGCGTGCCGGCCATTTTGACCTCACATCCACCACGGACTACTTTAAACCTGACGCTGTCCCTTCGGACCTAAAGGGTTACTTCAATTCGCTTATGAACACCTCTCTCAATGTACATCTGCTTAAATTTGAGGGTAGGCTTGGATTGTGTTTAGATTTGTTCATTATGTATGTATATGTATGTGTGTATTTATATGTATGTGTGTGTATATATGTGTGTATGTGAGCGTGTGAGGATGTGTGTATGCATATGTTTGTATGTATGTGTGTGTCTATGTATTAGTATCTATATGTGCAATTTCTACATGAGGGAGGGTGTGTGTGTGTGCGTAGGTGTTTTATGAATGTGTGTATTTGAGTGTGTGCGTGATCATATATCTTTTGTTTTTGTTTTCATTTTTGTTTATAAAGGTTATTTTTTTTCTAATGCTCGGATTCTAGGCCTGTGATTGGTCATACCATATGCTTGTTTGTGTCTAGCTTGTTCGTCTTCAGATTTGATGGAATTTGTGTTGTGTTAACACTGGTCTGGGGATCATGCAGACTTGGAGTCTGGTCTGGGATGTGACCTCAGTGGACGGTCGGCTGCCTGGTAAACATTTGTAACTGGGTTAAGCAATAAATCTCATATGTAACCCGTCTCCTTTGTTCTTATATATATATATATATATATATGCAAAAGTTATATTTAAAGTTGTTGGGATACAACAAGTAAATATTTTTGTAACTGATATAAAGCACTCGACAAGTTTTTGGAGTAGATATACGATATTAATATCGTATATATATATATATATATATATATATATACTCAAATGATATACTATTAAACCTGTTCTAATCTCGCATATATCCAATGCATAGGATGCCATACCAGATACTACGAACCGGCAGCCAAGAAGATTCAACTTATAAATTCATTCGTAGCTCCACACGAAATTTACATCAAAGATCTAAATATATGATGGTGGTCCATCGGGTCTTTATAAGGTTGCACTCTATTGCCTTCGAACCATCGATCATTACCATAAATTCAGAAAGGCAAAGCTGTTTGCCATGCTTGAGAACTCGGAATTTAGAATCAAGAGGTCAATCCGGGCCATGCTTATGGCGGGCAAATAATAGAAGTTCCATGTGGCGGTATATACAGCACAAGAAAGCTTTATGATCAGAGATATAATGGGAAACATTCAGGCTAATAGGAAAGGACAGGGGCCGTAACACAAATTTAATGGTGGTCAGATAATACAGAGCCAGTGGAATATGTGGGAAGGTGCATTCCAGAGGTGTCTCAGTTGGACTGCGATGTGGCCTATGGCACCCTTCAGACTCTTTTTCTCTTCAGATCTGTCTATGATCTCATGTCCTCGTATACGAATTTAATCAAGTGGGGCAAATCGTATTCTGTGAAGGTAGAGAGACATTGGAACACATTCTGATCTCATTCAGTGTAGCACTAGCCAAGAGTAGAATCACGTGGATACACAATCACGTCCCGGAGGCCATCATACATGTAATAAGTACGGCTAAAGTAAAACCGGTAGTACAAGAATATCAAACAACATTTTATAAGGCAGGCGACAGTAAATCATGGTCAGGAACATCTGTGTCATACAGGACATGGAGATCGAGTTGTCGGGCTGGTGAAGGCGACTGCGATTGTACAGCAAATCTCCAAATGATAGCAAAACAACCAGAATTCATAATAAAGTATGGTTTGAAACCTGATATCGTGCTCCATTTCATTTCATCAAACAGCTGATTTGGATTGGAATTACTCTCTTTTTTTAAAGTAGATTAGAAGAAGCACGCTTATTCAAGATCGAAAAATTCGCCAGTTTGGCCAACAGCCGTCTTCCGCGGAAGCAGGGTCTTGGTGGGCAGATATGCCTACAACTTTTAGTCTATGTGAAGACAAGGACCAAAACCCTAAAAGCAATATGAGATGCATGGTTTGTAAGGTTGGCGACAGTATGTTGAGGTTTCACTGTGCACCATGACAACCCAAGTTAGTTTTCCCACTTAAGAAAGTGTTAAGATATAAGTTTGAAATCATAGTAGTTGCACCGTTATCCTGTCAACAAAATAACTATACTATTTAAATGGTTAAATATCTGCCAAAAGCTGGACAGGCCATTACCTTGATGCTGCCCGGCCCACATAGAGTGAAAGATTGTAAGGACCGAAACACTCGCGTGAGGGAGGCTTCTTGTCTAAAGATCTTCTGCTGTCCAGCGCTCCTGAGCGACTCTTTCCAGAGTTTTTATTTTCTAAAACCCATGCAAAATAATGAACATCGAGTTTAGTAGGAGATCCATTAATCATGAAATCAACAAGGAGTTTCCCACGTTTGAGCTAATTCTGATTCTGTTATTCGTAGTGACTTTTCTTATTGCTGTCATGCACTCGTTGTTGATTGTACTTATATTGTTAATGCTCTTGTAGATATCCTTATAATTTCGTTGATTAGAGATAGGGCAGCCCAATCTGATCCCATCTTTTACGATATCTAGGGCAGACATGGAGGGAATGGTGTGTCCTGGAGAATTTACTCCAGTTTCAAAAACATCACCAGCCTCCATTTCCCGCAATCTATTCTGTCGAATTATGGATAATTTGACATTATGTATTCAGAATATTTAAAAAGACCGTGTGTAACCATATGTTCACCAATATGCGTACAGTAAATGAGGTAGAAATATCTGTTTAGCAGTGTAATTTGGAGATAGTTGAGCTTGGATAGAAATGTTACTTAATGTCTTTACCCACAACATAACACCACATATTAAAGGTCTTTCGAATTTGTTTATAAAGAGACAGAAAAATTGTGCCCAGTACTAATATAACATGTGTGAGATCGTAGAGAGATTATAACATTACTAGTTGTATCAATCTTAGCTGGTATTTGAAAATTTCTCTCTCACTCACATGCATATTACACACTGACCTATTCATCATATTTATGTATGTCAGTTAAAATAAGGTATGCGTTTCTATGACGACATTTTGTATTGCATGCAGCAAATATGTGATTTTATATTTTTTAATAGATCATTCGTGCTTAATCTGTAGATAGAATACAAGGGCATGCTCTATTTATATGTGCCTATCTCTAGAAATATACAAAAAACGTATTTAACAAGACAAATACGCGTTCTGTAAGATAGCGAGATCGCACTAGTATGCTTACACATACACCAGGTTAAATATATAAATATATGTATGTGTCTGTGTTTTGATAATCGTATAGGTGTGTAAATATGATCATATATAATTCGCATTCACTTTCCTATGAGAGGTTATAAATATGTACATATCTCATTTGAATTATTTAATATATCTTTGACAAACGTCTACATATGCTACATATCTTAGACTTACAGCCACATGCACACACAAATGCACACACATATACTTATGTATATATATATATATATATATATATATATGCAGGGAGAGAGAGCGAGAGAGAGAAAGAGAGCGGGAGAGTGAGAGAGCGATATATATGGAGAGAGAGAGAGAGAGAGAGAGAGAGAGAGAGAGAGAGAGAGAGAGAGAGAGAGAGAGAGAGAGAGAGAGAGAGAGAGAGAGAGAGAGAGAGAGAGAGAGAGAGAGAGAGAGAGAGATTTTCCTTTTGTTTCCTCATCGTTATATATTATATATTGTCAGGCAGGAATAGCAAAAACACTTATGTATTACATTTGTTTACTAACAATGACAAATACACTGTATCAGAAGAGAAAAATATATAGTGCTTCCGGCTTGAAGAGAATGTTGTCAAATCGAGAATGATATACTCTTTTAGCTCTAGTGGAAATTATAATGGAAAGCAATATTCAAATTGACTTTCCGATTGTCTGATTGCAGAGAAAAGTGTAGAAACTAAATTATAGCAAAACCTCGAGGAAAAAAAAAGTAAATTCTAGATGTATACCGGGAGGTGATTGTACAAAATCTATTATCTATAATTGTATTTTCCTTCATCACAATTCAATGGCGCCAACACATATTGCATTATATATGTGTATATTTATTCCTGTATGCATGTATATGTATAAATACAGGTATGTGTGTATGTGCTTGCATATATATATATATAAATGTATATATATATATATATATATATATATATATATATATATATATATATATATATATATGTGTGTGTGTGTGTGTGTGTGTGTGTGTGTGTGTGTGTGTGTGTGTGTGTGTTCACGTGTGTATATGTACATATGTACATATGTATATATGCGTGTGTGCGTGTATTTTGAAATATTCATTTATACACGGATTTACAGACATACATACTTATGCTTAAAATGCATGTAAGCTTACATGGCTTATACTTGATCTATATATGGCACAAGAAGAGAGTCTATATGAAAAACAATCTTAACAAAATTGTATATTTACTCGGTATTTCCATCGCTATGCATCTCCATCTTTGTATATAGTCTAATTTGTCATCTCTCAGGAATTTAATATTTTATTCCATTTACAATTCCTGGAACTTGAACATAGTCGTTATTTCATGTTCAAACATTTCTGTATAGTTTCTAAACCATACTCTCTACGTCTTATTGCATTTGGTATACTAGACTCGTATGTTATACACATTTTAAAGCCCAGGAGCACAGACAACGTATTATTTGGAACATTATTGCAACGCACTGTATCCAGCTTAATTCGAAATTATATACGAAAATGTTTTGTTTCTACTGAAAGTTGATTTTCATAGAGATAAATCAAGTGGCTCATAAATCCTTGTTTCCATGTTTAAACTAAGGAAATGTATTACAATCGTTCCGGTACACATCTCTATAATATTTCAATGTTTAATGTTTTGTTTCTTTTTTTAATAATTTCTATATTCTAATTTCAAACTGTGACTATGACATATACAATCTCTATGATTGCGGCTACTCTATTGTCGTTGATTTTAAAGGCAATGACTATGATGATAGTGTTTCAGATATTGATGATTAAGATCAGGTGGCTATTAATGAAGAATAGGACTGTAAACAAGAATCTTCAAACTATCTCTGAGAGTCTTTCCATCCGCACGGGTTACAAACTTTGTATCCATAAATCCATAGAAGATCCATACTGCAACTAATTTCCTGATGTCTCTCGTCTTCAAGAAAGTCAATTCCCTGAATTTACAACAGACAGGAGAAAAATACATTATAGTTCCTGCTAATTAACACTCTTAAATTCACAGCATTGCTAATTAATTTCCGTCTCGTTGCAACATAAGCTGACAATTTATATTTTCTCTTACAGAATTCCTCGATATTGATATATCATACTTCAGCTGAAGTTACATAGCTTAGTGATTTGTGTATTGGGCACACAATTTGTGAAATCAATTCATTGACTTGGTAGCGCGTTTTAAACTTGTGCAAAACGCTATATTTCATTGTGCTCCAGTTCATTGACCGGATTGACTAGTTCGTTGACCGATATGACTAGTTCTAATATTAGGAGACCTTTTCCTTTCCCTTTAACTTCAACGGTGATAGGGAAATGGGAGACTTGCATGCATAAGAGACTTGATTTTGCAGATTAAAACACACTGCTAACGCGGGTGCATCAGAGAGCAACATTGTCATTGTAAAGTGATGGCCAACCATGGCCGCGGGGGCATTTGATGTTTCATTTATGTTGCTCACAATTTACTACATCAACATTCATAATGTGTGCTCTTATTTATACATTAATCTCATACATATAATCGCAAACACATAGCTCCATATACGCCCACATGTCAATACACCCAGTCGGTCGCAGAGTCAAAGTCCCCATGGAGGTGGGGAGAGGGTAAATGGTAGTATTCGGCGCGTTACTTTTACTTGTGCTATTTATCCCTGACTCAATCTTGCGAGGGGGGTTGGGTTCGAGGTAGGATATCGTGCGGGTATTCGGATCACAAACCGAGGTTGGGCGCCGGGGCCCGCTGGTCGGAAACTTGGGGTGACTGTTTGCACAGAGGATAGGACTCCACCGACGTACTACGTCTATTTATATTATCTAGTGTCAGCTAACTTCTGTTCTGGTTAAGGGAGTGAGATAGAGGCGGTTGACCACAGCGGTGTGAGACATGGTTTTAGCTGCTAGGTGGGTGTGTTGCAATAGGAGTCGATCGAGGCGGGAGTAGGGGTGGATAGTGTGTAGTGGGTTGTTTACCTTGGGATCTGTGTGGCGGGACTACTGTCCCTCTAGCTTGAGGGAAGTTCACATCCCAATGTGTTGTTATTATTATCCATATAGCTTGAGGAAGGTTCCGGCCCTGAGGTGTCTATATGTACCAAATAAGTCGGTACACCTCACGGCCGGAACCTTCCTCAAGCTATATGGATAATAATTGTTTCTACTTTAGGCACAAGGCCAGCAATTAGCCAGTGCATTACTGGTACTTTATTTTATCGACACAGGCGGGATTTGAACTCAGATCGTAAAGGGACGCAACTATGCTGGAAAGCATGGCGTCCGACTCTCTACCGATACTGCCAATCCACCGCCCTATATGGATAATAATAACAGCACATTGGGAGGGGAACTTCCCTCAAGCTATAGGGACAGTATCCCAGCAGCATACTGAAGCTAACCTGCCAGCTGACACCTTAACACGACTGCCACTACCAACACAATGGAGGAGGTCAGCTGCACTTAAACATTCTGATAAAACAACTATAACAGGCTCACTTGCCTCAGTAGAATTTCTATAGACTTTTGACTGAGGAATGTTCTCACAACTGACCAATGGGATACAACCGTGTCTCATGACGCTGAAGTTCGTTTGTTCTAGTTCCTCGGAGTAATAACAACACGCCCAGGAGCTGAACATATCGATGTATTGACGGAGTGAAACACACTTCAACAACATGTGTACCTGTCTTTTCCACGCCAATTCGGAGAGCCTGAAGAGGTCACAGCCAATGATGGCTGTCACCGAAATATATATAGCAGTAATTTTTAATTTATAGTAAACGAAGCCAAATTTTACATATTTGACTTAATTATTTTATATACATACATATATATATATATATATATATAATATTAAGGATACTATTTATGGTTATGTATATACTAAAACGTTTTATAGTTATATATATTTTAAGTGAAGGTCAGTAATTTAATACTACCTTATTACCAGTAAGATAAATAGCTTAATGTAATAATATCAGTTGTTCTACAGAGCAGTTATATAGAATTCACAAGAATCAAAGCTATGTTCAAAGCAATCATTCACTTACAATTGTTTCATCCAAACCTATGTTTGGAGTCTTCGGAGCATTTTTCAATGTTTGTACACATAATTGACCTCCTTTCCATCGCAAGAGACATACATATACATATGTATATATTGATGTACAGTAATATAATATAATATATGTCACTCCACTGTACATCAATATATACATATGTATATGTATGTCTCTTGCGTTGGAAAGGAAGTCAATTATGTGTACAAACATTGAAAAATGCTCCGAATAATCCAAGCCTAGGTTTGGATGAAACAATTGTAAGTGAATAAATGCTTTGAACATAGCTTTGATTCTTGTGAACTATATATATATATATATATATTAAAGAGTTAAGCAAGATTCAATGAGTACATCAAAGAACGAGTTTTCCAGTAGAGTGGAAGCACTCTACAAAAAATAATTTTCTAGAGTCATTAATATAAAAATACAAATATTAATAACATGGATCTTCTTTTGATCAATTACATTTTATTGTACATATTTCAGAGATACAACAGTATGTCCTCATCAGACAAAATATAATGATACATGATACATGACATACCGTGAGATGTTAAATGGTTAAGATTTAATCAAGGTAGTGATTATACCCTAATAATGAGAAAATGTGAAAACGTAATAAATTCAATAGAGAATGTGTGAGTAAGAAAAACGTTGGTTAATGTGACAGCTATAGAGATTTTAAAATGTAGGATACTACAAGTTATGGTTATCTAGGAAAACATCTCATGAATTATAACAGTCCACGAGGGCCGCTGAAAGATAATTTAACTTTAGCATGTTTGAATCTATTATTATTCTATATTCGTTATCATTTACCTAAAGTATCATTAATATATCTCTATATACCTAATCGTTATTTAAATATTTCTAACAATAAGTACTTCATAAGCTTTACATACCGAAATTGTTGACATTTTTATAGGTAATCTTCGTTAAAGATTACATTTAGGAAAATATTCAACAGTGTAAATGTTCCTTTCGCTGGCCAGGTAAATCCTTTAAATGTTATCCTCATAAAATGCAGAAGCTTAGAAATGTTAACACACTTATAGAATTTATAAAATTAATAAATATAAATAACCAGCAACGTTAAAAAAATACCTAAAATTTTTAATCTTCAACCATAAAATAACATAAATTATATATTTTGAAACTTAACCGTTTAGCTTTTGGTGAAAAAAATCTCTTTCTGCATATATTACTCCCCTTTATCTTTCCCTCTCTTTAAATCATCTATCGCGGCCCTCATGGACTGTTATAATTCATGAGATATTTTCCTAGATAACCATAACTTGTAGTATCCTACATTTTAAAATCTCTATAGCTGTCACATTAACCAAGGTTTTGCTTACTCTATTGAATTTATTACGTTTTCGCATTTTCTCATAATTAGGGTATAAATGTTGAGTTTTCTCTTGGGTTAATCACTACCTTGATTAAATCTTAACCATTTAACATCTCAGGGTATGTCATGTATCATTATATTTTGTCTGATGAGGACGTACTGTTGTACCTCTGAAATATGTATAATAAAATTGTATTGATCAAAAGAACATATATTTTATTAATATTTGTATTTTAATATTAATAACTCTGGGAAATTATTTACAGTAGAGTGCTTCCAATCTACTGTAAAACTCATTGTTTCATGTACTCATTGAATCCTGTTTAACTCTTTAATATATACTGCTCCCAACTGGTTGAGCGCTTTTCTCTACAATAGATTGCATATTCAATATATATGGATTTCTTCAACTCCCGACTTCCCTCAAAGAACAAACTTCTGGAGGTTTTTGAAACAGAATTGCTCGGTATAATTAAACAAATTAAATTTAGGAGAAACCCATATATAGGTCACCAATATCTTAGAACTCTAAAAGAAAAAAAAATCACGTAAATAAAACATGTTAACAAAGCATTGGTTAAATCGGACAGAACAAATAATTTATATGCGATAAACAAAGATGAATATAACAACTTGATTTGAAAGGAACTTAGGAAATATTACAAAAAAGCCCCGGCTGATGATCTTACTGAAATTAACGAAGAAGCCTATAAATTACTTACCAATTTAGGAATAGAAGGAAGAACCGAGCCATTCTTACCTAGACAGCTGAGGATTAACTTGAAGGATCACAAAAGAAACTTTGAGGAAGAGATGCCAGTTAGATTGATTGCTCCATCCAAATCGGATATTGGAGTAATCAGTAAAAACATCGTCGATAGAATCTTACCCGCTCTTAAATTGAGATCTAATTTGAGCTTGTGGAAAGATACAAATGAAGTCATAGAATGGTACAGGAATATAGATGATAAGAAAAACCATACATTCATCCAGATGGACATTACAAGCTACTATTCTTCCATAACACCTAAGCTTCTAAATGAGGCTCTTTCATATGCTTATAAGCATACTGATATAACCACGGATGAAATTGATATCATACTAACAGCCAGAGGAACTCTTATTAACTTCAACAATGAATATTGGACCCGCTCAGATAGAGATAGAAACTTTGATATCACTTTGGGGGCATCCGATTCCGCGCAAATCACAGATCTTCTGGGAATGTTCATATTAAATATGATAAATAGAAAACTGCCGAAGATTACCGGTGGTTAATATAGGGATGATATCTTATTTACGGTGGTCAAACACAACAATATAGACTACAGAGACTAAAGAAAAGTATAATAGAATACTTTAAAATGTATGACCTTAAATTAGAAGTAGAAAATGATACCAAAATAGTTAATTTCCTAGACGTTACATTTAACTTAAACACTGGCTTTTATTACCCTTTTCATAAGCCCAATGAAAACTTAAACTGTGTTAGTAACAATTCCAATAACCCTAAATCTGTAAAAAATAAGCCATAGTAAATAGTGTGCAAAAACGAATTAATAAAATATCAGCCAATAAAGCTATATTTGATGAAAACGCTGAATGCTACAACAACGCGTTAAAAAGAGCAGGATATGTGAATAATATGTAGATAATAATAATCCAGGTATTAATCCTGATAAAAATAATAACATATATAAGAGAAACTCTAATAATTATAATTCAAACACCCATACGCCAAATAAATTGAGGAAAAAAACTAGAACTAAATCAGTCATATGGTTCGCCCACGCCCCCTGCTTCGGTCGCACTTAGAACACCAATTGCAAAATTATTCTGTAATGCTTTGGACACCTCTTTCCCTACCCAACATAAATACCATTCCATTTTTAATAGACACACCATTAAATTCTCATATTCTGCAACTATGAACATGGCCCAAAACATTGCCAAATTAAACACCAACATTCTAAAACAAAACCAGCATAATGATTTTAATAATAGAGTTAACATAAATGAAACTAAACCAAAATGTAATTGTAGAAATAAAACTGATTGCCCTTTGCAAAATAATTGTCTAGATAGTAATTTGGTTTATAAATGCACCGTAAAAACTGATCACAATACATACAGCTACATAGGATCGACTTCTTCAACATTTAAAGCCAGATTTGCGAACCATAAATGCTCATTCACGAATTCCATTCACAGCTCATATGGTCATTAAAAGAGAGGAACTTAAAATACTCCATTCTTTGGACAAAGCTTCGGAATTGTGGAGTTTACCGCAACTCTAGTATCTCAAATAACTCCGCGCTCTGTACAATGGAGACCATGTTCATTATTAATAGCTATGAGACCCTAATTAACAAAAACAGTGAATTATTCTCTAGTTGCCTTCACAAAGCTACGTCCACATTATTAGCCTCCCACAAAACCAGAAAAAAGAGAAATAAACACTAAGCCATTAAAAAGTTGGTTTTCAGACTTAAATAACCAACATGGAAAAACATTAATGGCCTTTAATATTGCATTATCTTATAACTATCTATAGAAGAAATAACGCTCGAATGAATGACACTTGTTCAATAACACGCTGACACGTTGATATACATAGCATAATATTATTAACTTTGATCCATACCATTATTTCTCTATTTTTATTTTCCTATCTAAGTTTTAAACTTTAGTTCAAATATCCAACCTGTTTATTTTTACGGAACTTATTTTTAATTGTGAATCATTCATGTGTTTACATTTTCTATTTATAATATGTATGTACTTATGCCTTGTAAGTTTTTAAATATACCTACCTTAGTTTTATATTCATGATTCAAATATAGAACACATATCCAACCTGTAAATTATTACGGACCTACTATGAACTCCGAGTTATCCATGCATTTATTATTTTTCTTATATATATGTATGTATTTAACTGTAACACGTTGAAATCTATTATATACGATTATAATCGTTATCATTTACCTAAAGTATACTGTATCACTAATACTTAATATATATATATATATATATATATATATATATATATATATATATATATATATATATATATATATATATATATATATATATATATATATATATATATATGTATCTGTCTATACCTAATTTTTAGATTATTATTTATTTTATTTTGAACTGTGAATAATTCTTGCATTTACACCCTTTTATATATATGTATCTATTTACCTTTAGCATGTTTTAATCTATTATTATTCTATATTCGTTATCATTTACCTAAAGTATCAATAATATATCTCTATATTCCTAATCGTTATTTAAATATTTCTAACAATATATACTTCATAAGCTTTACATACCGAAAATGTTGACATTTTTATAGGTAATCTTCGTTAAAGATTACATTTAGGAAAATATTCAACAGTGTAAATGTTCCTTTCGCTGGCCAGGTAAATCCTTTAAATGTTATCCTCATAAAATTAAGAAGTTTTGAAATGTTAACACACTTATAGAATTTATGAAATCAATACATATAAATAACCAGCAACTTTTAAAAAAAAACTAAAATGTTGAATCTTCACCCTTAAAATAACATGAATTAAATATTTTGAAACTTAACCGTTTAGCTTTTTGGGAGAAAAATCTCTTTCTGCATATATTACTCGCCTTTATCTTTCCCCCTCTTTAAATCATCTTTCAGCGGCCCTCGTGACTGTTATAATTCATGAGATGTTTTCCTAGATAACCATAACTTGTAATATCCTACATTTTAAAATCTCGATTGCTGTCACATTAACCAACGTTTTTCTTACTCACACATTCTCTATTGAATTTATTACGTTTTCGCATTTTCTCATTATTAGGGTATAAATGTTGAGTTTTATCTTGGGTTAATCACTACCTTAATTAAATCTTAACCATATAACATCTCAGGGTATGTCATCTATCATTATATTTTGTCTGATGAGGACGTACTGTTGTACCTCTGAAATATGTATAATACAATTTAATTGATCAAAAGAACATGTGATCACAAATACAACTGGAGTCTTTTTAAGAATATTTATTTGGTTCCTTTACCAGTTTCGCAGTTATTATGCTTTTCAAAAGTAGAATTGAGATGGAGGGTTTCTGGTTTTTCTCGCATCTGGTTGGTGTTCGAATGTTAATTCTGTTTCATGTGAAAAGAATTGGCTCGAAATGCTAGGTATTTAGGAAAGTAATATTTTGATTTCGATGACAGTACTTACAAGCAAGTATCGGGGACTGCGATGGGTACAAGAGTCCCTCCAACTTATGCTAACTTAGAAATGGCGTACTTAGATGCCTAGATACCTGAACACTGCAAATCAAAATACGGATTGAACTTCCACAATTATTCATCAGAGAATTGGAAACACTACTTGGATGATTGCCTTATTTTCGGCCTCACACGCTCGACCAACTAAATGGTTTCAAAAATGTAATTAACGTCATCAATTACCATATCCAATTCACAATGGAATACAGCCAAGATCAACTCCCATTTCTGGGCATCTTATTAATCATAAAAAGGCACAAATATTGAAATTGACATACACTACAAACCAACAGATTCCGAACAATACCTGCTATTCACCCCCAACCAAACAAAGCACACGAACACGAACATCCCTTTTAACCTTACAAGAAGAATTTGCACAAATGTCTCCAATTATGAAACGCGATATAAAAGACTTCAAGAATTAAAGGAAATTCTGCTCGAAAGACATTACCCACCATTATTAATAAATAATGGAATAGAAGGGGCTAAAGCAACAGGCATTGATTAATTACGAAAACAAACAAACTCAAGGTACGCCCAATATTCTATAATATCTCAACACACAAACCAAGAAATGAGGATACATACAACATTATTCACAAGAACATCCTAGAATGAAAAAAGCCCTTGAAACACACAAAATAATCAAAAGCAAAATACAACCGAAATCACTAAAAACATTACTCACCAACGCCAATTTACCTACTAGAAACCCACACAAATTGTAAAAAAATGTGGTCGCTCTAATTGTGGAACCTGCACTCTCCTCATTGAAGGCACAATGTATACATTTCAATCAGGACGACATGTTGTTGTAAAAAATCATTTCACTTGTTCATCAAAAAATCGATTTTATGCCATTAAATGTAAAGGATGCAATGAAATTATATAGGACAAACTAAACTCACACTCAGAAACAGAATGACAATTAATCGCCAACAATTACGAGACCCTACCAGAAGACAGATACCACTCAGTGCACATATAGGCATATGCGCAAGCGATAAGACACCCAAATTCCAAGTCTACCCAATTTACCTTTGCGCTGACAATACAACAGAACAAATTTCGAATAAATAAGGAAAATATGTTTATTCAAAAATATAGACCAGCATTAAATTTAGTTTAATATACATTATGTTAACACCATAACATGCTAACCATCCAAACATACACATACACACACACACACATAACACCTATATTCGAAAATAAAAACCAGAGCTAAATAAAGCTTAACATACGTCAATACTCTTAACATGCTAACCATACCCCCTCCGACACATATAACTCCACCCCATTTCTACTAACAATCATTTTCCTACACACACATAAATATATATTTGCGCTGACAATACAACAGAACAAATACGAATAAATATAGAAAATATGTTTATTGTAAACTATAGACCAGCATTAAATATAGTTTAATATATATTATGTTAAAACCATAACATGCTAATATCCAAACCGACACATACACACACACACACACACATACACACACATATGTAATACCCATACACACACATCTCTCCCTCCCCCATTTCTACAAATAGAATCATTTTCTTACACACACACATACACACACACACAAACACACACACACACCTGCACACAAAGAAAAATACATATCTCTACTTTCTTTATTTCAATAGAAAGTCACTGAACCAGAACAATTCTCCCCATCCCTTTTTTCTCGACCATTTTCTTTTGTTTGGCACAACATTTTCTAAATGGCTACAAAGAAATTCCAAAATACGGGCGCGAATTTAACGTACTTATTCACGTGACAGTCATAACCACTCAAATTTTCGAGCCACTCTTTTAAGTTAAAAAAAACTCAAAAACGAACTGGCGCGAAATTTATTATACTTATTCACGTGACATTCATCAACCAACCAAATTACTTTTCTAAAAAAAAACTAGCATTTCGAGCCACTTTTTTCCACATGAAAGAGAAGTAACATTCGAACACCAACCAACTCTGAGACCGGTAAATGAACAAAATAAATATTCTTAAAAAACTCCAGTTGCATTTTCGATTTCATCTTTTTTCCTTATACTTTCACTCGTTTTTTTTTTCATTATGGAAAAGAAACACCTCATTTTCTAATATATATATATATATAAATATATAGTGAGATATAGATAGATAACATATATATATATATATATATATATATATATATATATATATACGTATGGATATAAAACCCTGCACGAAAATACACAGAGATAGGCATACACAATATATATATTAAACATATATATTTATACTAAATGATTATTCCAAATTTTACATTTATCACGAGTTGTTTTCAGATCGTTTGCTACGTATGTGAAAAAATATCCTGAATGTTAAAATTAATTAGAAATCTGAAAGTAAATAACATATATATATAATTTGATATTATAGTTTATTTCCTTATTGGAAAATTAATTAACCATCAGCAATATAGAAGCTCTTTTTAATTACCGTATATTTCAAGGGAATATCTACGCATCTGATACAGAAGTATTTCTCTTAATTAAAATGAATTAAAGAGCTGACACCTCATCGCAATTTCCATGGTGCGTTTTCTTGGTAATTAATTTACGCTCGTTTCCTACCTCATTTGATGATTTTTACTTTTTTTATTCTTTCATTTATCAGTGAACGTAAATGAGTTGAAGTAAAACGCCGTTCTACCACAGTTGTTTGATTGATTTCCCTTTAGTGTCCCTTCCTGTTTTGATCCCATGTATGATGATATTTTTTATGGAGGCATTACAATTTAATTTTCATTTATAATGCAACTGAAACCGTATGCCACAATTGTACTCTGAATTAAAATAAAAATTCATATATATATATATATATATATAAATATATATACAACGTTACATCTAATATTGAAAATATATGCCCACTTTCACAGGAACGTGTTTTTAAAGTTATCTGATTCTACTGCATTTCAACTATTGTCATCTAACAAATTCACGAGTTAGAAACCCCGATGATACAATTTTCATCCCAACAAATGATTACACCCTTTTGACAATAGATATGTAGGAAACATGTTTTGAAGGAGTTGTTAAATTGACAGAATTCGGCATATCAGTAAGTTTATATCTGTTTCTCCTTAAGGATTCATATAGTGACTATATTGACATAACAATTAAACCGGGCATTGTAAAACTTGCGAAGTCCATAAACCTTCTAGTTCTGAACGCAGTCGGTTTAACATATAGTGACTGAGCGGGAGGATAATAAATAGAGAACACTATAGAGAGGTGTAATCAAAGCTAGTAATGGAACTGGTACGTTTTACTCGCCCTGGGTATTAAGGAAAAGCGAAAGTTTATCTTGTTAGGGTTTGAACTCAGAGAGCAGAAAACCGGAACGAATATAGCAAAGCATTCTATCCTACCTTTTAACGATTCTACCAATTTACCGCCTCGATTTTTATATTTAATGAATTTTTATATTACTGAATAAAGAAGAATTTGACATGTATACACTTTATCGGAGTAATGTAAAATAAATACGAAATGATTACAATTGAAAGTGGAAATTAGAAACAAAATCGCCAAAGTGAAGTTTTACCAATCAAAAACCGTGAACACTATATATCATATCGGATGGAAAGGTGTCTCATTCCATGTCAGTTTCGGATGCATTTTCGTCTGGATATTCTGATTAAACATGTAAGATTTCTGATTCATTATATTGAAATAATGTAAGATATTATTTGGCTACCTGGTGGGGTTGCAAGTAGCGGATAGTAATAAGGCAACCATATATGATGGTTAGTTATGATATAAGTACGCTGTAGCTAGATGAATAATCAACCCTGGAGCAATAGGGCTAAACTGCTTGGAGAGATACAGCAATGGCCAACAGCATTATGACCCAAGAGAACTCCCATAACGCAGTGTTGTTGCTACGATGGGGCCATGTTTAGAAACGTCTAGTCGTTGCAGGTGTAAGAAATATACCACATTTTTGACAGGTGTGATGGGACCATCACTACACTGGAATATGACCGGAAAGGGTAAATATATATATACATTCCGCCTCGTTGCAGCCTACATTCGATGTTTGAAGAATTGGAAGTTGGCCTGCAACCTATCCGAGAAGCGTTGGATGGAAGCAGGAATGTTAAGTGTCCCGAGACACGAAAGAATATCTAGATTGACGCAAACCTTCATAAATGGTAACTGGAATGTTACAACTATTTCAAGCAGGGCGCAGGATTTAATGCAGGAGGTCAGATATTACTTGTTAGATATGGTGTAGGTTTTCTTAGCAACGTTATGTGTCTGGTACTCTAGATATGGATGGAAACTAGGAACTACCGCATTCAGAGTCCACTTCGGGCAAAGTGATGACGTTGAAATGGAGAGGAAAATGTTCAGCTTAGTAATTTCTGATCCATCCTTTAAATGCTGCGGGCGAATGTGAATTGGTGTGGTGCCAGATAGATAGCATGAAGAACCCTTGTTTCAATTGTTCTTAGCGTCAAATACGTCATTCAGGCAAAGAAGTAAGCTTGCAATACTTTATCTGGAAATATGTCATTCTTGCACTTGTGGGACATGTAGACCCGAAAGAGTGCAGAGTAGTGACAGTAAAGATGTCAAGAGTTAAGACATGGGTTGACGGAGGACAAATGTGTACTGGCATAACATCCGATACCTTCGTAATGAAAATACTTCTTCCACGCCAACTATTAGGAATGCCTTTGGGGTTCCTCTTTCTTAAGTGATGGGCATCCTCTCGGGGTTTAGAGAATCATTTGCTGATTTCTTGAACGCCTTGAACAGCATCTTCGAATGTACACGGGTGCACATATGAGCGATGGCTGACATCACGGAGGTTGAGTTTAAAAGAACAATTAAATAGCTCAAATGTATCAATGGGAGAAAGAAATTCGGTCCATGATATTAGAGGCGTTAAATAGAGAAGGCACCTTCTTGCTCTCGCCTGTGCCGTGAGGCCTGGATCTCTGGAAACATACCTCATCAATGGGAATCGGCTGTGCTAATCCCAAATTTAAAAAAGGGAGACAAGAGAGATTGTTGCAATTACAGAGGGATCTGGTTGATAAGCCTCCCAGGTAAAAGCCATGCTAAGTCTCAGCCAAAGAGCTGTAAGAAGTCTGTTGTGTTAGCTGAGGAATAGCATCGATTCCCCCCAGACTCAGCTCAGCCAAACAAATATTCACACAGCGGCTGCGTTTCAGAAATCCTAGAAATATTTCCCAGATTCGTTTGCTTGTTGCGTACACCTCGAAAACGAATATAATAGTGATCCAAGAGACCTGTTTTGGAAGGTTCCGTGAGAGTATGGGATCAATGGACAACTTCTAGTTGCCTTGTTTAATCTAAATGAATACCTAAATATGTCTGTGTAGGTAAATTGTGCTAAGTCGAAACCATTCAATGTGGGTGAATTGAGTTTTGGATTGCAGGAATTGGTTCAGCAACGCGCCAGCTTCAGCAATCGGTCATTGGGAAAAGGAAAATAGGTTTAAAATCCAAACTGACTGTCTTCAATATCTCATGAAATAATTGCTACACTGATTTTACGGGGTAGACTCCGAGCAAGATGGTCGGATAATATGCATGGACTCGGTTATTCTTGTTTGATGATCTAGCTGGCTCAATTGGAGAGGGTTGAGTCTGACATGAGCCATGGGAAGGTGTGCTTGTGGGCTCATGTCCATGACCTTCCCATGCATACGTAGGCACAGAAGAAGAAGAAGAAGAAGAAGAAGAAGAAGAAGAAGAAGAAGAAGAAGAAGAAGAAGAAGAAGAAGAAGAAGAAGAAGAAGAAGAAGAAGAAGAAGAAGAAGAAGAAGAAGAAGAAGAAGAAGAAGAAGAAGAAGAAGAAGAAGAAGAAGAAGAAGAAGAAGAAGAAGAAGAAGAAGAAGAAGAAGAAGAAGAAGAAGAACTATATTTGTGTGTCCAATAACGTTATTTTCGAAGAATAAATTGAGAAAATATGAAATAAGGTAAAGAGGATTGTAATAGAATTTCAAATATCAATTTCATACTGCAAATAAATGATGAACATGATGAACATGCAAATAAAAGAGGGAAAACGCTAAGTTTTATTTTTGCATAAAAAATGCAATACATGTTTTGAATATTTAATGATATATCTGGGTAGTAATTTAGAAATATTACATTCTATCACGCAACCTTTCAAATTATATGATCTGCAAACTTGAATAATCCAAATACACATATATGCGAATAATTACTATATCATTTTCAAATCACATATGGACGTGATTTATTTGCAAGCTTTACTTATATTAACTTTATACAGCAATTATTTCAAATGAAATTGACCATGATCTCTTTTCCGTTACCATATCAATGTTTTCCAACATTTTATAAACGGCTTCACTTACTAGTTAGGTTATCAATTGGTAAATAAACTGATTTAAATGTCTTATTGTTGTTTTAATTTACCGCTCGGACATCTTATTTGAACTCATTTATAATCAAAGGCTTTCCATCTGTTAACATTCTGCATTTTATTGACACGCATTTCATACGTCACATACCTATCTAAACTGCTTTAGTATTTTATCATGATAAATTTATTTTCTGGTCGTACCACATTTGAGATTTAATATAAACAACTAATGTATGTAATGAAAAGATATCGTGTTTTTTAGTCTCAAATAAACATTGAGCATGCTATTATTCCAGAGATACGTGTGTAGGGTATTGGATTGCCTCGCCTGGGTACAATTGAGTACCATTTAAGTATTGTAGGGGATATAATCGATTCTACCCTAATTTACCTGTCGGGCAAATGTTAAATCGATACATTTATTGTATAAATGCACCATTATATATCAGGTATAAAACTAGATAATTTAAATACAAAGACATACAAAGGGAGGGAATGAAGACAAAACGAAAGGGACTGTTACAAGGGAATATTGAGTAGGCGTGTATTATTATCGACTCAGCTCAGTTTAGTAGATTAACAGAATTATTTGCAACATTCAATTACAACTCTTTTTTTTTTCCAACTTGAAATACCATACTGCCAGTGTCAAATTTATTTTCATTCTTCTGGTGTCGGGTAAGTTAATGTATCTGTCGTGTACTGGTGTTGATGTAATCTCCCCCAGAAAGTCGTAGGCATTATTTCAAAATAAAAAAAACTAAATCCTTATTATCTCTGCAAAAAAGGATAATTAAAAATACAACAAACTATACATGTAATGAGGTAAAAACGTCAGAGGGAATAAGATCGAACACATAAGAATTTCTTGTGTAAACTTGCAACTAAATAGTTCAAAGATATAATAGACACATTTTATTTTATGTTTCAATGTTTCGTATCCTTCCATCTATCTTTCAATTTTCATCCCTTTCTCTCTCTCTCTCTCTCTCTCTCTCTCTCTCTCTCTCTCTCTCTCTCTCTCTCTCTCTCTCTCTCTCTCTGTATATATATATATATATATATATATATATATATACATACCAATGTATCTATATACTCATCTAACTACCCATCTATGTAGCTATCCATTTGTGTGTCAGTTATGAATAATGAGGTGAATCGAAAAATAATAGATCGGAACCAAAACACCAACAACTATTTGTCCAAATACGCCACTAGTTACTTCAAATAGAGTTTCGATAAATCATATAATATATACGTTTTAATTTCGTAGGCATACTCTTGTATACAAAAACTATATAACAAACGAATTATATTATGTCCATAACATTTGCATAAGAGTTATAGGTATGAAACGGGGATAAAATAATAATATCGTATGAAATACGTAGAAAGGCATTAAATTGCAGTTGGAAACCATCTGCTATATAAAACTTATGTATCGGTCAAATGAATACGATGCAATTCCTTCTTCAAGCATATATGCATTTATCGAGCCATCTTTTTATCTGTCTATGTCACTGTCCATCTTCTATAGCTTCTATCTGCCAGTTTCTCTCTCTATCTCCCTGAGCGTTTGTCTGTTTAGCAAATACCATATCTCACTCTATCTATATATATATTCCTATCTATCTATCTATCTATCTATCTATCTATCTATCTATCTATCTATCCATACCTCAAATGCATCAAAAAAACAAGCTCAACTATCTCAGAGTGAGATTGAGCTAGTATTAAGGAACCACATGGATAAAATTTTGTTTATTCAGAAAGCCAAACTTTTCGGCAGCATCTCGGTGCTAATGAAAAACAACATAACAGCACAAACATATTCCATCGCGCCCATTGTGTCCACCCATTTTACATTTTTCCCTACATACATGGGAAAAAGAACGCAAAAAATAATAATTACATGTATAAGACCCAAAGTAGATATTTGGTGGATACTTTATGGCCTAATTGACTTTGAAGAAGACACTTTGATCTCAGTAGGAAAATCCTCCAGAGATATATTTAGTGGGACTAGCGTCGAAATTCTGGTGCAGATGAGCCCAGAACATATAATGAAAATCCCACAGAGAGTACCTCTGGATGGACAGACCTACATAAACATTTCGGTTGAGGGTAGGCGGTCCGCATGTTACCACTGCGCAAGCAGAGGTCACCTAAGGGCTGCCTATCTTCAATTGACAAAAAAAAAACACTTTTACCAACACCACAACTAACAACACAACCACCACCACCACCACCGCGACAACAGAGAACACTATCCCACCAAACCCCTCCCCACCCAAAACAAATACAAAACACACAGAGACACTACAGAACCCCAAAACATACCCCTTCCCATCAACACGGATGAGGAACCCCTATCGACGGCACCCAGCGGCGATGAGGAGGAAACCTTCCAACCCGTGAAAAGAATAAAAAGAAAGAACCGCATGAACAAAAACGAAACAAACACAAAAACCAGCACAAACAGCACAAAAATTACAAACAAAAGTTCCCCCTTCCGAAAACAAAACACCCACAACAAAGAGAAAACACATGCAGGAACCACAGACAAAAACAAACACAACACAGGAAAAGTACACATACAGTTACATAAACGAAGAAAATAGAACACTGATGGAGACCATCATTAACAACCCTTTATCAAAAACCGAAGGGAAAACTTTGGATAGCTCCAACAAAAACCAAAAAATGAACCTAAAACTGATCAGGGTCCCTATAGGAACTTATAGATCCCTAAAAGAAACATTTGTAGAGGACGTGGGGAATTACTGCGTGAAACCAATCAACCGCGTCCTCTACAAAGGCCTCCCCACCACAGGCACTCTTACCCAAGTCATCCCCACCCCACCATACACCCCTTAACCACCCCGCCAGAAAACTTCACCCCACCCAACAACCCACCCCCCATCCTCATGGAAATTGTGCAGCCCGATACCCGGGAAGCAGATAGGTAAGTGCCTTTTCTCTTCACCACCAACATGGCTATGCTAAGAGTAGGCTGTCTAAATGCGCGTCCCTGGACTCAACTTGGAAGCAAGCAATGCTTCTAAATGACCTCAGGTCTCAAAGTATAGATGTGATGGTTATTTGCGAGGCCCGGATCAGCAACGTGCGACAGCTGGCCCCAGCTGGCCCCCACCTTTGATGACTTTGAGATGCACGCATCTCTCTCTCAGCCCGGAGGTGTGGTGGGATTGTCGTTCTGCTGCAAAAACATCTGGGTTTCGCAACACAGACGGTACATTTGGACCCGGAGGGTCGACTAGTGGTTCTGGACCATGGCAGTGGTGAAGGCGGAGCGTTTAGGTTGGTAGCCGCCTACGGCCCTTTCGGGTCAATGCGGCCGGAGTTCTTCCATCGTCTGGAGACTTTTATAGGGACGTCCCGCTCCTTGCTATTAGTGGAGGACTGGAATGGTATCCTAGATGCACGCTGGGACTACGTAGGGGGCCTGTCCTGATAGAGAGGGGTGTAATAGCCTCAAAGGGTTAATCGATCGATTTGACCTGGCCGATAGATATCGACTAGATTTTCCGACTGCGCCAACCTGGACTTGGGCAAATCGTAGCGGATCATATATGTCGTACCTAGATAGGGTCTTAGTTAGAAATAAGGATAAGGACTTTTTAAGTTGTCCAAAAATGCGCATGGTTGGCTATTCAGACCACAAGTTAGTGAGCTGCATGGTCAACCTTGACAGAACACATAGACAGGGACCCTGTTACTGGAAGCTCAACTTGTCCTTACCGGCAAGTAAGGTTTACAGGGACCGGATTAGCACTTTAGTTAAGGAGCGGTTGACGGGCGCCATCGTCAACAGAAGGTGGTGGGGATCTCTCAAAAGAGAGATTAGAGTAGTCTCTATAGAATTTAGTAAGGAGTTAGCCTCAAATAGAAATAGGAAGGAAAGGGAGTTGGTAGATGGTGTAGAAGAGGCAATTAGAAGCGGCGACGTGGTCAGATTTCTAGCGTCGAGAACGGCCCTGGGCCAGATCTTCGACGCAAAACACGCGAGGCTGCATCGAGGAGGAAACGAGGGGACCAAAGCTGTTAGCTGGGCCCGCGTGACAGAAGCCAAAAGAGGGAGTAGAGCCACTATCCGGTCTTTGCGAGACCAGGATGGACGCGTGATCCTTGAACCTAAGCAGATGTGCGAGGCTTTTCAAAAGCACTTTGCCAGATTGTTCAGAAGGCTCGGGGAGCCGGTTGGGGAAGTGGACTTCGGTCCATACCTCGACAGCCTGCCGCGTCTCTCGGACAGGGAGGCGAAGTCCTGCGAGGATCCGATTTCAGCCGCTGAGATAGAGGATGTGCTGAGCCAATGCGGCAAACGTAAATCGCCGGGTCTCGATGCTCTTCCATACGAACTATATCTAGCTATGCCGGACTTGTTCCCCGATCTCCTCGAGGCGGTCTACTGAAACTGGCAACCGAACGGGAGAATTCCCTGTGCTTTGACCAAGGGCGTAGTCAGGCTAGTGAGGAAGGACGAGAACAAGGGGGACGATATAAATAATTTCAGACCCATAACTCTGCTAAATACAGAGTTACAGATTTTTGCAAAGGTGCTAGCAAAGAGGTTGGCGCTTGTCGTTGGAGATGGTGGGAGATGCGCAGACATGTGCTATCCGTCCAGGTCCATCCACGACAAACTCCACCTCTTGCGATACATCATAGATAGGGTTGGAAACGAACTCGGCTTTGGTGGGGCCCTGATCAACTTGGATCAATCTAAGGCGTTCGATAGGGTCGACCATAGTTACCTGGATGCGGTGCTAGCAGCGGCAGGCTTCGGACCCGTTTTCAGGGACTGGATCAATGCCATGCACCGCAGTCGCATCTGCTCTAGGGTCAAGGTGAACGGCTACCTCTCGGAGCCGTTCGAAATCGCGCGGTCCATCTTACAAGGGTGCCCTCTCTCCTCCCTTCTGTATGTAATGACTCAAGAGCAACTGCTGCGGAAGTTGGAGTTGTTGCAGGGCATCCCTTTGGAACCGGGATTGCGGAAAGCGGTGTCGGCCTACGCCGACGAGGTAACAGTTATGGTGTCGACGGCCTCGGAAATCGGGGCGATCGGCACCTTACTGGAGGAGTACGAAAGGTTTACAGGGGCTAAGCTGAACCGGGACAAGTCGATTGGTCTGCAACTCGGCACGTGGAGGGGCAGATCTATGCCCTCCGATGGCGTCGTCGGGCGCTAGACGGAGGGCCCGGTGAAGTTGCTCCGGGTGGAGAAGAACTGGGGTGGGGTAACGAACAGGGTGTTTGCTAACCCAGAAGTGGGCCGAGTGCAAACTGTGCCTGAAAGGTCGGGCGGAGCTGGCGAACACTTATATAGCGTCCGTCATCTACTACCGCCTGACCGCTGTGCCTTGCCCAAGGGAAACCCTCGCCAAAATGGAGCACGCACTCTTCCAATTCCATTGGAAGAAGCGGGCTCCTATGGTGAGGAGATCCACCTGCTATCAACACCCTTCGAAAGGAAGGCTAGTGATGCCGTGGCTAATGATACGTAAACACGCATTAAGGCTACGGCACCTCCAGGTATTCCTCACCGGTCAACCGGTGTGGGCCCCGTTTGTGAGTCGAGCCTTTCCCAGACTCGTCTCTCTCACCGAGCTGCAATCCTGGGTCAAGCAAAGACCGAGAAAGCTGGGCGCCTGGCACACCGAGTCTGCCCAGGCGCTCATGGCTCTCTGACAGGCGGACCCGGCTGTCAGTGGAGAATCCACCTCGTCATTCTATAGAAGGCTGGTGGTTAGCAGGTGCGACGACGCCCTCGGAGAAGCCCTAGGCATGGAGGAAGACGAACTGGGCAACCTGTTCGGTAGGACAAAGAATTTTTGCTGGAGCCACTTTTTTAACATAAAAACAGTCTTGGCGCAAAATCAACTTTTTACATTCACATGACGTCTACTGACCAATCAAAATTGTTTTGACACAAGCATTTTTACAACACAAAAATAACGCTGGAGCCACTTTTTTAACATAAAAACAGGTAGAATTCCCAAA
>OZ024743.1:110343297-110410797 GCA_964016885.1 Eledone cirrhosa
ATGTGTGTGTTTGTGTGGGTGTGTGTGTGTGTGTGTGTGTGTTCGTCTGTGTGAATGTATATATTTGGCGTGTTTATTTATGTGCAAGGCAAAGCGGATTATGATTTCTGAAACAGTGTATTGTTGAATCAGTCTCTTACAGGAATGTAGTCATACATTTCTATGTACAGTAGTCAAAAATGATTAGGTGAACAGAAACTGTGCTCATACGTATTATAATGTTTAACTTCTGCAATAAATAAAAATATATGTGCATATCTACAGGTATCCTACACACTGCTACTTTGAGCATATTCAAATGTCACACAACATAAATCCCCAAACCACATATTGGATTACTGACACAGACAAAACCACCAATGTGCAGATCACATTATGGTCTGTCAGGTGTGATGAACCGCACAACAACATGTATGAATGTTACCAGACGGAGCATAATACAGTATTAAAAAGTTCGATGGCCATCGGCAGTTGCTTTAGGTTTATCTAAATTTCCGTGTACACATTTTGTTGAATACTACCAATGTTGATAGTCTGCGCTCTTCAGATTTCATAAAAACGTTAAAAAAACTTGAAAATATTAAAAACTTCTCCCAAATAATTCTCAGGAATATATATATATATATATATATATATATATATATATATATATATATATATATATATATATATATATATATATATATATGTAGGAGGTGAGTTTTATTGTAGTACAATAAAGCAATGCAGATATCGGATAAGAAGCACTCTACAGTTTGTAGGACTGGAGTATGCATAATATAAGATCAAAAGATGGTTAAAGGAGTTCCATATATTTTATTATGCGCATTTTAAAAACAAACATCATCATGCAATAATATTTGTGTTTTCATCAGATAAAACAGGAGAACATGATATGAAGGCTAAAAAACACTTGTGGATAGTGCAGTTTTAAATCAACATATATGTTGATTTAAAACTGCACTATCCACAAGTGTTTTTTAGCCTTCATATCATGTTCTCCTGTTTTATCTGATGAAAACACAAATATTATTGCATGATGATGTTTGTTTTTGAAATGCGCATAATAAAATATATGGAACTCCTTTAACCATCTTTTGATCTTATATTATATATATTGAAATATGGTATGCCTTCATCGGACACAATACAATATATAAACGGTTTTATGAATGATTTTGACGTGCCCTGTTGGATGCGACCATTGTTTTTGGAAGCTTCCAAAAATGGTGGTCGCATCTAATAGGGTGCGTCAAGATTATTTATAGAACTGTTTATATATTGTATTTTGTCTGATGAAGGCATACCATATTTTAATTTGGTGTCCCTGAAATATGTATAATGAAATAAATATGGTTTTATAAATATAAATATAGTTTCCATTTATTTAATATCATAAATATACTCCAAATACTTGTTGAGTGCTTTTATATCAGTTATAAATATTTACTCGTTGTTAACCCAACAATTTAAATATAACTTTCCATGTATATATATATATAATTGGAAATTTAGTAAAATCGAATCTATGGCGGTTTGCATGTAAATTCGCCCTACTTATATGAAATGATAAGTTAGCAAAGCACTCAATAAGTTAGGTCCTTAGAGTAGTAACATACGTTTAAATAGCCTGACAAATCGAACATTGTGGTAGGCAAAATTCCAGCAACAGAAATAACCCCAGTTTTTGGCGGGTCATTCAAATTATTAGACAAAGGAAATATTTTTATTTCCGCTAATCATCATGATAAGCTCTCGAACAGATGTTATAAAACCAACACAAATAATTAACCAATCAACAGAATTGTCTAATTAAATTAATTAGTTAATTATTAAATCTAGGAGAATAATATAATTCGTGATTCAGTAAAATCGAATCTCTGGCGGTTTGCAAGCAAATTCGGCGTACTTATATGAAATGATGAGTTAGCAAAGCACTCGATAAGTTAGGTCTTTAGAGTAATAACATACGTTTAAATAGCTTGACAAATCGAACATTGTGGAAGGCAAAATCTAACACACTATAATATACCAAAGTAACGATAGAACTAACTAAATCTAGGAGAATAATATTATTGGAAATTTAGTAAAATCGAATATATATATATAAATTTCTTAGCTTCTTGGATCTGAGCAGAGTTTGATGTTATTGTGTTTATATAGCAGGTGCGCACTTCCATATAACTACTGACATGCGTTAAATGTCTCTTTGCTTTGTGTCGTATAACCTGTATTAATTAATCACTTAACAATTATTTCACGTCTTACACACATATAAAACATATAGCCCATTCACTAATTTCTAAATAAGTAACATGAGAAGACAGCACTTAATATTTCATCGAGGTTGTATTACTTATCGAACTCGATAGGATGAAAAATGTCGACGATACTTAAATATGGAATGATATGCCCACAGCCACGGTGGACAAAATGGAGAAGTCGTTTACCCGGAGGACGTCAAGGGAGACTCGCTGGAGAAACCTATGGTCGTGAGTAGGGAGGTAGCCCTAGGGCTGAGGACACCAGAAGCCTCTACTGCTAGAGGTACAACTGCAAACCTGTCGGAGAGCGACCGGTATTTGAGGAGTTTGGCCTCCTCAGCCCGACGTGCAACAGAACATGGGTTAGTCGCAGACTGCACCAGGTTGCGGCTGCAGAAAGTGTCGGTGCAAGTGGCATCGCAGACGAGTGGTTTGTCATCGCAGAACGGGAAGATGGTCATGCCATCTAGCGTTTTGCCGTCCCTCGGTCCAGCCCCCCGGCTCGAGCTGGAAAGGGAAGCGTCCAAGCCATGCTTTATGATTTCGTTGATGGCAGCATGGCGTGGAAGGCGGCCGGAACTGTGGTGACAGGAAAGCGGGTGAAGGCCGAAAGAGTCCTCGGTGGATCTGCAGCGACATTGGTATGGCTCGTAGATCCGGAGGCCGAGTCTCAAGGAAATGCTGATGCGCAGGCTATTGTTGTCTAGCTGCGTGCCAGTGTAGAAGAAGAGCAGGGCACGGAGACAGGCACCACTGAGCGGTTCGGAGGCCGCACAAAAATAGGCAAGATGATGCTGGTCGAGCTGGCGCGTGTGCCTGCCTGAGGCCAGGCTGCACTGGATGGCATCCCAAGTGCTTTCGGGGGACTTGACGTCAACAGCGGGATAATGCATCCCCATTAATTATACCAACTCCCACACCCATACACATGTGGGCATGGAATTGTGTGCTTTTGTATGAGCGTATATTTACCAAATTTTACTATTACATTCGACTATCATCATTATTATGCTAACACCCACTCGTATGTCATGAATTTCGATATATTGTTAGCAGTGTCTTAAACCACTATATATGAACTATTGTAGGATGTCTAGATAGAGATAAACATATGTTAATACTTATAATGTGCTGCAACTCAACAAATACATGTTTCGAGCATCGTAATTAGTTCTTTCCTAGTTTTAGATCTGATACTTTTAAGTGTATTATTAAACGTCATCATATAGCCTTCAAACATGTTATCTCTATAAATGGTTAACACGATTAAAGTCTATATGATAACCTATTGTAATACACATACGTTAAAATCACGTGCCCTTATGTAATTTTATATAGCTCAGTGTGGTAATGGGAGACTTAGAAAATCGAATTAAGGCCGATAAATGGAATCATGTGTGGCTTTGTGTAGTCAGGGGTGTAGCCATACTGACCACACTTGGTCAATTGCGGGTTGGTGTGGATATTTACCACATAGCTGGGTAAACTCATTTCTTCCGAAGATGTAACCAGCCGAAATTCCCGAGCTCCTGGCCGACACTCTTCTTTCACTTATATATATATGCTTGGTGGTGACCTAACTGTCCAGCTCGTTTGTCTAACACTATATCACGAAAAAGGTTATACATCTCGTATATATTTTTCGTTAAGAGGACATGTTTTGGTTTATTTAATACATAAAACTTTACAGCTTTACATATAAATATATATGATATAAGGTATATATGTTCCCTTTATTACTAGTATTATAATAATACTCCGGATAAATTTATACCGTTGAGTGATTGGTGTCTGTTATATATAAGAATTAGTTGATTACATATCGACTAACTCCTTTTCCATTGATTATATATATATATATATATATATTGTTCAGAAGAGGTTGCTTTGACCAAAAACGGGTGTAAGCAGGAGAAAGCTCTCAACAATCGTATTTATTAGTTACGATGGCGATTTTCATAAAAATAACAAAATAAGACGCTGAGGTTACATAGATGGTTTAATCATTATAATTATTTCCACAGTTCTCCATGCAATCGAGATGTCCACCAAAAATATGCCAGCGGCATATCAAACATATCGGATATCATGAAGATACCGTTCTCATACAACAACAAATGCATGGAGAACCGTGGAAATCATTACCATGATTAAACGATCTATGTAACCTCAGCATCTTATTTTGTTATATATATATATATATATATATATATATATATAAGATCAAAAGATGGTTAAAGGAGTTCCATGTATTTTATTATGCGCATTTCAAAAACAAACATCATCATGCAATAATATTTGTTTTCATCAGATAAAACAGGAGAACATGATACGAAGGCTAAAAAACACTTGTGGATAGTGCAGTTTTAAATCAACATATATATTATGTATACTCCAGTCCTACAAACTGTAGAGTGCTTCTTATCCGATATCTGCATTGCTTTATTGTACTACAATAAAACTCACCTCCTACTTATATATATATATATATATATATATATATATATATATATATATAGTTTCTGTAGAAATGAATTTACCCACCTGTGTGTTAAAAAGCCTCACCAAACTGCAATTGGCCAAGCGTGACATGACAAAACTTGACATGACCAAAATAGAAGACGGAGGCGGTCAATCAGTGAGTGCTTCGTCCGCCAGGAGTGGACAGGCCCTGGAATGAATATATATATATATATATATATATGTATATATATATATATATATATATATATATATATATATATGCGTGTGGGGTGGGTGTGATAATGAATGACCGACGTATGCCTAGGCAGCTTCTATGACGTTCACTTAGTTGCTCTCTTACGTTATTTCATTCTCTCTCTCTATATCTCTTTCTTGATTTAAATTATACCTAGGTATGTGTCGAAAATCTAAGTAATAATGGTTTCTTATATAGGCACAAACCCAGCAGCTTCGGGGGAGGGGAAAGTTGATTGAATAGACGCCAGTGCGTGACAGATACTTTATTTTATCCACCCCGTAAGGATGAAAGGCAAAGTTAACCTCTGCGGGATTTGAAATCAAATCATAAAGGGCCGTAACTCTATGCTGCAAAGCATGGCGTCCGACCCTCTACCGATACTGCCAATCCACCGCCCTTGAAAATCTAAGTAATAATGAAATACTGTTCTCCCACATGTTGTCCCATGTTAATAATATTTCATGAACTTGTATATATAGATTGTAATCGAAAGCTAACTGACAACAGGTCAAATAGACTTACATAAATACTCGATTAATTCTTCTACAGGTTACCATCTGTGTATGGTTTGCTGTCAAACGAATAGTAAATGTACTTAATAAGGTGTTTTAAGGTGTGTATGATCTTGAGTGAAAGTAAGTGAATGAAAACAGTATGAGTTCAAATCCAGCCGAGGTTAACTTTGCCTTTCATCGTTAAGGGGTCGATAAAATAAAGTACCAGTAATGTACTGGGTATTTGCTGGCCTTGTGCCTAAAGTAGAAACAATTATTTCCTCCCAGCGGTGGATTGGCAGTATCAGTAGAGGGTCGGACGCCATGCTTTGACGCAAAGAGTTATGTCCCATTATGATCTGAGTTCAAATCCCGCCGAGGTTAACTTTGCCTTACGGGGTCGATAAAATAAAGTACTAGTAATGTACTGGGCAATTGCTGGCCTTGTGCCAAAAGTAGAAACAATTATTTCCTCCCATGTTAACTTTACCTTTCATCCTTACAGGGTCAATAAAATAAAGTACCAGTAATGCACTGATATAATTGCTGCCCTTGTGCCAAAAGTAGAAATAATTATTTCCTCCCAACCATCTCTGTGAATCATTCGTTCTCATTCAGAAATGTGTTTATGCATATTTCTACATTTTCCTTATTTGAAAATAGTTTCTGATTTAATAATATAACACTGTAGTTTTATTCATGCTCTTGTTTAACACGAGGCCTAGCTTGTATACTATAATATTCCCACATAATTACAATATCTATATATTCTGGAGAAATCATGATGATTTCTCCCGAATGAAACAGTTCTAGTCCTCTAGAAGCCATGTTTATATTAAATATTTATACTCTTCTATGCATTGAGTACCTTACATACTGTGGTTACCCCCGATTGAACGCGGGATAAATTTTTAAATATATATATATATGAGTGTATGTGGTGTCGATCTTAACCAGTTTTGCTTTAAAACTACGACAGACAAAATAATCTAAATCATTAAATTGACTCGATATCAGAGCTATACAACAAATTATAAAATAAGAAGTAATAGACACAGATATATACCTATTTTTACTCAAAGTCCCCACTGTACAATTTCGTTGGTCTGTTTGCAACAGTTTTATATTATAGATATGCAATATCGTTGTGGGCACACCATCTCATCCTCGGGGAGAGAACGCTTTCCAGACACGTTCGCAGCAAGTGAGAAAATCTGATAAAGGGATTCAGCCCCATTTCTTGACCGGTGTAAATTTCTTTCTCCGCCTTTTGAGATTTTCTCACTTGCCGCGAACGTGTCTGTAAAGCGATTTCTCTGAGGAGTTCTTCAAAAGCTGCTGTGCCTCACAACGATATTGCACTTCCATAATGTAAACTTGTTGCAAACTGACCAGCGAATCTGTACAGTCGGGACTTTAAAGAAATATATATATATATATATATATATATAACGAAGGAAATGTGGTAAGGAACCAGATGGACCATAACGCACCAGATTCCTCAATACTTAGAGTAGTAGAGTGGGTAATAGGAACAAGTATGACCCTGACGGCAGAGCTCAAGCCGTTTTGACGACTAATTCTGGACTCAATTCTGGAGTCCAGAACGAGCCGTCGAAATGGCTTGAGCTGTGCCGTCGGGGTCATACTTGTTCCTATATATATATATATATATGGATTTTAGTCTTCAAATTTATTATTATTACTATATATATATATATATATATATATATATATATATATATATATATATATATATATATATATATATATATATAAAGAAAAAGAGATGAAATCGAAAATGCAACTGGAGTCTTATTTTTTTTTTAATATATATATTTATTTGGTTCCTTTACCGGTTTCGCAGTTCTTCTGCTTTTCAAAAGGTGAGTTGAGATGGAGGGTCTGTGGTTTGAGAAAAACCACAGGCCCTCCATTAAAAAAAAGATAAGACTCCAGTTGCATTTTCGATTTCATCTCTTTTTCTTTCTACTTTCTACTTTCTACTTTCACTCGTGTAGGACACCGGTTATTTTTCATTTTGTAAAAAAAACCTCACTTTCTAATATTATATATATATATATATATATATATATATATATATATATATATATATATACATATATATAAAGATTAATATTAAAATATATATGGAATTTAGATGTTAAAATTCTGATTTGAAAGTTTATCTTATTATAGTCAATCGAGAAACCAGTAAGTATCTCTTTTATTTGCTCGTTAGGAAAGTACCTCCTTCAGTTTCTTTGATGAGTATTTCGTCCAAAGGATATGTCTGTTCATGCAATTCACGTGTAAATGCTTGACCATTCGATAGTTAATAATAATCCAAGCGACATTATGCATGCTAGAATATGTGACGAGATTGGCCTTTTGAATCACAGGTACAATTCTTCTTATTTACAAATGAGAAAATCCTTGAAAAATTTATGAGAGGATTGATATTCAAGTTATTGCAGTTACAAACGCTTCCTTTCAAATACACGTAAGCATCACACACATTTCAACACACACACAAACACACGTGCGCGCGCGATCTTCTCCTCTTTTTAATATTATTACTCTCCATATATTTTGATGATGGATTTACTTCCGAAAAGCTCAAACCCGAACTCCTAATATGCCAAGCGTTAAACATATATATTTAATTTTACTGCATCAAATTATTGTGTTGTCTTAAATGTTCCCATATATAGATATATACATATGAGATATAATAAGATCGAAGCATATTCGGTGTCTTCGCCAGGCAAGCGGCCATACAGAGATTGTCCATTCTTATTTCATTATGAAACAGATTTCTAAAGAGAATAGATGAGCTCTATAGTATTTCTCTCCCCGATTTGCACATCAACATCTCAACCTAAATCATTAAAAATAATGTTGTCATATATATATATATATATATATATGTATGTATATATATATATATATATATATATGTATGTGTATATATATATATATATATATATATATATATATACGTGTATATATATATATATATATATATATATATATATATATATATATATGTGTGTTTATATATATATGGTCATACTTATACGCATACAATACGAGTGTACGTATGTATGAATATATTATGCCTGTCTGTACCCATTGCTGACAATAGTATTATTTGAATGTTATCGTTTAAAAGAGAAAAACCATTGTATAGCTATTTTCGTTGTATGTTAAAGCCTTGTAATAATGTGATTCTTTGATAATGTGCTATAATGTCCAAAATACTAAAAACTGTTTGAATACTGATAATCTTTATGACATTTATGAACAATGATGACAGTTTCCCATTTTATGAATAAAAAATGTTGGTTTTAACTGGTTCTATTTTCTATAAAATAACATATAATACATTTTGGTAAACTATATAACTTTTCTCATTTTTATTTATTAAATATTTATATTTCTTTTGCATTTGCTTACTTACTGATTACATATTGTGGTATATTGTTTGTGTGGGCTATTACATTTTCGATTATATAGCTTGTAATTATTTAAATATCATAATTTCAGAATGGCTTTACACGAGTACTCTGCACTATTTATTTTTCAAAACCTGTATATCTATATTGATTACGCTCGGGACGAATTATTATTTATGAACTATTAACATTATTATCTTCGTTAGGAAGATAGAGGGTCGGACGCCATGCTTTTAGTTACGTCCTTTACGATCTGAGTTCAAATCCCGCCGAGGTTGACTTTGTCTTTCATCTTTACGGGGTCGATAAAATAAAGTACCAGTAATGCACTGGGTAATTGCTGGCATTGTGCCTAAAGTAGAAACAATTATTATCTTCTTTAGGAAAACTGTATAGCCTATCACTCTATTTATCCTCCAATAAGCTACTATAACTCATTTAAAAAGTTCGTATTATATGAAGATTTTCAGAATATGTCCAGTATAAATTCGGTGAAAGATCACGCTACCTCAAGTGGTCAATCCCTCTACGTGCCCCAGTGTCTCATATAATAACAGCCAATTCACAGAAAAGGAGAACATATTTGCCATTTAAAAAAATAAATTATTAGAATTAACACCCCACCCCACCACATACACAAAGAAGATGACGGTCGTTAGGCCGGTCTCAATTACTCTTCAGAGAAAACAGGATTTAACGAACAACAGAATCAACTCTATCTATAACGACATAAGTTCTGGATAGAGCACACAAATAGACAGGAGTGCCACGGTTGTCATATCCTTGATCATTTGGTGTTTTGCACTGTCACATCTAGATTTAGTAATAAAAATCAATTGAATTGACCAAAACAGGTTTCAATGACGAATTTTCTCTTTGTTAAAACAACGAAATAAAAACTGCGCATGAATTTACCCTATAGGTTGCTGTACATTCCCCAGAAAAGTGTACGTTGAACATAATTTTCAGGGATGTTCAGCGGAACAGAATGTGTAAACAGACCGCTACTTGAGTTACAGATAGAGTAAATCGGACGTGGTTCTCGGCAGATTCTATCTACCTACGTTCGTTCGCAAAGTATAAGTCTACACGAGATTAGAATAAGGCAATCTTGCCGAAGATAACTTGTATTGGGCTCTACCCGTGACATATTAATGGGAAGTGAACTTTTTAACCATTTAGTGATTCCATAAAGAATAGCAATAATGGACTATACCTTCAAGAAAATTGTTAGTCTTCTATAATTAATACATATCTATCTGTACTGGACGAGATTTTCATGGCTCTATGGAATAGTATAAATATTTTCCTGGGGAATTTAATGGGAGATGCTGCTTTAGCATTATGAGCGATGGAAATGTTGAATGTAGTAGGATATTCTACCTTTGTACTCGATCCTCATGTACCTTTCTTCTTCTTCTTCTTCTTCTTCTCATCAGGACCAACACCAATGCAACACAAATACGATATTCGACGTTTTTGTAACTAAAACATTTCTACAAACATCTATTTCATACTCTCATCTTACATTTTTCTGTCGTGTAGATTTAATTTTACTTCACTTGATTGTTATATTTAGAGAAATAGACATTGATATATAACTATTTCATGTAAATGAGTTATTTTCCATCATTCTTAGCAGGTTCGGAAGATGTCCCTTAACACTAATATCGGATTTGTTCCCCTTCCTCAACACAAAAGACATACAAGTATCATTTGCATTTATGTTATGATATCTGTTTTCATTGACGTATAAAACCGCATTTAATGTTGAAGCAAAAGAATATTTTCATGAAAATAAATATTTAATGTAATTCTCAAGACCATTTTGATGAAGGATAACATATCTTACATATCTACATCATCTTTAATTATGTTATGGTTGTTGAATTATTAAGGGATTATTTGTAGTAGATACCTGTATAAAATTTCTTTATAACTTACCATAAACTTCACATAATAATTCACTTGATTTATTCATAATAAACTACCATGGAGTATTTTTAATTAGCTGTCAGGAATTAAGAATGTTTCCACATAAGAATCAGTATCATGGATTATTACAATTTGAATATTGACAAGTAGCATATGATTTAAGAGATTAAGATAAAGGAGTAACGCTTTATATCGAATTATAACAGAACACACAATCAAGGGTATCTTCAACAATAAAATGTGGCATTTAGAAAGATAACTGTCAAAATTTACATGTTGACGTTTATCTTTAATCTAGTTTGCGTAAGAGGAAATGAATCTAAATATGCCAACTTCAATATATTACGAGCACGAGTAGAATTTAAGCAAATAAATTACGTGATGAGGAGGACAATCATAATCAAATAAAGAAGATAGTTAGAATAAGAGGTGAGAGAAAAATAACAAAATAAGTTTAAGCTATAATATATTAGAAATATCAGAAATGAATAATTATGTTACTGGCTATACGGACATGATATATGATACAGCGCAAAGGACACTGTAAAAAACCGCAGAATTTTATATTCAGTAACAAAAATGAAGATTGCTAACAACCAATTTATGATACCACAAAATACGAGATTGGACTGGTTGTAATTCCACTGATTTTAATTCCACTGATTATTATTCTACCAGAGCTTTCAGTCCATGGTATACTCTCAGCAATTCTCACCATGTTAACCACCCTAAAATAGACCTAAAAAACTTAATAGGGGATAGATTTTGCCTTTCTACAAATTTTCTCGCTACCTCAGTTAAAGATGAGAAACGCGTATGGGATTTGGTCGAGGAGGATGCCGTATGTCTTCAGGCCTTTTAGGCACCTTCCCTACGCACCACTTTGCCAGACAAATGTAAGCTGAACCACTTTGCAATCAAATGAAGGAGGCTCAACGATTTTCATACCATATATATGAAAGCAACATTTCGGCAAAGGGAAACAAAGTTGAAAATTTAACAGGTAAAGACCACGTTCAGAAAGATTTGTAAAATTCAACGCTTTAGTGCATGATTGTACATAATAAGCAACTACTTGCTAAAATGTTTACTGGAAAAATATAAACACCATATGGGCCAGCTTACTGGCGAAATGCACCCTATTCACAAAAAAGAAAATAGATTGTCCTATCTGTTAAGATAATTATAGTTTTGTAATTTATAATCTGGTATGTATATTGATTATCGGGTGTGATCCAGTGAATTATAGTAATGGAATATTCTCCGCAGAGCCGTTCTTCTAGGAAACGGGTCGGTAGTGGCGGATAGAGATACGGCCAGGGAATATTGCGGTTATTTTCGAAAAAAGTGAGCTCCTGCCGAACGAATACGCAATCCCGTCCAATAGTGATACATCACTGTAGAAGATGAAGCAATATATGAAAAATGAAGCTCCCTCCAAACTCTCACAACTCAGTGATATAGTTGTGATGACGCGAGTAGAAGCCGTCTCTAAAAACGCTTAGCCAGCACGTGATTGAGAAAGTACCAGATTGCTGACTCACGCAAATGAGACCACAAACAAAAAGACAGAAATATGGCGAAAACTAAGAAAAAGAACCATACTGCATCGTAGTTCTGCACAAAAGATATGTTGCAGTCTTCATTTCATGCCGTAAAAACTGTTGAGGCGAATGTGACCTGTCCTAGGCGACTTGGGAGGGATGTACAATAATGTTGTATCCCGAAACCCCAAAAGGTGCAAACCATGACAAATTGAACATAGAGGTAAGGAGCGGGAAGTAAGGGAGCAGATTAGATTCTACCTGCCAGGCATAATTGGGGTTTCCACGATGAAGTTATGTACCTCAGGTACTGGAAATTGGGATAGTGTATGGAAAATCCATAAATTAGTAGTGGCATCAAAAGTGACTGCATGGGGTGGATTGTTGATGGCCCCATGTATCAGATTGTGTTATGGACTTCATGCTATTAGGATTGAGGCTTGGGCTAATAGATAGGTCTTTGTGCGTAGTGCAACTTTATGGAGCAAACAATGAGTCCTAATACAGTGTCTACCTTGATGAAGTCACTGCTGCGTTAGATGTGGTTAGGATGGAGTAGTTTAACCTAATGTGAGATTTAAATGAATATGACGGTTCCGACCACCAGGCATTAAAATGAGTGATAGGAAGGAGGGTCGATCTCGATCTATATACGAATGGAGGTCTTATTAGCCTTCTATACTAGCAATTGACTTTCTATTATGAACATCTTCTTCCAACACAGATACATCCATAACTATACATGGTATAAGGGAATTTAGGGACAGTGATCAATAACTGATTTCATTATTGTCTCTGATCTCTACAATTATGTGCTAGATGTTCGTGTTAAGATAGAGGATGAGTTGTTAATTGATCATCATCTAACTATCTGCAATTTGAGACTACTTTAGGCCACATAGCCCCACAGAACTGATATATCCAAGTCCACTTACAGGATAAGTGGGGAGCGTTGGTGGATAAGAAAATCAGGACCAAGTATAAAGATAATAGTGCATCCAAAATAAGAGAAGTCCTTGGGCAAAATGAGAACGTTGAAACAGAGTTGAGATTATTCAGCGCAACAGTCTTTGCTTCAGCTTTAAATGCTGTGAGCGAAAGCGATTTGATGTGGTGCCGGATGGCAGGACGAATTTTTGGTTAAATCAAGAGCTCAATGTTGGCATGTGAGCATGCTTACAACACATGGATTGAATATACGTTCTGCTTCTTGCACTTACGGTACAAGCAGGCATGAATAATCGCAGCATAGACAATAAATACATCCAAAGGTAAGACATAGGAAGTCTTAGGTTTTAAGCTGGAATCCGACTTCAGATCCGCAAATAAATTTTACTAGTAGACCATTCGCAGACTTTGTAATAAGAAATCTTCTTCCACTCCTCATATTATGTATGTGTATGAAGTTCTCCTCGCTTCAGTGAGGTGCATCCTCGCGAGGTTCAGAGTATACATTGCTGATCTCCTACATCTGATTACAAATCATGTTCTGGTGTACAGGAGGTGAATCTGGGAGCGCTCAGTAATCTCAAGGGAGGCTGAGGTCAAACGAGCAATTAAATATCTCAAATGGGACAATGCTGCTGGGTAGATTGATATTCGACCCAAGATGTTAACCGCCATAAAAACAGGATGTAGTCACATGCTGACTCGTGCGTGTTGCAATGATAGGCAGGAGCAATAATCCCAATTTTCAAAAAGGGAGAGAAGAGAGATTGTTCCAATTATAGTTGGATCTCTATAACAAGCCTCCCAGGTAAAGTCTACGCAAAGTGTCTTAGAATAAGATGTAGGGAGACTGCCGAATTAGCTGAGTAATAGTATGGATTCGTTCCAGACGCAACACAGCCGAACGTATATTCACACCACGCCGGTCTTTGAGATATCCTGGGCGTATTGCTAAGATGGGTTTCCTTTTTGTGTACACCTTGAAAAGGCATATGACTGCGGTCCATTGGACATGCTGCCGAAGGTTCTACAGGAGTATGTGGTCGATTTTAAGCTTTTGGTTGCCGTGATTTTTCTATACGAATATTCGAGTATTTGTGTAGAATAAGTGATGTTAAATCGAAACCATTTAATGTTTGGAGTTTCACTCTACAAAGTGTGCGTAATGTCACCACTCCTATTCATTATTTTCATGAAACATATTTATATGTACAACCGGGTTCGAGGTGGTATCACGACTGGAAAGTGTAGAATAGGTTGGGTGGAATTGCAGATGATATGATATTACTTTACTCGAGAGAAGGTGATCTTGGACAGGCACACGAGAGGTTCGATGCCGAGAACTACATGGCTGGAATATAAATCAGTCCTGTGTAATCTGAGACATTCGTCCTCCCAGAGATCCCTGCAGAGCGCACTCTATATGTGTATTAAGTAACACTAAAGCAGGTGTAGACGTTCAAATATCTCAGCGCCATGTTTAGAGTGATGGAAAGCACGGTGGTGAATTAACGGCCTTTATTCCAGGATCTGGTCCAGTAATGCGCCAGCTTCAGCATTCGGTAATCAGAAGAAGAGAGGTATGGGTAAAGGCCAAATTCACTATCTTCAATTCGGTACTCGTGCTAACCATTACCTATGGTCATTACTCTTGCGTAATGACCGAAAGTATACGATCGCGAATACAAGCGGCCGAAATGGGATTCCTTCGGACGGTTTTGAAGTAATGTTACTCGATAGAGTACGTAGCTCAGAGATCAGAATTTAACTCCGGGTAGATACACTACTTCTTCGAATAATAGTGTTCAGCTACTATGGGTATGGGGTAAAATGTCTCAAAAAAGGATCGTTGGGCAAATTGTATGGGCAAAGCCAACTGTAGGAAAACGAGGATTAGACGCCAGAGCAAGTTTGATCTTAGCTGGTGTCACTTGGATATCAGCGAGATAATGTGGAAACGGGCGCTATTGACAGAACCCACTGGAATGGGTGTTTGGGCATTGTACCCCCATGAACTGCCCAGGAATGGGCTAAGAAGAAAATAATATATATCTTTCATTAAATAAAATTTATATTATACACAAATTTACATTATGCACTGTTTTCCACTGATCCCAGATACGTGCACAAACACACACGCATATATATTAAAGGTCTGTAATATTTAATGCATTACGCATAATTGCTTCTCTCAGTCGCCGAGCAACCGTTCATTACCGAAATATTTGGGGGGAGTGTCTCGCCTAAGGAATGAGATTTGAGGACGTGGCTTATGCAAGAACTGTACCTGTCTTTATCCGTGCCAATACATTCACCGTTTTTTGCTGCGAGACGCAACTGCAATATATCACCTTCACTGGGGAGTAAAATGGGCAACTTCCTACCAACTTTTCTCCTCTATTTTTGCTATTTAATATTTTTCTTCTTTCTTTTGTCTCCCTATGCATACATAATTCATTTGAAATTTGTTGCATTTTCCAGCTTAATTATCATGAATGTTATATTATAATTACTCATAATTAAACCGCTTTGAAATGTCATATGAACCTTATGAAATGCTGAAGTGAATATTTTGTGTTGGTAGTTCTTATATGTAACAGTGAATGTGACGTATTAAAAAAAAAATGATATAAAGAAATATAATGATTTTTATAAGCCAGTATTTTCAAAACTCTGCATCATAGATAACAATTATTTGTCGAAATAAATACCTGGAAACGGTTATTAACATATTAAGCAGTAACATGTTCTACCTCTAAACTAAGCCCAGTTGGATTATTATGAGGATACGTTTAACAGTGGGAATGTGCATGCTAAACAAGGACTTATATATAAATGGCAATTTTCAAACACAACATTGGACCAGTTTATATAGGCTATTCCCAAATTGCTTTCTTTGTTACATTATAATGAGTTCAAATCCCGCCAATGTTAACATTGCCTTTCATCCTTACGGGGTCGATAAAATAAAGTACCAGTAATGTACTGGTGAAATTGCTGGCCTTGTGCCTAAAGTAGAAACAATTATAATGATAAATGAAAATTGTACTTTAATGTTGCCAACGGTCAACTTCGTGTAACTCTCATTTGGAAACTTCTCATGAGATGTCTATATTTCCTGGTAAAATAATATATCTCAAAAGTTTTAATTCTATCACAGTTCAGTAATATTTTTTTAACAATAATTATTTACAACTGGCAGTAATTTAAGTTAAAATAGAACTCAGAAAATGTATTGCTTACATTTTTTGCCTCGAAACTCATTAACGTTAATTCTTTTAATTACATTTCACATGTATAATTAGATGACACATATGAGAAATAACGCTGCGTGTAGCAGTGTAACCTACTTTTCGCTGAACGCCCATGAACAATATGCAGGGACAACACATAGTAGCGTTATATTTAAAATGTTCAACGTTGTTTAGAAAATAGTACCTTGCGATGAATCCATAACATTGTCTGCTGTAAATATACTCTCACACATCTCAGTTTAAAATGCAGGAGAAAAGAATCTTCAATAAATGTATATGCATAGCATATAATGAGAGGGAAATGTTTTGCGAGATAAAGTAACGTATTAAAGGAATACAGATACACTAACTTGTAGTGCGTTTCCTACCTAGGTGAGCATCGATAAGTGCTTTCACAAAAAATTAGATGACATTTATGATTTAAATATGCTTTCTTTCTCGCCGAATGTGGTCCATTCTCGCGTTTGTTTTCATATATCTCCTTTCTTCCCTTTTTTCAACGAGGTGTTTTTTGAAATCCCTCTTCGTGTTATGTATATAGAAAATAATACCTGAATTACCGTTACTCTACACTCAGTTAATTCGGTGATCATCTACAACATACCTGAATATCAAAACGGGAGATGGGGAATGAGAAAATGTCAACATTTTGACACTAAAATAACAGTCCTCTGAGGAATATTTATCTACACGAGAGTAAGACTAAGAAAGTTAGGCCACAAATAATATAATCTGTAGAAGAATACAAACTCCAACCTCAGAGGCACAACTCATTAAAAACTAACTAAATTTCCTTAAAACGTAGGAAACTGAAGAAGCCAAAAGTATGCTCAGGACAGAATACGCAAATCGCATTATAAACCCCATACAAATTAATTGACACTGTGAATTGTAATCAAAAATTAAAGTTACATTCGTAAATACGGAACAGAAATTCCACGCAACTAAATGTATCATGATCATACAGCCTACGGATTTCAAAGCAAAAGTATACAATCTAGGTAAGGTAGCATTGATAAAAAAAATCGTATAAATGAGGATTTCACTTGTAATCATATGTAAGGTACCACTTGTCGAGGTTTGTTTAATGATGCTATATATACATATCAGGGAATCATTGAAGCAAGCCAGAGTAAAAACGAATGTCATGTAATCCCATGTCATAATCAAGTTCATGAAAGGGTTTATTACAGTTTTTCCTAAAATAGGAAGTTGGACACAACATGCTATAAGTTATTCCACTGGAAAGTTTCCAGGTTAAATCATGTCTACCATAATTATTAGTTGATAATTATTATCAGTATGGTGAGGACATGGACTGATAAAATAGGTGATAGTTGCGTTTTGCTGTGTTCACTACAGACCTAGACACATAGATATCATAGTTATGACATCTAACATGTGTAACCGGCTACAGAATCCACCGGCAAACAAATTCACAGAAATAAACATATCCCTCTCTCTCCCTCCCTATCTCTCCTCTCCTCCCTCTCTCTCTCTATCTCTGTATATATATATATATATATATATATATATATATATATATATATATATATATATATATATGTGTGTATGTGTGTGAGAGGGGGGAGTATACATACATGTATACATATATAAATACATACACATATATACATATATATATATACATATATATATATATATATATATATATATATATATATATACATATGCTATTGAGTATTATCACCTTTTAACATAGAGAAGATTAATTGAACTACCAAGATTAATTTCTCCGCAATTACGTGAAATATTTACATACACACTTTTAGCTACTAAACTTCATAAATTATTTAGAAGTTCAATGAAACTTCAAATCCGTTGATACTTATAGTTTCACGCTGATGTACGTTCAAGCACCAGACAAATTACTGCCAATGTATATTATATACACACAAAAATATACAAGCATATATATATATATGTGTGTGTGTGTGTATTATATATGTGTATGTATGTGGATGGGCTTGTGTGTACATATATGTAAGTACTGCATCGATGTCTGTAGACAGACCTCGATGGACGTTTAATGACGATCATCAATTATTTGTTATATACACATAGAAAACCAATATAATGGAAAGAAAAAAAACAAACATAAAATCTAATCATATATGTTCAGTAATATTAAGGCTTTCGGATACTAATGTAAAACGAATATTAAAGTCACCGATTGACAAATACATGTACCGAATATATGTTCTTGGTTATATGGGATTACTAATTTTTAGAATATATAACACTTTGAGTAATTCATATCATGACATATTTTATTTTACATTCAAACTCCATTAATCGGACACTTTGGGATTTGGCTTTTTCTCATTTATTTTCTCATGAAAGATATTATAAAAAACAAAATAAAATGATATGCATAATTATTTATATGTGCGTTTCCATTAATGAATATACGTATCCCTGTGTATATATATATATATACATATAGATAATTCAATAAGTTGATAAAACAACAGTAAGACGTTCAGATATTTATTTAAAGCTCTAGTGTGGTTTATTTTATATCCAGAATAAAGAGAGATATTTCAGAGGTAAAACCAATCGGTATACTTCCGCTCATCTTAGATTTAAATCACAGAGCATGTATTAACAAAAAAAATAAGTTGGCAAGTTAATACATGTTTTATTTGCTCTACAGATGTTTCCTTCCATTTGGACATTAATCACAATATCCTTATAAAGGCATCTGCAGAGACGAATTATATATATATGAATAGCCGATTCTTCGCTTTGCGAAGATCAGTGGGAAGAATTATTGTCCTGCTCCGTGATGTGGCACACCCTAAGGTGATTGTAGAGGGCAATGATGGAGCTGCAGGCTCTGGTACATTTGGGGCAAGTGCATATTTGATCAGTTGGGGGTTGTGCCGCGGACAGCTTTCTTCTTGCCACCTTCAAGGCTGTCTGGCTGCAGCTAATTTGATGGCCACTCTCCATTTGCTTCTGACTTCTGCCAGGTTTTCGCATTCCGCGTGATCAGTTTTGACTTCGATCAGTTGGCGCACACGGAGGAAGATATGAAGGTAGCCTGACCATCAGCCTCAAGGAGACGAAAGTCATGTGCCAGGAGTCATCAAAAGAAGAGCTCCAACCTCCGCAAATTAACATCGATGGACACCCTTATATGAAGCCGAACACGTCAGTTACTTGGGAAGCGTCATTCCCAAAGACGTTACCTCAGGAAAATATATTGACAACCACATTGCCAAGGCCAGCAGCTCATTCGGACGCTTCCAGAAACGCGTGTGGCAGAACCACTCTCAACACTTCATAACAAAGATCAGAGTCTACAAATCTGTTGTAGTCACTACCATCCTCTATGGACCTGAAAGCTGGGTCCTCTACCGAAAGCAAATCAAGCAACTAGAAATATTCAATCAGCGATGCCTCCGCACCATCATTGGCATCTGTTTCAGGACTATGTAACAAACGACGAAGTTCTCAAGAGGCCTGATATCACAATATATGAGAGCATGCTGATGCTGCGACAGCTCCGCTAGGCGGGTCATGCCTAGTGCATTAATGACTCAAGTGTGTCAAAGGTAGTTTTCTACGGCGAACTATATGAAGGCAATTGAAACCAAGTGGCTAAAGAAAACACTTAAACTACCAACTCAAGCACCACATATATAGGTATAACATATTAAAAAGAGTTTCGTTCCGCATGCTTCAGCCGGAATTTGTCTAAGGTTACGGAAGGTTAGAATTGTAACAATTATTCAAGGGTATTTTTCATGATAGTTGTTATACCGGTTCTTATGTTAATATAATTGTTTCTACTTTTGGTAGAAGGCCAGCAATTAACCAGTGCGTGACTGGTACTTTATTTTATCGACTCTATGAAAGGCATATTTAACCTCGGCGGGATTTGAACTCAGAATGGCAAGGGCCTTAACTATGCATCAAAGCATGGCGTCCAACCCTCTACCGATACTACCAATAATCTATGTCTGTCATTAGAGCAACTATATTAGTATTTACTGAAGTTATAACCAAATTTAATATCGGTACATAGTTTGTGGGCGTTAATGTTATGAAGTCTAAGGAAGCACATACTTCCTAAAGATATCTAGTGTTCATGAACAATTATTTTATTAGGGTAGCTATATGTACCAGGATTGCTTTACTAATACATATAGCCACCAATCGCTCTTATTCGTGCATGTATCCAAACCAAATATGTACGGACACCCACGTCCGTACATTCATATATCCGCACATAAACATCATCATCATCAGGTCGAGCTTGCTCGGCTTTCTACGACACGTTTCCTCCATCCATCTCTGTCTCTCATAGCGTTTGCCAGTTCTTCCGCAGTGCATCCAGTATCGTCCTCAAGTTGCTTGACGAATGTCTTCTTGGGACGACCACCGTTTCTTGCTCCAAGGGACGGCCTCCATAACAACACATCACCTGCTATTTCTTCCTTGCTGCGCCAACAGTGGCCAGCAAATCTGAGTCTCTGTCCACGTATTGACCTGCTGATTGGTGGTATATTTCCATAGAGTTCCCTATTTGTTGGGTGATCCCTCCAAGACACGTTTAAAGCAGCACGGAGCATACGTGTGTATGCGCCGTCTAGCTTTTTCTTCAGTTTCGACGTTAGCGTCCAAGTGATAGAGCCATAAACAAGCACAGACTCCACAGCAGCTCTGAAGAAATTCCTTTTCAGTTTGGCCGGCAGATTTGATTTCCATATATTTTCCATCGCATTCAATGCTCCCTAGGCTTTTCCCAGTCTGATGTTAACATCATGTTCTGTGGAAGCGATATAGCTTGATTATATCGCCGTTTAGACTTCCCATACCAACTGAGGAGTCTTGAGAATATATTCTGTTTTGCCTGCGTTTACATAGTGTCCGATTTCCTTTGCAACTGATTCGATACTGTGAAGTAATGATGTTGCATCCTTAAGGTAGTCAGCGAGGACCGCCAAATCATCCGCATCGGTGATTTTCTGAGCTGCATGGCGTCTACACTTTCGCTTTGTGAGAGTGAAACCAAGCTCTAAGTTTTCGTCCAGGGCTTTTCTCAATACATAGTCGAGGCAGGTGATACAAATATATGGTGCAAGAGTATCCCCTTGGAGTACTCCTGCAAAGATGTCAAAGAAGTTGGTATCTCCATCAGGTGAGCGCACCATTCCGCGGGTGTTTTTATATAACATCATGATGGGATTTTCTGTTTCCCTTGGCAAGCACTAGGCTAGAAGTATCTCTCTCATCCTCCCACGATGGATGGAATCGAAAGCATTTGAAACGTCAATAAACTGGAGAGCTGCTGGGAGGTTTCTGGCTTTTACGCCTTCCAAGATACGCCGAATTGTAAGTATTTGCCCTGACGTTGATCTGTTGGTGCGGAAGCCATTTTGTTTTTTTTCTCAGCAAGGGGTCAATGACAGGTCTTATTCTGTCAAACAGCATGAGATTGTATATCTTTGCGGCAATTGCCATTAGTGTTATGCCACGGTAGGTTTTAGCCATTCCAAGATCGCCCTTTTTGGATAAAGGGAGTATACATCCCTCAGTCCATTTGTCTATGGGTCTTGATTAAAGACACCATTACACAACCAACCCGACTTGTACACGGAAAGAAAAACATCTTTGCTGGTACACTCAATGTTCAAACACTCCAGAAAGACCATAAAATCCCTGAACTGATTGCTTCAGCAGGGGCGACCAACCATCACGTTATCTGTCTTCAGGAGCACCGGCTCATACATGAAGAGCTTGTAACAAAGGAGCAAATATTTGGCAATTGGAGGCGATAACCTGCTCAGCTTGGACAAAAAACATAAATGCAGCAAATGGTTGAGTTGGAATGCTTGTCAGCCCGCGAGCGTATGATGCACTTCCGAGTGTTGAAATGATAACATCAAGGATAATGATAGCTACGTTTAACGGGAATCCTAAAACCACTGCAATCTCTTACTATAGTCCAACAAATGTATGTGACATGGCCGAAGTAGAGAGGTTTTACATGGAACTAACATCACTCACTAGACAAATCCCGAAACATAATGTTCTCATCATTGGCGGAGACTTCAACGCGCGTCTTGGACAGCTTGATGGATTCAAATTCACATAGACATACACACACATATACATCTATATTAAAACATACGTATGTGTGTGCAAGTATGTACCTGTATACATGTATGTATACACATATATATACATACACACACGCAAACATATATATGTATATATATATATATACTTACATACATATATAGATATATATATATATAAATATATATATATATGATAAATGTAATCTAAGGTTTCCGAATATTAATAAAGACATTCGATTCGTTTGCAATTGTGCAAAAAAGCCTTAATTTGATAGACATGTCAGTAGAATGTAACCTTCATTCTTGCTCTTGTGTTGGCATGTGCACAGAACTGCAGACACTAATGTGTCTGGCCATCACCCTTCACCAGTACAGCTCACTGTTCACCTGCCAAAATGTCATAGTTAGTGAACATATTTTCAAAAAATACACAGTGACTGATCGGCTCGATTTGCATACTAGCAGACTGACTGATCTCCATATTAGCAGATCCACTGATCAGCCAGATGTGCATATCAGCAGACTGGCCAGTCAGTTTCCTGTATACGAATGATAAATGGCCGGGTGTGCCAAATTCAAAATAAAAAGAAATGTTCGCTCTACATGGCTGTATACAATATATATATATATATATAAATAAAATAAAATAAATTAGTCAAATGTTTAAAATTTGGGTTCGTTTATCATTTCTATATACATTTCGATGACAGCCATCTTTGGCTGTGACCTCTTCAGGCAGTCCGAATTAGTGTGGTAGAGATGAGTACACATGTTGTTGGGGTGTTAAACTTAGTCAATACTCTGATATGCCCAGTTCCTGGTTGGGTTGTTGTCTCACTGAGGAACTGGAATCATATATATATAAATATATATATATATATATATATATATATATATATATATATATATATATATATATATATATATATATATATATGTATATATATATATATATATATATATATATATATATATATATATATATATATATATATATATATATATATATATATATATATATATATATATATACATTATGAAGAGAGAAGAAACATTTAGATATAATTAGTAATAAAATGTATCATACCTAAACAGTCATTCATTGAGCAACATCGGTGAAGTTGGCACCCTTAACTCACAGTTGGCTGCGGATGCATTCCTGTAATTTATGTGTGTGTCCGCATGTATCTGTGTGTTTCTAAATATATTGTTAATAACTTCCTCTGGTCGAGCAATCTTTGAAGTGTGGGGACAGCTGGAAAGCTTCCATTACTCATACTTCTCGCCTCCTTCACCACCTCTTCTACGGCCTCGATATAAATAACTCCTCCGCCTCCGTGGTATTTTCTTCGGGGTTATAAGAGGCTTAGCTCTGTTTCTCGACCGTTATATCGCGTGACTATCTCCCCCTCCGCCTTTTGGGATTCTTTCTCACGTCGTGTAGACGCGTTCTTCAGACTAGTAAAATGAGGTATCCTCTTGATAAGTCGGCACACCTTGCAAGGACTCTATATCTTTATGATATATTGTTTTTGTTTATGCCACGAAACTACGTAGTCGAGGAATTTAGAAGCAGTTTAGGTATGATACATTTGATTACTAATTATATCTAAATGTTTCTTCTCTCTTCACAATGTATTTTTAACTCTGATACTGGTTCAGTCTAGTTCAACTGAATTGGTCTGTCCCAGTCATTCATTGAGCAACATCGGTGAAGTTGGCACCCTTAACTCACAGTTGGCTGCGGATGCATTCATGTATATATGTGTGTGTCCGCATGTATCTGTGTGTTTCTAAATATATTATATATATATATATATATATATAGGAACCAGTAAGACCCCGACAGCTGAGCTCAAGTCGTTTCGACGGCTAATTCTGGACGCTAATTCAGTCCAGAATTAGCCGTCGAAACGGCTTGAGCTCAGCTGTCGGGGTCTTACTGGTTCCTATTACCCACTCTACTACCTCAAGTATTGAGTACTTTGGTGCGTTATGGTCCACCTGGTTCCTTACCACATTTCCTTCGTTATATATATATATATATATATATATATATATATATATATATATATATGCACATACACTTGCGCCTAAAGATGCAAGTGAATATATATATACAACCCAACCATATTATCTACATTTATCCATAGATCAAAATTAATCTATCATGATGTGTACCGTGTACATTGTTTCAACTAACAAATACATGCATATAGCTACATCCACTACACCCACCTCTATATACACACAATTATAAATGTATTTGTGAGTGTGTGTATATATGTATGTGTGTGTGTTTACATATATATTTAACACCCAGCTCGTTTTATGTCTGCCTTATACTTGGATTGGGGGCCTCTTTTGTACATATGTATGCACTTGTGCGTACATACATATATATATATACACACCTGTATGGATTTGTGTATGTAGATGTGTGTGTGTGCCTATCGAGGTAGGTGTGAGTGTATATACAAGTCAACCAACATAAGTCTTTTTATTTGTAAACGTTCTAAGTATTTGATTCTAACCACCATTTTCAATATTACCACCCCACATAAATTCATCAATTCATATGTGTGGATGTGGGGGTGGGTATGAGTGTATGTGCAAGTCAACCAGCATGAGCCAATTTATATGTAAATGTTCTATTATTCTATCCTAACCATAATTTTCAGTAGTACCACCCGACATAAATTCCTCAATTTAAGAATGACCTGTAGTATCGAATATCTTACTATAAACCTCAATTGAATTGTATATCTGACCAGGACTGCTTTTTGTGAAAACCTGTCATATGCAGCTATTGTCATCTTGCCCGACGGTTTGAACTTTACAACACCAACCCTATTAGCATCTACAAACTGACCAATTAGAATCAATATTATTCCTGCTGACAACATTAAATTATCCCTAAAAAGCTCATATGTCCCAAGGCTCTGATACCATCAACACCATAAACACAGAGCTGGCATATCTAAGAACTGACTAACTGTCTGATGAGGTCATAGCCATTCAATGGCTATCATCGAAATATATATAGCATTAAATAAAGGATTATCAGTTCATGGAATTGACTTATGTTTCGTCACTCTCTCTCTCTCTATATATATATATATATATATGTATATATATATATATATATATATATATATATATATATATATATATATATATATATATATATATATACATATATAAATATGTGTGTGTGTGTAATCAGATAAATCCACCTATTAATGGTAGGGTCTAAACCGTATGAAGAACTCAATGCGATCCCTATGTAGAAGATGTGAAGCAAAGTTTAAAATACAAAATATCATAGTAAGAAAATATACATACGTCTTCACTACCCGCCGTCTTCAGAAATAATCAGTTTTGTTTATTGAAGAATACCAAAAAAAACATATATGAATAAGTAACGTTTTATAACCAGGTTGAGGTTGACAAATAGTAAGAATAGGAAGGGGCAGTATAGATCCTTAAGTTGGTAGTAGCAGATCAATAAATAAGCCATCAGGGGATGAGGTATCAAATGACTTTTAAGAAAAAAAATGAAAGTTGCTAGTGTAAATGAATGTAGGTATATTGTATATAAAACTGTTGATGGTCAAAGAAGATTACGGTTGGAGGGAAAGGCGTACTGAGATGAGTGTGTTACATCAAGTAGAATGGTATAGAACAATCTTAAAATGTTTGTTACTTCTCTGTTGAGAGGAATAATTTGTTCTAAAAATATATAATAATAAGTAGAGGAATATAAATGGAACCAAATGGATGTAAAATTTAGATAAAATATAGATAAAATAATATATAGGTAAGAAAATACTAAAGTTTGTGTAAGTATTGTATTCTGTTAGAGTGGTTAGAATGAAGTTTTCCCTGTAGAGAATTATATTTTCGAATACGAATCCACATTAATAATCTGGATTTAAAAAAAAGAGGCGGTTTAAATGGATATCAATTAAGCATTTTTGTTAGATTATTGAAAATAAGGTAATATATAGTGCTAAATTATAGTTAATTACTTAAAACAGTTATAGGGAAGAGATAGAGTATTTAATCCATGGATTAATCCTAATAGCTGAAAAAAAAAATATATATATATACATACGCATATATATACACATATATATACACATATATACACGTACACACACGTATATATATACACACACATACACATATATATATATACACGCACACACACATAATATATACACACACATATATACATGTACACACACACATGTATATATAGAGGCATACACGTTTGCATACACATACATATACACACACACACATACATATTCACACACACACACACATACTCACATATTTTTTCTCCTATATCATTTTCTATTTTTGTTTAGTTGTATTTATAATATTTGAATGTCCTTCTAATTTTATGGTTACATACTATAATTAATTCTTGTCTTTTATTTAATAGAGTGTCCTTCGATTTAGTAATTTCAAAAATTTGTTGGCAACACAGTCCACACTCCTTTCTATTGCCCTGATAAGAAATGGCTCTCTTAAGAATCTTCCAAGTTAGGTTATATTTAATATTCCTCTTTTTACAATTATTAACTGCTTCTGCTAAAGAAGTGGTATTACCTAATTGTGTGTTTCGGAAACTGTGGGTGTGTGCATAGGATCTCGATTTAAACGGATTAGAAGTGGATCCAATATAGGATTGATTAGAGTCCTTAGTGGTGAGTATTGGACTAGAAATACATATAGTGATTTATATGATATTACTATGGGCTCGATGGATTCTCCTATATAATTTAAATTCCTCTTTTCCCCACCCCAAAGGCGGTCTACATCGCGATGACTGTCTTCTTCTATCTAACAATCTTAGTCTCTCAGTAATTGAGAGAAATAAAAAGCATATTAGGAAATTCCTCAAAAATTACTATAATCTTACTGTTACTTTTGAAAATAGCACTAAAATGATCAATTTCCTCGACATCACTTTAGACCTATCAACAGGCACTTACCAACCCTACCAGAAACCAAACCCAAACCTCCATTGTATACACTCACTATCTACCACCCTAGTTCCATACTAAAATATCTAGTGTACAATATTTCACTCAGATTATCTAAATTATCATATAATGAAGAAATATTCTATAAAAATGAACCTTATTATAAGGAGGCTTTAACTAGAAGGGGCTACAGGGATAAAATATGTTACATACATAACACCCTGAATACCCCCAGAATACAGCCAAGCATAAGCAACAAACACCGTAGAAAACACCAAAAAGTTAGTGCCAGCAATGAAACACCGAAAAACCTAGATCCTTCCATTACTCCTAATATCCACATTAACACGAATGACACAAATTCTCTAAAAATCATCAATCCTAACGATTTCGAATATTTCTATTACTTGCCTAATAATATTACTACAAACCATACGAAAACACCTAACTCCACTACTCTTAAAAAAGCAGTTAATAATAACATCTTATATCTTAATTCTCACAATGAAACTAATGATATATTACCTATTTCATTAAACCTTCAACCTAACCAAATTACATCCTTACAATACAAAAATCAGAGAAACGTATCCGAACTAGTGTAGATAACAAGAATAATACCAAAATTCCAGTGCCTATCAATAATCCTCCATTCATAAAACTCACAATATCCTCTATAAATCAAACAAAAGGCAATAAATCAAAACTAATACAATTCAAAAATCTACTAAACAATTAGTTCACACTCATAATAACAATCACAATATTATAATTTCATCTGATAACAAAATCTAGCCTCAAACAAAATCTACCCCAATATAATAAGAGGAAACCAATAAGAAACCATAAAAGAAATGTAACATGGTATAACGCTCCATTCAACTTGCAAACTATGGGCAAAATCCCCCAAATCTTTTACAATTCTCGATAAGCATTTCCCACCTAACCACAAATACCATCAAATCTTAAACAGAAATACAGTAACATATTTTTGCTCAACATCGAGCAATATACAACAAAAAATAACTGCATATAACATCTCTAAATGTAAAAAAAGCTCCATGTATACCACACACAAGATAACTATGGTTATACTACAACGCATAACCAGAATATTACTACATACCCACCTGCTACATCCGCTCACTCACCTCACCAGCACAATACAGCAGCCTACAACCAAGTACCATCTTCCTCATCCTTAATAGGGACTAAGAATTACATACCTAATCTAACCAATAGCTACCAAAACAACCATGATTCTATAAACGCTATATCCAGTATAATTTCACCAACTAACAACACTTCAGGCCGTGACCACCCTATCGTAAACCCTTCTCTCCCAAATAAAAAGGTAAACACAAATACTAGTACTATTATTGAGAATATAGACAGCACATCTGAAACCCTATATGCAAACGGTTGTAATTGTAGAATAAAAGATAATTGCACCTTAAATGGAAATTGCTTAATTAATAATATAGTATATAAATGTGTAATCACCACTAAGGACTAAGGATGTATATGTATGTGTGTATATGGTATGTGAAAGTGTGTGTGCGTGTATATATATGTGTATGTATGTGTATGTATATACGTGTGTGTATATATATATGTGTATATATATGTGTATGTATATATATATATATATTTTTTTTGCTATTAGGATTAATCCATGGATTAAATACTATATCTTATCCCTATAACTGTTTTAAGTAATTAACTATAATTTATCACTATATATTACATTATTTTCAATAATCTAACAAAAATATTTAATTGATATCCATTTAAAGCTCCTGAAAAAAAAAAAAACAGATTATTAATTTGGATTCTTATTCGAAAATATAATTCCCTACAGGGAAAAGTTCATTCTAACCACTCTAACACAATACAATACTTACACAAACTTTAGTATGTTCTTACCTATATATTATTTTATCTATATTTTATCTAAATTTTACTTCCATTTGATTCCATTTATATTCCTCTACTTATTATTATATATTTTTAGAACAAATTATTCCTCTCAACAAAGAAATAACAAACATTTTAAGATTGGTCTCTACCATTCTACTTGATGTAACACACTTATCTCAGTACGCCTTTCCCTCCAACCGTAACCTTCTTTGACCATCAACACTTGTATATACAATATATCTAAATTCATTTACACTAGCAACTTTCATTTCTTTTCTTAAAAGTCATTTGATACCTCATTACATGATGGGTTATTTATTCATCTACTACTACCAACTTAAGAATATATAGTGCCCCTTCCTATTCTTACTATTGGTCAACCTCAACTTGGTTATAAAATGTTACTTATTCATATATATTGTGTTAATATATATATATATATATATATTTATATATATATACATACATATATATAATATATATGTATTTAAAGTTTTTATTTAGAAAATTTCAATTGTTATCAGTAGAGCTCCAACTATCTTAACTAATACTTCTCAGGGAAATATGTATAACGGAGTTTTAAATATATATATATATATTTAATATCCACTTCCGGATATTAAACAGTTGAAAATTCTCGCAGTAGAACAACTCTAATCCATAAATATGAATACAATAACACCAAGTTACAATCTATTACTATAACAAACATTCAATGCAAATATAACTTAACATATGTAATGGATGTGAAATCTGTAACTTTCATATTCTACACACATACAAATTTGAACTATACAGAAAATATCATCGCATTCCATCCACCATAATACACTAACATATCCGCTTAAAGTGCTTGTATTTTATGTAATACCTTGCCATACATTACTCATATATGCATGATACATTTGCTTGTTCCATTCCTTTATATATGACTAACGCATGTACTATCTATTTAATTCAATTATTAGACTATTTTCTTGTATTATCTATCGCATGTATTCCACCCTATGCTTTTAATTTTAATTTTAATTTTAATTTTAATTTTAATTTTTAATTTTAATTTTAATCTTAATTTGAATTATTGTACTATTCTCGTATATTATATGTCGCATCCATTCCACCCTGTAAACATGAAACTGTTGTCCACAACATCAATATATATCCATCTGTATGATTATTCAGTTAAATAGGAGGTTAATTATATGTACAAACATTGATAATTCTCCGAGGACGCCAAGCTTAAGTTTGGAATAAACAATTGATTGTCAGCGATTAAATGCTGTAAACATAACTTTGATACTTGTGTATTCTATATTACTGCTCTGTAAAACAACTGATGTTCTTACATTGAGCTATTTCTCTTACTGGTAATAAGGTAGTATTAAATTACAGACCTTTCCTGTTTATAGTTGTTTATAGTATAGTAAATACATAACTATAAATAGTATATTTAATATTATATATATATATATATATATATAAACTGGCGTAAACACAGATTTCAACCGTTAAGTAATGTTTTAAATTAATTCTCTGCGAGCAATGCATATGTAAGATTCATAATATCTGTCTAATGTGAATAAAAATGCTTGCCAATTTAAAGAAGTAACACACTTATCATCATCATCATCTTCCTCATCATCTTCCTCAGCATCATCAATATCATCATCTCATCATACTAACTATGTATATACTTAATTTGTATTAATACAACGTGCAAGTTTTTGCTATTGCCATAACCATGATTTGAATATAATTGTTGCGGTATCAAATAAGTACTACTACTACTACTCCCAACCCCTAACACCCACCATCTCCACCACCACCACCACTATTTCTGCTGCTGCTCTGCTACTACTACTACTACTACTACTACTACTACTACTACTACTACTACTACTACTACTACCACTTCCTACACCTCATCCTCTACAACTGCTTTACTACTGCTAAATATTGATATATATATACAAGAGAGAGAGAGAGAGAGAGAGAGAGAGAATAAAAGAGAGAAATAGAAAAAGGGGGTAGAGAGTCAGATAAACTTATACTTCCAGTATGTGCGTGAGATGCCACACATAGCAACATTCTCGTTTTCTTTCATTTCCAATTGTCGTATGTTATGCTATTTCGTTCTTCCTTGTATCTAGTCTTTTGTAATTTTCCATCACTATTTCATTCATTGCTTTCTTCATTTATTATACATTCTCCACTCCAGTCTATCTTTAACTGCTCTATTTCATTCCTCTATTTATATTTCTTCATTTATTTGATCTTTTTCTTCATGCTTTTGCAATATAAGCAGTAGTTTTCTTTGCGGAGACGATGTATTGATGAAATATGGATTTCCTCCTTATCATACACCAGTGATTTTCCCATCCACTTATTTCATACTTGAAGAATTTAGCTTCATTTTCACACATGATTAATCACATATCTGCTAACATAAGCCTTTGACATATGCACTGGGACTCCTCGGAATGCATTCCTCTATCCCAAAACTATCCATTTATTTGGATGCTATATATTATTATGATTATTATGATTATTATTATTATCGTTGTTGTTGTTGTTGTTGTTGTTGTTATGCTTATCATCATCATCATCATCATCATCATCATTATTATTATTATTATTATTATTATTATTATTATTATGGACACTAAGAACTTCCTGAAACTAAGCGATCATCTTTGCTTTCTAGTTTTCTGCCTTTTTTCCCAACGATTTCATTTCCAAGAATCAATTTAATGCATTGTTCCGCGTAAGAGTTAGAAAGGGAACGATAGACATATTGAATATAGAATAGGTGGAGCGACTAAGAGAAAATACACCTAGATTAAAAGATTATATTGTAATCAATAACACGCTAGGTTTGCAGTGTAATATAAACATTATAACATTATGATTTCTTATAAATAGCGGGGCTGCAAAGTATGTATGACCACTATGAGTTTTGTACTATATATATATATATATATATATATATATATATATATATATATATATATATATATATATATATATACAAAGTATGTATGACCACGATGAGATATATATTATACATATATATATGTGTTTGTGTGTGTGTATGTTCATACAATAATAACAATAATAATAATAATAATTGTTTCTACGTTTGGCACAAGGCCAGCAATAATAATAATAATAATGATGATTTCTTTATTGGCCACAAGGGCTGACATCAAGAAAATAATTACAGACGGCACAGGACGGTACAGGACTGTACGAGGTGGGTTTTGTTCGTGTAAAAATTGTTCTTATTTATATGAGAAAAGAAAAAAGAAAAAGACATAGAAACATATATATAAATAAACAATAACAATGAAAATTGAAACAATGAAACATTCCCCAATTAGGGAGAAACCTCCGAGGGTTACACTTGGCGAAAACCACACAAAAGACCACGGCCATCCTGACCACCAGGGCAAGCGCCCTCTCTCAATTTTTCCATTTCTCAAACTACAGGCGTATATTCAGAGCGGACCATTCTCGCTACATTTACCCACCTTTCAACAAACTTGCTAGAAGACAGCACTTGCCTCTCCACCCTGATTTTCCTCTTCAAGTGAAACTTCAAAAATTTAATTAGGGATTTGCCGAAGAAGAAAGTGTCTGTCTTTAACCCCTTCAACCTTGTCCACCATACAATCTCTTTCGCCATGGCCACCAGACAGATGAAAACCGCCTGCCCTTTCTCCTCGAAGGAACGGCGAGACCATCTGCACAATGGACTCAGTCGATAACCGGATCAGTCCTATGCACGACAGCAAGTGCTCCACAAGTCAGCAATGCTCCGGCACTGAACGAGTGTGTGCACGACGGTTTCGTTGCTTGGCGGGCATCTCGGACAAGCTCGGCTTACGGCACTTCCGTGCCTGTAGAGCTTATCTCGAAACGTTGCTGCCCGTTGGGTGTCCAGGTCAAGTCTCGCGGTGGGTCCCGGCATATTAGAATGATAGGGCGCAGTCAGTTTCAGGGTCAGTAAGGTTCTCCCAACCACCCTCACACAGATATCACGTCTGCTGCCGGTGACACTCGAAATTCCGCATTTGCGTGGAATTGGTGCAATATAATCACCAACGTTAAGTGCTGCTGAAAATGAGAATTTCACTGGGTGCCGGTTGAGCTGTGTTTAGTATTTATGGGTAGTTGTGAAAGAACTCATCCAGTGCCTTGAAGAATATCCCGGGTAAGTTGGTCCGTATTTACTTAAAGTAAGGCGCTTTGAACCATGTTATATTCCTCGATCTAATTCTAGGGCATCCTCTATACATAGGTGGTATAGATATGTTGTCATGCTGTGTGCTGCTACGGTATTCGTCATGGTTGTTTACACTCCTATGTTGAATATTGCAAGGTCTATCAGTCCTGTAGGAGTTATCGTGGTTATTGTCTATACTAGAGCGTGGAGTAGTTAAGACATGATATTTATTCCTATTCCTATTCACTGTGCTACTATAGTTGCAGGTGCACGGTTCGGCTGTTCCTACGTTGTATGTACGCATACTGTCTCTCTTCCCTGTTTGTCCTTATGTGTTGATTGTGTCGTGTTCCTGTCTTTAATATTCTTATTTCCTGTATGTTACTGATGTGAACATTGTTTCACTTGTTATGCGGCCTATCATTCCTTCGTGTTGTATTATATTTATCTGTCATTTTGGTATTCCTATCACTAGTATTGTCCCGGAGCCTGTCACTGCGTGTTCGTCCGTGGTTAGTATGTCAGTTGTTGCATGTATTTCTACTCGCGTCCCTAGGAGTCCTGCGGCTAGGTCTGTCCGTATAAGGGATGCATTTAATGCCTTCTACATAAACAGCCCTAGCCTGTGCCTCATTATAATATTAACTCCCTTAACTACGCTCCCAGAACCTACTAGCGTATATATATATAGTAGTTAAGGGAGTTTCAAACAGAGTGTCTAAATATATATATATGTATGTGTGTGTGTGTGTGTGACTATGTGTGTTTGTATGTGTGTGTTGTGTGTGTGTGTGTGAGTGTATTTCTTTTATACTCGTAGAAATATTATATATAATTATATATATATATACATATGCATACACACACACACACACATATATATATATATATAGGTGTGTGTATATATATATATATATATATATATATATATATATATATATATATATATATATATATATATATATATATATATATATATATATTTAATACGTTATATGTATTTAATTTTTTCCGTATAAAGGAAAAATGTATATATACATATATCCTATATTATATTTAGAGATTAAACTCATAGTCGTTTACAATTAATCAGCTCAAAGAAAGAGGCATTTCGGAGCAGTGAAATACAAGTTATATATTAATATATATGATAAACACAAAACGTGTTTGTATTGTAAGAGACAAAGTTAGCTAGCATGAAATAAACTAATTAAAGTGAATACAATGTGTCTGTCTCGATATAAGTCAATAAAGACAAGCTTATATTGGCAAAAGCCAATCTCTAAATATAATATAGTATATTGCTCCTTAACTGTAGAGCTGATCTTTAATCCCGTATAAACGGCTGTTATTTCTAGCACCGGGAATACGGGATGGCTAGTATAGCTGGCTACACCACGTGTAATCAGACCTGCAACATTTTTGAAGGTGGAATGTACTCATTTTACTGGATTCCTGTTGATAAGCACAGAAGATTTGGATATTTCACTTTTTATTTCAATTCCATTTCGATTCTCGTTATTTTTCAATTCATGTACCATCGTTGCGAAACATATTTGGGTTTTGAAGTTCAAATTCATCTACGGAGCGGGTTTGGATTTTGAAATTTAAATTTGTCCAGGAATCACGGTTTTTGCCAATATAAGCTTTGTGTTTATCATATATATTAATATATAACTTGTATATATATATATATATATATATATATATATATAGTAAGAGAAAACAAAGAGCGATTATAACATCAATCAATTTCATTCGCTGACAGTGTTTCATCCATGCCATGGGGCAGGACTCATCAGAGCGTTGAAAAAAAAATACAATAATGAAGATAAGCTCTACCGACCTATATCATAAGAACAATAGATATATGGTATAGGATCATAGGATAATGGTGAGAATGGAGATGATACATAATAGGGTTGTTAGTAAGGAAAATTAAGGAAAAATAAAATAAACTGAAGTAATCACACAAGAGACAGATGCATGTGAAGGAATCAGTCAAGGTGATAAAGAAAAAAAGAAAAAGAAAAAAGAAAGAATACTCAAAAATAATTAAAAAATAAATAAAGAAAAAATTAGAATAACATAATAAAAAAGTAAAAAAACAATAATAAAAAATAAAAAAATAATAGTAATTAATTAAACATAATTAAAAAAAAAATAAATAAATAAATAAAAAAAATAGTAAAATAATAAAAAAAATATAATAATAAATAAATAAAAAAGTAATTAAAAGATAATAATTAAAAAAATTAAAAAGATATTAAAAAAATATACATATTAAAAAATATATATATCTTAAAAAATATATATTAAAAAAATATAAAAAAATAATTTTTTCTACTATTGGCACAAAAAAGAAATAATATTTAAAAATAATTCAAAATAATTAAAAAAATTAGAAAATAAAAAAAATATATATTTAACAAAATGATTAACAAGAGAGAGGGGAAGGCGTAGATGCACACAAAGGCAAGGAGAGGGAGCATGCATTGGTTACAGTCGAATGGATATAGGCCAGATGATTTCCCATGACAAAGAGTCTTATGTCCTATAGTTTCACAGGGTGAGCCGCAGTGCACTCAAATATTACAGTTGTCAAAGTAGGGATATCCAGCAGATAAATCACAATAGGACTAGGCATCAACCGGGGTGCCATAGAAAAGTGCCATGTAGCTCTTAAAGTATGGTAATAAGATTCAGAGAGGATTTGATATTCTCAAAATTAAGCATGGTTAGGGTAACCATAAGGTAGTGGAGCTGTGCGGATAAGAGGTGTTAGTATTGCATAAGGATGGGTACAGCACAGGCAGAAACGGGAACACAGGCAAAGCAGAGTAAGTGTATAGAAGAAGCTGAAGCAGACAATTCACAACGAAAAGTTCATAACAGACAGTTCATACATGGTTTAAACAATGTTTGAAGCATATCCGACAAGGGGAACAACAAACATATATATCGTCAGTAGATGGTAACTCACGAAATGTCACAACATATATAGACACATGTATATATATATATATATATATATATATATATATATATATATATATATATATATATATATATATATGTATATGTCCTTCATAGATGGTATACCAGTCCTGTTCATACATCCGCATTTACATCTCATAACGTATGGTACTATATGTTATGAGCCGGTGTTCAAATCGAAATTCTCATATAAGTAGTGCTCCAGTTTGCGGTATTATAGAATTCACAATCACCCACAGTAATGCACATCTAATTCCGTGTTCCGAGGGTATTATTGTCGGAGCATTGCATGAACACACGTTATAGCAGTAGCCTGTTGACTATTCACATGAAGCACGTTGTTAGACAAACAAACTTAAAATATAATATAATTGTTTCTACTTTTTGGCACAAGGCCAGCAAATACTCAGTACATTACTGGTACTTTATTTTATCGACCCCCGTAAGGATGAGAGGCAAAGTTAACCTCGGTGGAATATGAATTCACATCATAAAGGGACATAACTATATCTAGAAAGCATGGTGTCTAACCCTCTACTTTTAATATAATATAATATAATATAATATAATATAATATAATATAACATGAGCTATAACAAGACATATACAAGTGTACAGACCGATTCAGTAATTCTGCCCAGCGCAACTGTGAGTCAATAAACTCATACATGTGTTCATTAATTAAACAAGACAGCGACCATATGGTGTAGCTCCGCAAAAAATAAACAATGACGATGAACACATACGCACCAAATGATGACGTAAAGGGCACACATAGTGGATATCTCCCTGTTACTCACTATTAAATACGTTAAGGCGAAGGAAGGGAGACTACTCTACCACTTCATCTATGAATTCAAAAATTCAAAAAACTCAAAAATTCAGACCGTAGAAAAAATAATAATAAACTCCTACACCGTATATATTAGCTGTATTTCTAAGGCAAAGGAAGGGACGCTATACTACCACTTCATCTATGAGATCAACAATCCAATATCATAATCCTACACCGTGTATATTATCCAGAGTAACAATAACATTCGTGCATATGCAAATAAATATTATGGGACCTATGTAAGGTCACCAAACCAGTCAAACTGATAATACGAAAGCCATTAAATCGTTATTAACCTAGAGTAAATTTATATGACTATAATCAACTGTATTAAATTTATTATGGGGTATGATATAAACATAATTTTTAGCCTGTAGGTTTAACGGCAGAGAAACGGTATCCTAATATATAAGTATAGGTAGGTGGTCTATTCCCGCGGTTGGAGACATAGTCTTTGCCGAATGGGGGAGTGGGAAGTATACGCAAGGCATCTGCAAGAAGGGTCATGACATGGGGCTAGATACTTTCATAGGAATTATTTTGGATCAAGCCCGATGGGGCAGGTAAATTCATTACCTCGCCCATACAATACCTTCCATTATCCAGGAGATACACCCATTGGGATGCAATAGTATTCATCAGTGAACAAATACTCGACTAATTGAAGTTAGAATTCCCTCCATACAAGGGGAGCATAGATGGTTTGAAGGATTAAGGGGTCAAAGAGTTGAAGGAGTACTACGGAGTTATAAGGGAGGAATGAGTGATACAAAGCCTATCTAGTTAACTGGCTTAAAGTAGTAGAAGGAACTAAGGATCATGTGTGGACAAGAAGAAAATATTTCAGATTTCTATTGAGTAGGTTGCATCTAGAGTATATTATGGCATGGGACTCTAGAAGGAACAGGTTACATGTTCTGCTCGGTGGGCTATATCGTGTAGATTTAGTCACCAATCTCCAATTAAGGGTATAAGTAATACCAGCATTTTTTTAATTCTGAGACATACCCGGCCAAAGAGGTGGTATGCTTGAGCCTTTCATAACTAAATGTGTAATTATGGGAGTTGTATCTTGTCTTAAAGGATGTGGAGGTTAAGCCAATGTGAGTTTTGGTAGAGGTAGCCGTTATAACATCGCATGCATAAACTATATTCCTCATGAGGCAGTTGCCCTTCAGAGGGCAACTATCACTCCGTCTACAATTACAGTTGCGGTTTGTACTGTTCAACATGCGTCGGGTGGACTGGTTGGTTGTACTATCCCGACATTATATTTGTAGATCTGTTGTGTCGTTACCAGCGTCAGGGACCTCATTTCCCAATGGCTTAGGTTGTTGCTGGTTATTTAAAGAGTTGATGGTCTCAAACCCTACCCTAATTTTCCTATTATTAGTGCCTGCTAAGTGGGAAGCTAAGTTAGGGGTGGTGGAATATGATAGTTTAATCCTATTTTAGTTAATAATACCATGATACCTACTGCCTGGCGGGAAATTCATTTCCAAGATAGAGACGAAGGTTCGGGTAAGGTTGGTTACGATTTCAGAGTTATATATATATATATACAGAGAGGGAGAGGAAGAGGGGGTGGAGGTGGCGAAAGAGAGAGACTTAAACATATAACCTTTTTTATTGTAGATTAACCATTTATGTAGCTCATTTTAACTAAAGGGTATATATGTAAGTTTAACAATTCAAACCTAATTTATAAGCTAGCCAGACATTATGTAAGTTTAACAATTCAAACCTAATTTATAAGCTAGCCAGACATTATGAAGCCCTTGATGGTAATGATCAATTATGCAGAATCTTGGATAATCATAATGTGAGGATTACTACAGAAATGCACGATAGGCCTTAAATGGTAATAACAAATAGCCTTACAATTAGTTCGAAGTACTAACTCATATTGTTTATATACACAGACAATCTTCAGCTAAACACTAGTTGTTGATGAGATGTGTAGCTCTATTGAATTTATGCAAACACATTAAATTGTCCTGAGTTGTTTCACCTGAAACATATATGTAATATTTCCCGCAAGTTACCTTAAATTCATTCAGATATTTACTTTATTATACAACTCACCAGTAATTCATCAATTAACATTTAATACTCTCTTGTCAACATTACTTAAAACATTTGATGAGGTAAAGAAAAGAAACCGGAAACATCTAAGCCGTCTCTTAATATTATTTCAGAATGGTTATGTTGAATTCAGCAAAGGATCTCGAGTTGACAAAGACATATAGATGTTTCGAATGATTATACACATTCGCGCGCTGCTCAAATGTTTAGCAAGTGAACAATATATTCACCACAACCACACACGCAAACACAAACACACACACACACACACACACACACACACACACACACACACACACACACACACACACACACACACACACATATATATATATATATAACGAAGGAAATGTGGTAAGGAACCAGATGGACCATAACGCACCAAAGTACTCAATACTTAAGGTAGTAGAGTGGGTAATAGGAACAAGTATGACCTCGACGGCAGAGCTGAAGCCGTTTCGACGGCTAATTCTGGACTCAAGAGTCCAGAATTAGCCGTCGAAACGGCTTGAGCTCTGCCGTTGCGGTCATACTTGTTTATATATATATATATATGGGAGTTAGTTTCTATACAAAACAGTGGTTATAGAGAAAAGGTGAAATTGGAAATAGCACGGAAAATATAATTAAGGATCTCTTTTTTATTTTTTTTTATTTTTCCTTTCTTTGACTCGTCAAAGTGACATTATTGAAAACATGAGAGGGACAATTATTTAAGAAAAAAAAGTTTTACATTGTATATCAAATATATAAATTATAACCGGTTTCCATATATTAGTGAAATCCATCTAATCAAATGTTGAGTATTAAAGATAATTAACAAGAATTAAAAATTAAAAATTAAAATTTGAATTTAATTTGAGGCAAGTTTGTTCATCGTTCTTGTTGTGAAAAAGACTGGGAAAATGGAATATAGTGAGAGAGGTAGTCGTACCAGTAGCAGCAGTAGCATTGAGGGTATTGTGTTTTTTTTTACACAGCACCAAATTGTTTTAGGGCGAGGGAGATATTCTGTAAATATGTGTGCATCTCAATTGTCCTAATGGACTGGTCAAGAGTTCAGATGGGGCTGGAGAAGAGAAGGAATGCATACTAGAGACAAATTATATGGATGTGGGAGATAAATGGGATTGGCAATGTAGGATTGTAAAATAAATTATATTTTGAATTATGGTTTTAGAGAGTATGAGTGTATATTTAAAATACAAACATGTGTGCGTACGTTTGCGTGTTTGCGTGTGAATGTGTGTGTGCGTCTGTGTGTGGAAGTGTGGTGCATGTGCATCTGTGTTTTAGTTTGCCTGTCACCACTCCCTTTGTGGTAGAAAATAAAAAAAAACAGAGCAAATAATCAGTGGGGGCTTTCAATCATGAATTTTTGGTAAATATCTGTAAGAGCAATTTCTTTCATATTTCATGTGGTGTGTTTGTGCGTGAGGGAGAGGGAGAGAATCTAATTAATTCTTGGTTTAAATCTGTTAATACATAGTTTTTTTATTTTTATTCTTTGTTGTTAAAGTCCATTTTTTCTCCTTTCTCTCGCATTGTACGGGCATAAAACAAACAAAACTTATATGTCATATACTACATCTCACTATCATGGGTATTAACTGCACTACTCTCTCTCTCTCTCTCTCTCTATCTCTCTCTCTCTCTCTCTCTCTCTCTCTCTCTCTCTCTCTCTCTCTCTCTCTCTTCAGTCTATCTCTCTCTATTTCTCTCTCTCCCTATATATTGAGATATAGGGGATTAAATAAATACATAGTTACTTTCAGGATATAACCTATCATGTATATCACTTATATTACTTCCAACATAACACGAAATTCGTATATTTTAAGAGAATGAACACAAGTTCATAGTCAATGTTTTACTAATGCCTCACTAAATCCTAAGATTTTATCAGGGAATATTACGAGATATAACCAAAGACGTTCAATCTGTTATTTTCTAATGGCAATCATTTAAAAAAGAAAACCAACCGCTTACATTCTCACACCAGATAGTAAAAATTGCCTACATAGATCCTTGTTGATATTATTTTTAGTTCATATTTGACGCATAGAGTTACGGCCCTTGCCATTCTGAGTTCAAATCACGCCGAGGTTAACTTTGCCTTTCATCCTTACGGGGTCGATAAAATAAAGTACCAGTAATGTACTGCTTAATTGGTGGCCTTGTGCCAAAATTAGAAACAAATATTTTTAGTTCATATTTATGATCGAATAATACATATTCACCACATCAGTCACTATTTCTATGAATACCTATATATATATATATATATATATATATATATATATATATATATATATATATATACAATATACATATATATATATACACACATTTATATACACACATTTATATACACGCATTTATTTATATATATACATACACACACACATATATATTAATGGAGAATCATGAAATATATTTGATGTCGACATCAAAACACCATACCACGTAAACCTATTATATATTATAAATTATACATAAGGCTTATATATATGGCGCAATTTATGTATTTATATGTATATCATTGTCTGCATGCGCATAAAAGCTTTATATGAGACCTTTGGTACACACAATTCATATCATATGATAGATATAATACTTATTGTATAGTGATTGCATGCAGCTAATATGTCTAATTTGTTTATTCGTCTAGTCTATTTATTTATTCATGCTAAGAAAAACTTCAGTTCAATGAAAATTAAGAACGAGTCCAAAACCTTACATTGGCAATTCATTTGATTGAAAGGTAAATTAATACTGAGGTATTAATTTCACTACGGGTAAGTATTGAAGTAGTGTTTAAGAAGTGTTTCTAACGGCAATCTTTGCTTAGATTAGTTTTGTCTACAAAGAGATAAATATGATCCTAATAATATAGCTAATATAATAATATGTACATAATAATGATAACAAATATAGATGTATTAAGAGAGTAACATTCGATGCATTACATTTGTTACGGTTAAAATGGATTGCAGTAATGGAAAGTAATAGCATATATTTATAATATAGCAATATATATTATAAATTATATATAAGGAACATGTATACACTTGAAAACGTCATGTGATGTTTTCAATCACCTACTATTTTTTCTTAATATACAGTTTGTAACTGCGAGAATAGTACCTGCTTTGTCCGCATGTTTAACTGACATATTAGTAGTTGCCTTACATATATATGTAAGTCATCGACCAGTTCTTCCCTTGATTATATATAGTTAACTTTTATGAGGACCTGAAATTGCATTATTTAACTTGAAATATTCGCATCTTTGAAAATATTCAATGAACTAAATTTTGTTTAGACAAAATAGGTTTTTTTAACGAGACTGAGTTAAATGTTTAAAATATTTCATATTATTTTATTTCTGAGCTTACACACACACACACAAAAACACATACACACACACACCTACACACAAACACCCACACACTCAAACATAGACCTCTCTCTTTCACTTTCTCACTCTTCATACACAAAAACACATACTGGCGCACACATACTCACACACACTCTCGCACTAGGAAATAACATTACATTAGAAACACCTTTAGTTTCGTTTTACAATTTACAACAAGTTTACGGAGCAAAATAATGAGATGACGCAGGGTACTTATATTTTGTTCGGAGTTTCCACAAAAGAACGAATCTAGACGAGATATGAATCTTCGTGTACAATACGCTAATTCATATTTTTTTTATAGAATTCAAACTTTATAACATGAGAGATAATAAAAAAAGAAATAGCTTTACTGTGCAAGCATTGGTGTTTACCTCTCGTACAAACATATCATTCTAGAAGCTACATGTTGACTTAGCAGCGATTTGGCGTAAAATCCCATCATTACTAAATGTCAGCATACATGCACACTTGCACATACATACACGTTCACATGTACACACATATATGAGCATGTTTATACACTACCTCTTCCATACATATCGCACTACTAATGCTGCGTTAACTATTCCAATATCTGCAAATGCTATGAGTTAGGAATAAAAACAGTAGTGCTTTAGATGAAGCCATAGTAAATTCTCAATATCTGCACTTACTGAATATTAAGAAGGCTAGAAAGCAAACATCTCGCGCACTCTTATTTGCATCCTATTGCACAAATAAAATCAAGTCTAACATAATGAAACGTGTACAAGTATCCTCTCCAATGGAATAAAATGTGCAAAAGCTTCTATGTTTCCAAGTGATTGTTGAAAATATCAATATGTATCTGCTGACGTGTAATATCAACGGAAATATGAAAGGAATACCACGATAGATTGGTTTAAAGTGTTGTCAAAAATTCTTGAGATATTTCTGTTATGCGAGAGGAAGTATTGAAAAGGGATCTCGCTGCAGGATGTACTTATAGAATTATGAGAACAGAATTCCAGAATGGAACGCCTTATTTTAGATTGTTAATTTTATATATGAATTTTGTATAGTTGATCCAAGGAAAATTTTGATAAATTATATTACAATTATTTTGAGTTGAATTGATTCACATTGTGTGCTCGGCGAACAAATATAGCTAGAATTAAAATGAGAAATGTGGTAGAAATACTTGATATATGGAGGCCAACTGTCATATATGTTCATCATGAATAAATAATAGAAGTAAACTGCGGGAGTTCATGACGAGAGAAAGCGTATCTAAACTAATGATCCGTAATAATCATATATTTGAAACGACTTAAGTTTGTAGAAGACACAAAATAACGAAAGGGGCCACATCTACTTTCCTTTTATTTATTTGTGTTACGCAAGTATTGTAAATGTATTCCAGGATTAATGTAACGTAATTGATGATGACAATAATAATAATAATAATAATCGTTTCTACTTTAGGCACAAGGCCAGCAATTACTCAGTGCATTACTGGTACTTTATTTTATCGAATAATAATAATAATAATAATAATAATGCTTTCTTTATTAACCACATGGGTTTACATAAAGTAGACATTAAGGACAGTACAGGACAGTACAGGACAATGCAAGACGGTACAAATGGGTATTTCTGCGGGTAAAAAAAAAACAGAGGATATAACAATGAAAAATTCCCCAATACGGGGGAGACTTCCGAGGGACATTCGTGGAGAAAGCCCATTAAAAAGCCAGAGTGACCCTGACACTCAGGGCAAGTGCCCTCTCCCAGTTTTCCACCTTTAATTTACAGACACATACGCATTCACTCGGGCCATTCTTGCCTCTCTCACCCATCTTTCAACAAAATGCTGGGAAGAGAGAACTGCCCTCTCTACCCAGATTTTCCTTTTCAAATGAAATTTGAAAAAGTTAATCACGGCATCACCGAAGAGGTAAGTGCTCGTCTTCAGCCCTTTCAAACGTGTCCACCTTATACTATCTCTTTCGCCATGGCCACCAGACAGATCAAAACTGCCTGCCCTTCCAGGCTAAAGGAAGAGGGCGTGGCAATCCTCACGAGGGACTCATCTGATAGCTGGATCCGTCCTACACGCGACAGCAGGTGTTCGACATAAACCCACAAGTCAGCAATACTCGGACACGGGACAAGTGCGTGCAGGGCGGTTTCGTCGCCCTGCGCTGATCTCGGACATTCCCGGCTGACGGCACCACCATGCCTGTAGAGTTTATCCCGAACTGGCAAAGCTCCTCGGTAGCACTGCCAGGCCAGGGATTTCTGGAAGTTGTACATATGCCCCAGCCCGAAAGTTCTTCCGAAGAGATTGGCTAGTTGATTTTCGTCGACGCCTAGAGTTTCCCCAAGTAATTCGTCGTTCTTCCCCTCCACTAATCCTCTATATAACCCCAAGGTGGAGTTTCCACCGATCACATTGCCCAATTGGTCGAGTGCTGTGAGCGCCTGAAGATATTCCAGTCACCAAGCGCTCCATCTCGGTCTTCGCTTGATCCAGGACTGCAGCTCCGTCTAGGAGACGAGCTGGGGAAAGACGCGTCTAGCAAACGCCGATCACACGTGATCACCGTCGAGGAAGAGATGGAGATGTCGTAGCCTGAGAGCGTGTTTGCGCATCATCAGCCACGGCTTGCCCAGACCTCCACGTAGCGGGTGTTGACAGCAGATATACCGCCTGACCATCGGAGCGCGTCCCTTCCACAAAAAGCGAAAAAGCAAACGCTCAAGCGCAGTCAGGCGGGGCTTAGGACAAGGTACGACGGTCAGGCGGTATTAGATGACGGACGCGATGTATGCGTTAGCCACCTCCACTCGACCTTTCAGGGATAGCTTACTCTCCGCCAATTTCTTGGTGAGAGATGCCACACTGCTCGTCACCTCGTCCCAGTTTTTGTCCGTCTGGAGGTCCGGACCGAACCCGACCCCTAGCAATTTAACCCGTCCATCCATCCAGCGCCCGACGAGGCTGTTGGACGGCCGGGACCTGCCTCTCCGTGTGCCGAGCTGCAGGCCCTCTGACTTTTCCTGATTGATCATTTCTCCTGTCACCGCTTCGTTTTCTCTTAGTGTAGTGCTGATCGCCTCGATGTGTTTGGCGTTCGACACCACTACGGTGACATCGTCCGCATATGCTGACACGGATCTTCCGCGTCTAGTTCGTGCATGATCGCCCTCACCGTCTCCAGTTTGGCAGTAATGGCTCGAGAGTCAATACGTACAAGAGGGACGAGAGGGGACAGCCTTGGTGGACCGAGCGTATGGTGTTGAACGGTTCCGAAAGGTGACTGTTCACTCTCACCATAGAGCAGATGTTGCTGTGCATGGCAGCGATCCAGCCTCTGAAGACGGGCCCAAAGCCATCCGCCCTCAGTACTGCCGCTAGGTAACGATGGTCGACCCTATCGAAAGCTTTCGACTGATCTAAATTGAACAAGGACCCACCCGTGCCAGGTTCCTTAGCTACTCTCTCCACGATGTATCGCATGAGGTGGAGGTGGTCATGGATGCATCTGTCGAGAATGGCGCATGTATGCGCCTCTCCCACCAGACAACCAACGACAAGCACCAACCTCTTTACTGGCACCTTGTCTAAAATCTTGAACTCTGTGTTTAGAAGAGTTATGGGCCTGACATTTTCTATGTGATCCCCCTTGTTCGGATCCTTTCTCAGCAGTGCCACAGCTCCTCGGATCACAGAGCTGAGAATTCTCCCGTTCTGTTGCCAGTTGCAGTAGACGTCCGTCAAGAGGCCTCCAAGCAAGTCTGGCATCTGTACGTAAAGTTCATAGTGCAGACCATCCAAACCAGGCGATTTACCCCTTGTGCAGCCAGTCATTGCCTCCCATACTTCAGCGGCTGGTATTGTCTTTTCTCAACACTCCGCCTCAGTGGCCCAGAGCCACGGAGAGTCTGTCGAGGTAAGCACTAAAGTCCATCTCTCGACCCGGCCCGCTGCTGCCCCCGAACAGCTGAGCGAAGTGTCGCTGAAAAGCTTCATACATTTTCCCGTGATCGAGTAGCATGCGCCTGTCGTGGTCCACCAAAGACCGAATCGTAGCTTTGTAGCCACGACGCGCCTCCGCTACTCGGGCCCATTGAACGGCGTTCGTCCCCAAGTGTCTGAGAGTAAGCACCCTAGCTCTGAAAACGCAGCCTTCGTGCTTTGCCTTGAAGAATTGGTCAAGGGCCAATTTCGCAGCAAGTCGAGGCGCCTCGTCTAATGTTTTAAATAGTTCTCCCTCTGCTCTATTTTTCTCTATTACTAAAGCCTTACTAAACCTAATGGACTCAATTCTAATCGTACTTTTCAGAGGAAACCACCACTTGTTGTTGACGATGGCCTCCGTAAACGCCCGCTTAACTAGTTTGCTAATCCGGTCTCTGTAGGCCTTGCGCGCTGGTAAGGACGCGTTTAGATTCCAGTAGCATGGCCTCGTCCATGAAGCCTATCTAAATCAAGCACACAGATCACAAATGTGTGGTCCGTGTAGCTGACTATCTTGAATTGTGGACAGCCTATGCAAGACCTATCTATTTCCCTACAAAATACTCTATCTAGATATGATCTGGATGACCATATGCGGTTTGTCCAAGTCCACATTGGCACATTCGGGAAATCCAATCGGTAGCTGTCGGACAGATTAAAACGCCTGAGCAGGTTGGTGAGGCTCTTGCACTCTCGTCCCCTATCCCCTAATCCCTCACAGTCCCAGCGTGAATCTAAGATCCCGTTCCAGTCGCCCACTAACACCAAAGAGCGGGACGTTCCAAGAAACGTGGTCCTGCCTCCATGACGACCCCAAGCCACGCGCATTTATGCTGCCTATTCTGAGTGAGGTCATGTTGAAATGGACTGGAAAAGATGGGAAAGACCACTTACCTTACTTCTTGTAGAGGAAGGACGGTTTTTTCCATCCTTTTCACTGCTTGTGGCTTCCTCAGGAAGGATGTCCTTATAAATCCTCCTGGAGAGTGCTTGTCGGAAGTCTCCGATGTCTTTGGGGAATTTTTTTTTTAGTGTCGTGTACGTTTTCCTTGTGATGCGAGTGATTTGTATGTGTGGGGGTGGTTTGAACTTTTGGGTATTGTGTAGTATTTCTCATGTGATGCTGGTGTTGTGTTGGATGTAGTATAATAATTGGTTGTTGTTCAAATTTAATGCTTTGTAGTGTGTATCGTTTTGGTTGTTTTGCTTTGCTTGCGTTTGTTGTGGGTTTGATTCTGTTTCGCTTTTTGGTGACTTTTGTGGTGTTGGTGATGGTGGTGTTGGGGTTATGATGGTGATGGCGTTGGTGTTCGTGGTGATGGCGTTGGTGATGCTGGTGTGGATGGTGGCTTAGCTGTCCTAACATTTGTGTTTGATAGTTGATTTGTTTCCCTCTGTATTTTGTTTTGGAGGAGGAAGGAAGAGAAGTTTTTTTCTTTTTTCCCGATACCATTTCGCACTCCTCGTCGTCACAATCTGTCTCCAGTTGCGATAGGTCGGGGAGTGAAAAATCCTCCACAGGCGTTGGTTTTGGTTGTGACATGGTGGGAGGTGTAGGCGCTGGTGCTAGTACCGGCGCGTTGGGTGGTGGTGGTGTTGGTTTTGCTACTGTTGTTGGGGTTGTTGCTGTTACAGTTGCTTCTGTTGTTGCTGCTACAGTTGTTGCTGCCATTTCTGCTGCTGGTGGTGTTGATGGTTGAGTCACTGGGGTGGGTAATAGATGTGGCCTCAACATTTTAGCCTGAGGGCAGAAAGCCCTTAGGTGGGTTCCTTCACCACAAACAACACACCTAGGGTTTCTGCCCTCGACGATTACGGTGAGGTGACTGCCGTCAGTGAGGTCTATTACCTCTGGAATTTCCTCAATGTTTTTTGTCCGCTTGGATCAGGAGCTCCATCCCAGATCCGGACCAGTTCTCCTGCTTTTCTTTCGCTATTTCGATTATCTTGGTGTTAGCCTCGATGCCGGCGAGGACGGCAGCCATTAGCCAGGGAATTTCGATGGCCGGTGGAACGTGGGTCACACTGATCTTCACGAGTCTCTGGCCACAATAGCTTGGGACGAGTCTGAATTCGTCAGTTCTTAATGGGGCCATGGAGTGTCTCTGGCCTCCTATGGTGTTCCAAATAACACGTCCACGGTTCCATATTTCTGCCTGCCCACGTCTGATGTGTGTTTTCTTTTTCCCACACATGTCCCAAAGCTTTTGGGATTTGGGACTCGGATGCCCGTTCCACTCTACGCGATTTTATGTTAATCGACCGATAAGACACGGTGCATAGGCGCCGATGCTCCATTTTATTAGGTGTGGGGGGGGGGGGATGACAATGTACCCATCTTTCTTTACCGTTCTCTTGGCTTCATCTAATTCCTCCTGAGTTACCTGGATTGCTTCGTACTTTTTTGTTGCTCTGGCAAAAGACAGGGTGGTTTTCTTATTCACATTGTTGTTGTTGCTGTTGTTGTTATCGTTATTTTTGTTATTGTTATTTTTAGTTTCAGTTGTGGTGGTGGTGACGTCAGTGGTATTCGATGTGGAAGAGTCCATTCTGGGTGAATCCATTTCGATGTCACGAGATAATTTATTCTTTTTTTTGTTTCTGTTGTCGCTGTGGTGGTGGTGGGGGTAGCGGCTCCAACACCCGCAGTCATTGGTAATGGAGGGAAATGAATGTCTGCATGAGACAAATTTAAATTATTGCTACTGCTTATATGTTTAGTGTTGGAAAACGTAGTAATATTTACAATGGTGGTGTCGGTGTGAGGTGTTAGTTTGTGAGGAAGGTGTGGCTGTCTGTCGGCCATGATTTTTCAAATAATGTTTTTGTTTGATAATTATAAAAGTTTAAATTTTGGGCTCAAGCCCCTAATCTTTTTGAGTGTCCTTTTCCGAAAGCAAATTTTGAGAGCTTATAAATAGTTAGTATATTTTTTTTCCATAAATGGCAATTTTAAACAAACGAAAACAACAAACCTTTGCGGAGCCCCCGATGATACGATTTCCTACGTAGGGCGCCAATAAAAATAATAATGATAATAATAATAATAATAATAATAATAATAATAATAATAATAATAATAATAATAATAATAATAATAATAATAATAATAATAAGTAATTGCAAAGAAAGAACTGCTACAGAAACTGGCTAAGAAATGGCAGGAAAAGCCTCTGTATGGAAAATACCCAGAGCGAGCTAACAATCCTGATGTTGACAAATCTTTAACCCATCAGTGGTTGGCATCCTCTGGACTGAAATCGGAGACTGAAGGACTGATTATATCGGCACAAGATCAGTGCCTGCCAACAAAAAATTACCAAGCCAACATAATAAAAAATGGGTGCAGCCCATTATGCCGTGTATGCAAAAGACAACCAGAGACCATTGACCATATAATTTCAATGTGCAGTCCTATAGCTCCAAACGAATACCTAAACAGGTATGACAGAGCTGCACAATACATACATTGGATAATGTGTAAGCATTTTGACCTGCCCCATCAAAAGAATTGGTGGGAGCATCAACCACCTCCCATACTTGAAAAAGATCACATCTCAATCTTGTGGAACTTTAGCATCCAAACAGACCGAAAAATAGATGCAAATAGACCTGATATAATATTGAAGGACTTTCAAAGGAGGGTATGCCTGCTAATTGATATGTCTGTTCCAATAGACAAGAATGTATCTATAAAAACATTTGAAAAATTGAGCAAGTATAAGGACCTGCAGATAGAAATTGGAAAAATGTGAAATTGAGAACTAAAACAATACCAGTGGTTGTAGGCGCTCTGGGAATGATACCTAAGGGGTCTGACGACTACTTATCGCAAATCCCAGGAAACCCGCGTATAGGAGAAATACAAAATGTAGTACTAATGGGAACTGCCCATATACTAAGGAAGATCCTGTCAATATAAGTACATCACAAGTCTAAACACTAAGGATGCATGTGTGAATATGTATGTTCTTTCTTGAACATGGCGGACCTTGTTGTCTCTTGAGGTCGCTGGTTGTGACTTGGTGATAACTCGTAAGAACATAAAGCAAGATAAATGCAAATAATAATAATAATAGGGAAGAAAAACGCACATGGTGGATACATCGTTATTGAATCTCTCCCCTAAGTTATTCATGTTTACATATTTAAAACAACTGTGATAGAATAATTCTTATTACAAATGAAACATAAGATTACAGTTTTTTTTTAACTCTCAGCAAGCTACAACGCATCACATTATGGCATAGGGCCCCACTATTTAATATTTAATTTTGGATCAGAAATGTTATAGACAAAGGAAAGGAAAATAGCTACGTGGACAGAGAGGCAAATCATTTCAACACCAACACCGCCACCACCATCACCACTACCACACCAAAAGAATCTAGCCAAGTTACTCCAACTTCTATTTCTACTTCAACTTCAACACCAGTACAATACTACGATCACATCACCCGCACCACCACTGCCTCATTATCGCTACCGCCGCTATTCTCTCCCACTACCTCCTGCTAAGATAGAGGTACCGTAGTATTCCCACTAAGTGAGGAAGGCATCAACAGATATAAATAGACTGATTTGATGACCCGGTCAAAAAACAAAAACATAAAAAAATAAAAAATAAAAACAACACGGCAACAACGAAAAACGTAAATAAAAGAAAAAAGAAAAGAAAAACAAACAAACAAACAAAAAAGTCCGACATTCAAACATTACATTACAATGAAACTTATGCTTATTTTTTTAGGTTTTTACCTATTTATTTGTTTATTTATTTATGTTCGTCTACAGCGTGATAATGCCACGCTAAAATCACTGGGGTTGATCAAATCACGGGGGGTTATGAAATCACCGGTGGTTATGTAACCATACATTCAGCAATCCTCGATACGAGTGTTTAAATGTCAAACCTAAACAGTTCAAATAACGGTGAAGTGGAGACTGGAATGTCATGTGACAGACTCTCACCCAGCATGTGCTCCCTGGCCCAGCAGCAGGGACTTTGCCGTCATCCAAATACTGCTGGTGTTGGAGGAATTAGTAGAAGGAAAGGGGCCAGAACCAACTGGACGAAAGAATTGAATAGAACTGTTATGCAATGCTACCTGAAAAGTAACCCCAAGGAGAGGGGCTACAGGAGACGGATGCATAACATCTGGAACGAGATTGGTTTATTTAAATTAGATGAACAAAAATTGGCCGGGCAGGCTCGGGTAATAAGAACTAATGGGTGGATAAGCGAGCTGGAACGAGAGGTACTCAACAGAGAGATTAGATAGGAAACGGAGAGTGGAGTATGCCAGGCAAACGAGCCAGTGGGAGATGAAGGTGAAGAGGTTGAGAGAACGTAGGAAGCATCCGAAGCAGACAATGATCTGAATGCTGAAATAAATAATACCTGGAACAAAGATACGGCCATTGAGAAAATAAATGCTGACGGGCTAGGACATGATTTGGTTGATATCCTAAAGTTAGTGGTAGATGAAATGAACAATGATAGTGGGAAACCTATGAACCTAAGATTTGTAGACAGGAAAAAAGTTAAAAGAAACAACAGCTAAGGTAAACAAAGTCATCCCATACCTTGAGGCGAGGAACCTTCACCAGTGCAACAATATCCTGAAAGCAACAGCAAATGCGGTGAGGAAATTACTTGGCATAAAAGCGAGAGGAAACAACAAACAAGAAAGATCAGAACCTTGGTGGAAGAAACGACTGAATGGTCAAATCAGGGAAATGGGAAATGACATTGGAAAGCTTGAGTCCCTACTGAATGAGACACTACAAAACATAGACACTAATAATAGACTGCAAATAAAGTACAAAACTAGGAGGAAAAAGCTAAATATAGAGGAACTGAAGCAACGCATTGTAGCAAAGGGCGCAAAGATTAGGCGATACGAGAGCAGAGTCAGTCAGGATAGACAGAACCGCATGTTTGACAACAACCAGGAGATGTTGTTTGGACAGCTTGAAGGGAAAGAAAGAGGCAACGACTTGATCCCTGAGGCGGAACAAACTAAGACATTCTCGAGAGGAATATGGGAGCAGGATGTTAAACATAATGACCAGGCAGTGTGGATTGAGACAGTACAAAAGGAGATTAGTGAACAGGAACACAAACAAACTGATTTGAGTATCACAGTTGAAACTCTTAAGGGGCAGGCCAGAAACCAACCAACTGGGAACCACCTGGCCCGGATGGTGTGCAGGGGTATTCGATTAAAATTATAACATCCCTCCACCCGAAACTGTCAACCATGTTCAATGACTGCTTGATGTCAGGTGAGGTACCAGAGTGGTTGACAAAAGGTACCACAGTTCTGGTAATGAAAGACCAAACCAAGGGTAATGAAGTTACCAACTATAGAACTATCTCATGTCTGTCCGTAATGTGGAAACTGTTAACAAGCATTGTTTCGGAGGAAACCTACCATCACCTCAATATAAACAACTTGTTACCGCACGAACAGAAAGGATGCCAAAAGAAGTCCCGTGGTACACAGGATCAGTTACTTATTGATAAGATGGTAATGAGGAATTGCAGAAGGAGACACACTGGTCTTGCCATGGGATGGATAGACTACAAAAAGGCATTCGACATGGTACCTCATTCTTGGATAACCAAAAGCCTAGAGATCTTCAGGGTGGCAGATCACATCAGACAGTTGTTGAGCAATAGTATGAAGTCCTGGAAAACAGAGTTAACATCGGGTGGAGAATCCTTGGGAGACGTGAGGATCAAGAGAGTTATCTTCCAGGGAGATAGTTTGTCCTCTCTATTGTTTGTCCTTGCCCTGATCCCCTGACCATTATACTGCGAAAAATGAGAGCAGGATACAAGTTGGGAAAGGGAGAGCATACCATCAATCACCTCCTCTTCATGGACGATCTTAAGCTCTTCGGGAAGAGTGAGAAGGAGTTGGATGTGCTTGTTGACACTGTCCGTATTTTCAACAACGATATATGTATGCAAGTTAGTATTAGTAAGTGTGGAGTCCTTGTGACGAAGAGGGGTAAATTGAGCAGAAGCAACGGAATCCATATACCAACAGGTAAGATGATAAAGGAAATTGATACTGAAGGGGGATACAAGTATTTAGGTGTTCTGGAGGCTAATGATACCAAGAACAAAAAAATGAAGGAATTGATAAAATCTGAATACATTCGGAGAGTAAGGAGAGTACTAAGGTCACATCTGAACAGTAGGAATGCAATAAGTGCAGTAAATTCCCGAGCTGTGTCTATTATTAGGTACAGTGCGGGAATTCTGAGATGGAATGTTGCTGAACAAAAAGAAATGGATAGGAAGACTAGGAAGCTATTGACTATCTACAACATGTTCCACAAAAGGAGTGATGTCGATAGACTCTACTTAAGAAGATCTGAAGATGGAAGTTGTCTTATCAGTATAGAGGATTGTGTTCAGATGGAGAAAAACAACCTACACAAATACGTGACAGATAGTAGGGAGCCAATGCTCAGAATTGTACTGAAGCAGAGGAAAATAGGCCAGGGGATGTCCAAGGAAGAAATAACAACAAGGAGAAAGAGCAACCTTCATGAAAAATCCCTTCATAGGGCCTTATATAAGAAAAATGAATTTAGAGATCCACAGACATGGAACTGATTGAAAAGAGGAGACCTTAAAAAGGCTACAGAAGTAATGCTAATGGCTGCGCAAGAGCAGGCCCTCAAAACGAAGTGGCTGAAACAAGATATTTAAAAGGAGGAGGCTAGCACACCGTATAGGATCTGTGGAGAGAGATAGGCGACTGTGGCTCAAATGTTATCGGAGTGTAAACACCTAGCTCTGACTCACTATAAAGGCTGGATACATGATGTGATAGGCAGGGTGATCCACTGGCATTTATGAAAAGTAAACAATTTACCACATGCTGAGAAGTGGTATGAGCATAAGCCAGAGTCGGTGATGAAAAACGATCAGGTGAAGGTGCTGTGGGATTTTAGGATACAGACGGACAAGAAACTGGAACACAATAGACCTGACCTGGTGGTTTTGGACAAGGAAAAAAGATCGTGCCTCATCGTGGATGAAGCCTGCCCACTCGACACGAGAGTGTAATAGAAGGAGAGGGAGAAAATTAACCGATCCCAGGACATAAAGTGGGAGGTAAAAAGGATTTGGAACTGCCATGAGGTCAAAGTGGCCCGATTGTCATAGGCGCACTAGATACTATCTCAAAGAGTTTCCAAGGATGGTTAAGCAAAATTGATCCCGCCCCGCTTTTTGGAACACTTCAAAAGGCATGCTTGCTGGGAACAGCAAGAACCCTCCGATACGGCTTGAATATATGAGGCTGCAGGTAGTGGCTTGATATTCATTTCAACAAACTTTCCAGTTAAATAACATCAGTGACTGAGACTCAAAGAACAATAATAATAATAATAACAATTGTTTCTACTTTTAGGCACAAGGCCAGCAATTATCCCAGTGTATTGCTGGTACTTTATGAAAGGCAAAGTTAACCTTATTATTATTATTATTATTATTATTGGCGACCTACGTAGTAAATCGTATCATCGTGAGCTCCGCAAAGGTTTGTTATTTTCAGTTATTTAAAATTGCCATTTATGGAACATTTTTATTGTTTACTATATATAAGTGCACATACATGGATTTCTGAAAAGGACACTCAAAAATATTGGGGCCTTGAGCCCAAAATTTAAACTTTCTCTAATTATCAAACAAAAAATGTTTTCTTTGAAAAATTATGGGTGACTCAGATTCACTCCTTCCTCACAATCCAACACCTCACACCGACACCACCATTGTAAACATTGCTATGTTTGCCAACACTGGAATTGGAAGCAGTAGCAATGTTTTAAATTTGTCTCAGGCAGACGTTCATTTCCCGCCATTACCAATGACTGCAGGTGTTAAAGCTGCCACCAAAACCACCACCGCGACAACCACCACCCCCACCAGCACCACAGCGACAACAGAAACAAAAGAAAATATATATTAACTCATGATATCAAAATTAATTCAACCAAAATGAACTCTTCCACACCGAACACTACTGACGCCACCACCACCACAACTGAAACTAAAATTAACAATAGCAAAAATATCAATAATAAAAACAGCAACAATGAAATTAAGAAAACTACCCTGAGTTTTACCAGAGTAGCAAAAACATGCGAAGCGATCCAGGTAACTCAGGAAGAATTAGACGAAGCCAAAGGAATGGTAAAGAAAGATGGGTACAGGCTCAGCCTCACCCCCCTCCCCACACCTAATAAAATGGAACAACGTCGCCTATGCACCGTGTATTATCGGACAATTAACATAAAATCGCGCCGAGTGGAACGGGCATCCGAGTCCCAAATCAAAAAAGCTTTGGGACATGTGTGGGCAAAAAAAACACACATCAGACGTGGCCAGAAGTATGGAACCGTGGACGTGTTCTTTGAAACACCACAGGAGGCCAGAGAACACTCCATGGCCCCATTAAGAAGTGACGACTTCACACTCATCCCAAGCTATTGTGGCCAGAGACCTGTGAAGGTCAGGGTGACCCACGTTCCACCGGCCATCGAAATTCCCTGGCTAATGACTGCCGCCCTCGCCGGCATCGACGCCAAAACCAAAATAATAGATATAGCAAAAGAAAAGCAGGAGAACTGGTCCGGATTTGGGATGGAGCTCCTGATCCAAGCGGACCATAAAAGCATTGAGGAGATCCCAGAGGTAATAGACCTCACTGACGGCAGCCACCTCACCGTAATCGTCAAGGGCAGAAGACCTAGGTGTGTCGTTTGTGGTGAAGGAACCCACCTAAGGGCTTTCTGCCCTCAGGCTAAAATGTTGAGGCCACCTCTCTTATCCAACCCAGTGACTCAACCATCAACACCACCAGCAGCAGAAATAGCAGCAACAACTGTAGCAGCAACAACAGAAGCAACTGTAACAGCAACAGTAGCAAAACCAACACCACCACCACCCAACGCCCCAGAACTAGCACCAGCGCCTACACCTTCCACCATGCCACAACCAAAACCAACGCCTGTGGAGGTTCCACTCCCCGGCTTATCGCAACTGGAGACAGATTGTGACGCCGAGGAGTGGGAAACGGTATCAGGAAAAAGAAAAAAAAAGAAACCAAAAAAGAAAAACATTCTCTTCCTTCCCCCTCAAAAAACAAAATACAGAGGCAAACAAATAAATTATCGAACAAGAAAGTTAAGACAGAAATGCCACCATCCACACCAGCATCACCAACCCCATCACCACAAACACCAACACCATCACCATCATTAACCCCAACACCACCATCACCAACACCACAAAAGTCACCAAAAAGCGTTACAGAAACAAACCCACAACAAACGCGAACAAAACAAAACAACCAAAACGATACACACTACAAAGCATTAAATTTGAACAACAACCAATTATTACACTACATGCAACACAACACCAGCATCACAGAAAAAGACTACACAACAACCCAAAAGTTCACACCACCTCCACACATACAAATCACTCGCATCACACAGAAAACGTACACGAAACTAAAACAAAAATTCCCCAAAGACATCGGAGACTTCCGACAAACACTCTCCAGTAGGATTTATAAGGACATCCTTCCGGAGGAGGCCTCAAGCAGTGAAAAGGATGGACAAACAATCCTTCCTCTACGAGAAGTAAGGTAAGTGGTCTTTCCCATCTTTTCCACTCCATTTCAACATGACCTTACTCAGAATAGGCAGCATAAATGTGCGTGTCTTCGGTCGTCTTGGAAGCAGGGCCACCTGCTCAACGACCTCAGGTCACTAAACATAGATGCAGTGGCCGTCAGCGAGACGAGAATCTCCGAAGCACGGGCCTTCGCACCGATCTTCGGCGGCTACGATGTGTACGCATCTCCCAGCCGTCCGGGATCGGGGGGAAGGAGTTGCTGTGCTTTTTAGGAGAGGTTTGTATCTCGCCATACGGACCATCTTCCTGGACCCAGAAGGTAAGTTAGTGGTGCTAGACGTGACCAGCGGAGACGGGCAATATTTCTGGCTAGTAGCCGCCTATGCCCCGACAGGAGCAGGGCGGCCTGATTTCTTCCGGCGTCTGGAGACCTTTCTTGGAATGTCCCGCTCTTTAGTGTTAGTGGGTGTCTGGAACGGGATCTTAGATGCACGCTGGGACTGTGTGGGATTAGCGGATAGGGGAGGAGGGTGCAAGAGCCTCACCAACCTGCTCAGGCGTTTTGAACTGTCTGACAGGTACCGATTGGATTTCCCGAATGTGCCAATGTGGACTTGGACAAATCGCATAGGGTCATCCAGATCATATCTAGATAGAGTATTTTGTAGAGAAATAGATAGGTCTAGCATAGGCTGTCCACAATTCAAGATAGTCAGCTACACGGACCACGAATTCGTGATCTGTGTACTTGACTTAGATAGGCTTCATAGACGAGGCCATGCTACTGGAAGCTAAACGCGTCCTTACCAGCGCGCAAGGCATACAAAGACCGGATTAGCGAACTAGTTAAGCAGGCGTTGACGGGGGCCATCGTCAACAACAAGTGGTGGTTTGCTCTGAAAAGAGCAATTAGAATAGAGTCCATTAGGTTTAGTAAGGCTTTAGCAATACAGAAAAATAGAGCAGAGGGAGAATTAGTTAGAAAATTAGACGAGGCGCGTAGCAAAGGCATCGCGACCGACGTACTTGCGGCGAAATTAGCCCTTGACCATTTCTTCAATGCAAAGCACGAAGGCTGCGTTGTCAGAGCTAGGGTGGGTGATCTCAGACACGAGGGGACGAAAGCCGTTCAATGGGCCCGAGTGGCGGAGGCGCATCGTGGCAACAAAGCCACGATCCGGTCTTTGGTGGACCACGACGGGCGCATGCTACTGGATCTCGGGCAAATGTGTAAAGCTTTTCAGCGACACTTCGCTCAGTTGTTCGGGGGCAGCGGAGGGCCGGATCGAGGGATGGACTTTAGTGTCTACCTCGACGGACTGCCGCGGCTCTCGGCCACTGACGCGGAGTGTTGCGAAAAGCCGATAACAGCCGCTGAAGTACGGGAGGCAATGACTAGCTGCACAAGGGGTAAAACGCCTGGTTTGGATGGTCTGCCCTATGAACTTTACGTACAGATGCCAGACTTGTTCGGAGGCCTCTTGGCGGATGTCTACTGCAACTGGCAACAGAACGGGAGAATTCCCAGCTCTGAGAGCCGAGGAGCTGTGGTTCTGCTGAGAAAGGATCCGAACAAGGGGGATAACATAGATAATTTTAGCCCATAACTCTGCTAAACACAGAGTTCAAGATGTTGGCCAAGGTGCTAGCAAAGAGGTGGCGCATGTCGTTGGTTGTCTGGGGGGAGAGGGGCAGACATGCGCAATTTCCGACAGATCCATCCACGACAACCTCCACCTCATGCGATACATCGTAGAGTGTAGCTAGGGAATCTGGCACGGTTGGGTCCTTGATCAGTTTAGATCAGTCGAAAGCTTTCGATAGGTTCGACCATTGTTACCTAGCGGTAGTCCTCAGGGCGGCTGGCTTTGGGCCTGTCTTCAGAGGCTGGATTGCTGCCATGCACAGCGACATCTGCTCTGTGGTGAGAGTGAACGGTCACCTTTCGGAACCGTTCAACATCATGCGCTCGGTCCGCCAAGGATGACCCCTCTCGTCCCTCTTGTACGTATTGACCCTCGAGCCATTACTGCACAAACTGGAGACGTTGAGGGGGGTCCCACGCGAACTAGGATGCGGAAGATCCGTGTCAGCATATGCGGACAATGTCACCGTAGTGTTGTCGAACGCCAAACACATCGAGGAGATCGTCACTACACTAAGAGAATACGAAGGCACACGGAGTGGCAGGTCCATGCCGTCAAACAGCGTCGTCGGGCGCTGGATGGACGGACGGGTTAAATTGCTCGGGGTCTGGTTATGTCCGGATCTCCAGACGGACAAAAACTGGGACGAGGTGACGAGCAGGGTGGCTTCTCTCACCCAGAAATGGGCCGAGAGGAAGCTATCCCTGAAAGATCGAGCGGAGGTGGCCAACGCGTATATCGCATCCGTCATCTACTACCGCTTGACCGTCGTACCTTGTCCTAAGCCCCGCCTGACTGCGCTGGAGCGTTTGCTCTTTCGCTTTTTGTGGAAGGGACGCGCTCCGATGGCCAGGCGGTCCATCTGCTGTCAACACCCGCTACGTGGAGGGCTGGGAATGCCGTGGCTGATGATGCGCAGATACGCTCAGGCTACGACATATCCACCTCTCCCTCGACGGTGATCAGGTGTGGTCTCGGTTTGCTAGACACGTCTTTCCCCAGCTCGTCTCCTTGACGGAGCTGCAGACCTGGGTCAAGCGAAGACCGAGAGGGAGCGCTTGGATACTGGAATGTCTTCAGGCGCTCACCACCCTCGACCAATCGGGCAATGTGATCGGTGGAAACTCCACCTCGGCGTTCTACAGAGGATTAGTGGAGGGGAAGAGCGACGCCGTACTTGGGGAAACTCTAGACGTCGACGAAATCAACTAGCCAATCTCTTCGGAAGAACTTTCGGGCCGGGACCTATGGACAACTTCCAGAAATCTCTGGCCTGGCAGTGCTACCGAGGAGCTTTGCCAGTTCGGGATAAACTCTACAGGCATGGAGGTGCCGTCAGTCGGGCATGTCCGAGATGCGCGCAGGGCGACGAAACCGTCCTGCACGCATCGTCCAGTGTCCGAAAATTGCTGACTTGTGGGTTTATGTCGAACACCTGCTGTCGCGCGTAGGACGGATCCGGCTATCATCTGGGTCCATTGTGAAGATTGCTCCGCCCTCTTCCTTTAACCGGGAATGGCAGGGAGTTTTTATATGTCTGGTGGCCATAGTGAAAGAGATAGTATGGTGGACACGTTTGAAAGGGCTGAAGACGAGCACTTTCCTCTTCGGTAATGCCTTGATTGACTTTTTCAAATTTCATTTGAAAAGGAAAATCAGAGTAGAGAGGGGAGTGCTCTCTTTCCAGCATTTTGTTGAAAGATGGGTGAGAGAAGCAAGAATGGCCCGAGTGAATGGGCCTAATCTGAGTACGTATCTGTAAATTAAAGATGGAAAACTGGGAGAGGGCACTTGCCTTGGTGGTCAGGGTCACTGTGGCCTTTTACTGGGCTTTCTCCACAAATGTCCCTCCGAAGTCTCCCCCCTATTGGGGAATTTTTCATTGTTATTTTTTGTTACATCCTCTGTTTTTGTTTTTTACACGCAGAAATGCCCATTTGTACCGTCCTGTATTGTCGTGCACTGCACTTAATGTCTACTTTATGTGAACCCTTGTGGTTAATAAAGAAATCATTATTAATATTATTATTAGTATTATTATTATTATTATTATTATTATTATTATTATTATTATTATTGTTCTAAGCGGACGTATTTTGCTCGCTCCCAGTAAGTCGCTGTATTTGCCTGTTAAAATTATTTGTTGTTAAATATTTCTTGTTGTGTAAGGGATATATGCCCTTAGACCTTGCTCTGTGAAGGGGAAAGTATAATATTTGGGCCTTTTGGCCCAAATATTTGAACTTTTTTGCATTTAAAAAAATTTACGGAGAAAAAAAAAACATGGCTGAGTCACGCAAGCGCGATATGTATGCTGTCGTGCCACAACGACGTAAAAGTTGTTGAGAGGATCGCTACAGCGAAATAAACACATATTGAAAACACAAGCACCACCACACACAAAGTAAACAAAGACACCAATGATACCAATGGGAACTCTAATTTTAACAGCGACAACGAAAATACAGATAACAAAAAAAAAAAATGACTAATGCAACAACAATATCAACACCACTAACATGAACCGACAACGCCAACACCAACAATACCAACTGCACCGAGAACAACGGTGGCAACAAAGACAACAATGATAACAGCGACAGTGATAACAACAACACCAACAAGAACAACGACAACGACAACAACACTCCCAACGAAAACAAGAAGAGCACTTTCGCTGCGGCAGCAGAAAAAAAGAGGCCATGCTTCAAACAAAGATGAAAAGTTGGCCCAGGCATGGAAGCTCATCAATTAAAAGCAAACCTGGGCCAACTTAACTGTCCCGGTAGAAGCTATTGAGGCAGGGCAGCGCAGAACGGTGCATTATAGATGCATCTCAGTTCAAACTAAAAGGGCAGCTTTAATCCCACAAGAAGATATCGAAGTGGCGCTGAGGTGCATCAGAGAAGACACCGAATACATAGAGAGGGGCAGACAGTACGGCACCATTTCGGTGTTGTTCAAGTCAGAAGCCCTCGCTATGAAACACGCTATGTCTCCTTGCAAAACCAGCAAGGTCATAATGTACCCCTCCCACATGGGAAAAAGAACGGCCCGTCTCCGCATTCCCAGAATCCCACCAGGACTTGACATATGGTGGCTTCTGGGATGTGTGATTCTGGAGGGGACGGATGCCCTATAGACGTGACCAGAACGGCCAGAGAGGACTGGTCCGGGGTTGACCTGGAGATCCTTCTCAAGATCAGGCCCGAGAATGTGAAGACAATCCTGGACCACATCTGCCTTCATAATGGGACGTTTATTCACATTCTGACCGAAGGCAAAAGGCCCCAGTGATTTGTTTGGGTGGAAAAAACCCATTTGCGAGCCTTCTGCCCTCAACTCTGAAACAGGCAAGGGGTCGAAAGGCTCCACTGCAGCCGACGCCGGGGCGAGGACCACAAACAACACCAGCACCGGCAAGACCACCAACATCAACACCAATAGAAAGACCACCACCAGCATTGACCACCCAGGGGGGAAACGAGGAAAGCTGTCAAATCCCCCCTCCCCCCCAAAATACACACACCAATAAAACCATAAACATACATACAGACAAACTTACAGACACAGGCCCCTCATCTACCAGTAGTGAAGATGAGGGAAAACCAAAATCCCCCAAAATACAAAAAAGGTAACACAAAAAGAAAAAAAAAATCAACAAAGCACAATATCACCCACAATGAAAAACGTACATGCCACCCACGCAAACACCTCTCCAATAGCACCAACATCAACATCAACATCTCCATCACCAGAATCTCCCAAACGCAAACAACCTAAACAGACGCAAGAACAAATATACACACAAATATCTGAAACCACAGGCAGCGCACTCACGACAAACACAGACATATCTGAAACAACACCACCAAAACCATCACTACCAGAGCCACGCAAACAAATAAAATCACACCAACAAAACATACAAAACTTCGTGCTCGTCAGGAGGGCCAACAAGGAACTGATGGCCCTCGTAGCACGAAGTGAAAATATACAAAAAGAGTGGGACATTTTTAAATCGAGCACATTTCGCGTGCCGGAAGATTTGGTTCGGGTGCGAATGTCGATCGACTTATACAAAGAAATACGAGACAGCTTTCCTCGGGACGTGGAAACCCCGAACGTAAAACCCACTTCAAGACTTTTAAAGGGGTTCCCAAAAGAAACCCCACCAACTATGGAGTCGAACAACCCGACCATCACAAGAAGTTAAGTAAACCTATCAGATCTTTGCATCTGTTAGCCGGCTGGGAATGGGAGGTGGGGTGGCAGTGCTGTTTAGGAAAGGCCTGGATCTCGAGGTAAGGTCGATCTTCCGGGACCCGGACGGGAAGTTGGTGGTCCTAGACGTGAACAATAAGGAAGGTGGTGCCTTTAGACTGGGGGCCGTCTATGCTCCTAGTGGGACAGGATGGCCGGGCTTGTTTAGACGCCTGAAAGCCTTTCTGGGTACGTCTCGCCCTTTACTGTTAGCGGGGGACTTGAGCGGCATCTTAGACGCACGCTGAGACTGTGTGGCACTATCCGATAGGAGCGAGGAGTACAAAACCCTCAAGAACCGGATCAGCCAGTTCCAACTGTCTGACAGGTACCGACTAGATTTCCCTAATGCGCCAGTGGGGACCTGGGCTAAACGTATAGTGTCATCTAGATTGTATATAGACAAGATATTCATTAGGAAAATAGACAGAAATAGTGTAAGCTGTCCACGTTTTGAAACGGTCGCCTATTCAGATCACAAGTTTGTGATCTGTATGGTCGACCTATATAAGACGCAGAGGTTAGGACCTGGTTACTGGAAGGTAAACATGTCATTTCCGGCACGTAAGGCTTACAGGGACCAGGTCAACAATTTAGTTAAGAAAAAGTTCACAGGGGGAGTCGTCAACAATAGATGGTGGGGGGGGGGGCTCACAAAAGAGAGATTATAGTAATGTCGATAGAGTTTAGCAAAGAAGTAGCGTTTGAGAACAATGGAAAGGTGGGGGAGTTGGTAGATAAGTTACACGAGGCTATTGGTAGTTGCATTGCAACTGACGTGCTAGCGGCGAGAATGGCATTAGACCATTTCTTCAATGCGAAACACGAAGGTTGCATTGTCAGAGCTAAGGCGCGTGCTCTGAGAAACGAGGGAACCAAAGAAGTTCGATGGGCCCGCATGGCAGAGGCGCAGCGTGGTAATAAAACCACGATTCGGTCTTTGACTGACCGAGACGGACACGAGCTGAGCGATTCCAAGCGGATATGTGAGGCTTTTCGCCAACATTTTGCTCGGTTGTTTCGGGGGAAGTGGAGGGTCATAGATGGTGGCGGACCTCAATCCCTACCTCGATGGTTTGCCGCAACTCTCGACGACTGACGCTGGGCGCTGCGAAAGGCCAATTACTTCAGCCGAGATTCAGGATGCCCTTGTCGGCTGCATGAGGCGCAAGTCACCCGGTTTGGATGGTCTGCCCTACGAGCTTTACGTAAATATGCCAGACTTGTTCTACAATTTCCTCGAAGCACTCTACTGCAAATGGCTGCTAAACGGGAGTATTCCCAGTTCTGTGAGCCGGGGCGTAGTGTCGCTGATAAGGAAAGACGAGAACAAGAGGGACACATTAGACAATTGCAGGCCCATAACTCTGCTCAACACAGAGTTTAAGATTTTGACCAGGGTGTTAGCGAAGAGGTTAGATCTTGTCGTCGGACCAACACATAAAAGGCAATACAAAAGGCCAGGGACAGTGGACTTTCCACTGTTTCTATTGCTCGACTCGATGGTGGCAGTGAGTGACTGGCATCATTGCAGATACCTGAGGCCCAATGTCGGTCTTCGCTTGATCCGCAATTGCTGCTCATTCAACGAGACGGGATATGAGATTATTCGTCTAACAAACAGTGAAAGCACAATTTCACCGTTCATGAATATCTGGAGATGCCGCAGCTTCAGCGCATATTTGCTCATCAACAACCATGGCTTGTCTAGTCAACCCCGTAGAGCGTGCTGGCTGCGGATAGACGGCCTCTCCAATAAAACCGGTCCCTTCTACAACCTATTGAAGTTCAAGCGTGCTGATTTGGGGAAGCGTGAACGGGAACAAATTACAACAGTCGCGTGGTAATAGATGACAGAAGCTCTGTACGCGTCCTTTCAGGGATAGCTTCCTCTCGACTCATTTCTGAGTAGATTGGCCAACCTGCTCTTTACCCTGACCAAGAAAGTTCTTATCGGCCGAGAGCTGTTGCTATAGTAGACCAAAAGCATCTTTATTGGTCCGGCAACCTGGCACCTGCTAAATGGCATGGATATGCCACTCGAGCTGCTGCGCTACAAAGCCATGGATTTTTCAGGGTTGATTTTTGCCACTTTCATATTCCTCTAAGAAGGTGCCGACGAGTTTGATACAATCCCGCGGACGTCTCCATATGCTAACACATACCTTCCTTGTCCTGTTTTGAGCGTGATGCTCTCTAACCGAAGCAGCATCTGCAGTTATGAGATTAAAATACGTACAAAACATAGTAGAGAGGTCATCTTTGACGGACTGAACGTTGATCTGGAACGTTTCTGATGATTTGTCGTTGACTTTAACCAACGATAATATGTTTCTGAGCATTGCCGCGATGCTGCCTACGAAAATGGTGTTGAAGACGTTTGCATTGGGGGATAGCTTCCACGTATGGATAGTCGACATTATCAAAAGCTTATGATTGTTCTAAATTGAACAAAGTCAAACCGACGCAAGATTTGCACACTACCTTCTCTATGATATGCCGCATGAGGTGGAGGTTGTGTATGGGCCTGGTCGGGACTGCGCCCGTGTTTGTGGCTCACCTACCAGGCTTAGTCGACAAGCACCAACCTTGTTGCTAGCACCTTGACCAACATGTTAATCTCTGTTATAGCAGATCTATGAGACGGAAAATTATCGATGATGTCCCTTCATCTCCTCTTTCCTCCTCAGCGTATTTATGCCCTGACTCACTGAACAGTGAGTAATCTCATTCCTCTGCTAGTTGCAGTAGATGGCTAAGAGAAGACTGAAGTACAAGTCTGGCATCTCCTCATAGAACATATATGGCAGAGCAGTCTAACCGGGCCAATTGCGTCGCTAACAGTCATCTAGGTGCCTAAGAAACTTGGTCAATGTTATCAGCATATCGCAGCACTCTGCAACTGCAGCCGAGTGTAGTGGCAGTTATTGATGTAAGAACTGAAGTCTGATACGGTTTTCAAACCCCGCTCTCCTCTAAGACTGGGGCAAAGTGCAGGGGAAATACTATACACATTTCCATTGAATCGACGTGATCGTGTTCGTCTCAGGCCGTAATAGAGTGAATTCTGATGTTGTATTCAAGAGATAACATCGGGATTCTACTTACATTCCGGGCGCTCGATTCATGATTGGTGGGACTTTGGAACCAATGTTGTTATTGCAATTTGTTGGCCCTTGGTGTTGGCAGTTGGTGTGTGTGTGTTTTGTTCTCGTTCGCTCTCTTGTGTTGAGCGCAGAAACATTTAAATGGCAACGTTGTCCATTCAGATGCCAATAGTTTCATCTGCATTCAACAAAAACTCGGAAATTCAATCCACCTGGCAGGCGAATGTGTTCTGTGTTTTTGTGGATGTTGTATGATTTGAGGTGGATCAGTGCATCCACACTAATCACAGACAAGTTCTCTTTTCCTTTTCGTCTTACCTCCAGGAGTTTTGTGTTACATTCCTCTAAGTCGATGCAAACCAATACCCAGATGTTTTCTTCTGCTGGGATTCCTGAAAAGTTCATCATCATTCTTATTTATTATTTTCTTTAGTTATTATTGTTATGATGGCAGCGTTGATGACACTTTTAGCAGCGGGAACTTGATGCTGTTTTTTGGTGCTGTTTCTGATTCTATTATTGTTGCTGCAGATGGTGCTACTGACACTGTATTTTACTATTTTGCCGTTCTTTTTTGCGGATGACTCGCACTTCTCGTCAGTAGACGTAAACTCCTCG
>OZ024743.1:110423297-110425797 GCA_964016885.1 Eledone cirrhosa
AAAAATTTACATAGATCTATATGATATACATACCAACACAAACATATATATCCTAGAAACGATCGTAAAATGATGAATTGTTTAATATAAGGAACTGTTTCTTTGTTTTTATTCATTATTTTTATTAATTTATATATATATATATATATATCGTTTGTGATTCGATTGCTGACTTGGTCAGTTCACACTGCTGCACATTAATATTACTACCACAGCGACTATTCGAATTAACATGAGTAGGAATAATCATTGAGCTTCTGTCTTCCGAATTTTCTGTTTCCTGTATATGTCCCACGTGTTCCTAAATGATAATGTTTAAATCAAAACTGATATATATATACATATATATATATATAAATAAATATATATATATATATACATACATGTGTGTGTATGTGTGTATGTATGTTTATATATATATATATGTCTGTATATATATATACGTCTGCATGTATATATATATATATATATATATATATATATATATATATATATATATATATATATATATATATATATACATATATATATATATATATATATATATATATATATATATACATATGTATGTATGCGTCTGGGTATAATTCTTAGTTTTATTACTTATGTATTATTTATGAATATGTAAAAAGTTCACATTGTCATGGAATATTTATGTTATGGCACACATACAATATAGCTCCTACGTATATTATGTTTTGGGAGATTACTTAATGGAAAATACTTTTTTCTAGCTCCGATTTTGAATAATTTAAGAAAAGCTTCACAGAATTTAAAAAGCCACCACATTTCATGGCGAGGAAAACATCTCATCACTAACATTAATTATGTATATATCTCTGACAATTTCTTTTGCATTGCTTCCTTCCTCGTTTAGAATGGTCATCTCTGTAGTAGCGGGAATATACACTCGGCAGTTGTCGTAGAGGTCTAAATAAAATAAGCAATTTCAATCTTGTCGTGTGTTTATTTCATAGCAAAGTCAGATTTTAATAAAAATCTGAAATATGTCTATTAATCAAATAAACGAAATCTAACCTTTAACATTTCACTTTAAAAATCTATCTAACACTGTTGAGACGAGCCAATAATAAAACTGGAGCAAACTCTAGCGAACTGTAGCATTCTTAACAGCAACAGTGTTATAGCATTGAACGTTGTAACACAATATTGAGTTAGCTTGTGATATGAAACACGTGATATGGAAGATGTAAATCGCATCAAAATGGCATTTGCACATATGCATGAACCAATATTGTAATTTCTTGGAACAGCTACCGAAAATTAAATGTTACTTCTTTTGCAATAACATGCATTTGGAGTCTTCTATCAGAGGGCCGTATGTGAAAACAAAAATCAGTTTGCGGCAATGAGAAGCGGAGACAGCCTTACCAGAAAACACTTTAATTCAAAATGTATAGATTGCCCCTACCTTTGCTACTCGTACATCTGTAGCTTGTTTGAAAATGGCTAGAACAATAATCAGATTAATCGTCTTATGATCAGCACCAGTGACCGGAGAAATACACCATATGGACAACGAAGTTTCTCCTATTCCTAAAGCCCGCCACCAACTACAGGACTTTGGGTTACTTTTCCAAAATATTGTTGTGATTACGTGAAGGTAACCTGCCAAAATGTCTTATGGGAGGAGAGAAACAAATAGAAATGGCAGAAAATAAACAATAATAGCATATTTAATAACTAGATCCTCATGCATCTCACAGGAATATATCGCGTTACTCTCTATTAAGCAGGTGTCCTGATAGTCAAGGTGGGCTTACTTTAGTTGCTATATCTGATGAAGTTTGAGGAATGAAATATTGTACTAGAGGAATATCAAACACCCATAAACGAAAGAAAAAAAATGTACCTGAATAAAACAAACAAATACAAGAGTCTATGAAGGGCAGAGTTTGCCTCCCCGTCAGATGTGGTGTTGTTTATGACAAGGACTGAATCAAAATCGTGGAATTTTGAAAATGGTGTTGCATTTTGCTGAAGTCACATATGCAAAGATTTTAAGGAATGGTGCGCCTTGGATTTTAAAGATGCCTTATGCAGTATTTCGACTAAGGTAACAGCCCGCTTCAAATGTAAGATGTAGCCTTAATATTTAAGTCGTTGAGATAAGTATACAGATATGTATAAACGTCTAATTTGGATTAGAGTTACAGACCATTCGTCGATCTATAAATATACGAAGTTTCATTCTCGCCAATTTGGCTAGTTATGCCTGGTAAACCATATTAGATTAAGATTACGAAGAAACTGATCGAACATGGAACCAAATGATTGTGAATCGAAAGTTTTAATCAGTCGACCATGTTGCAGTTGAATTTGAAAGCAATGTTTCTTAGATATTCTGATAATCCCTTTGTGGTAATCTGCTGATATCTGTCTGTGTGATTAGTAGCTGTGTTTTGATACTGCAATTCGTTTTTGCACTACTTCTTATTTATCTAAATATACATCTCCATATGATGTTAGGCCTCCATAT
>OZ024743.1:110430797-110443297 GCA_964016885.1 Eledone cirrhosa
ATTAGTGTATACTAATGTTAATTTCGATCATTGGGCCATTAACATAAAATGGGTGGTGTGTTTACTCGATTAAATCAGCGACATTTCGTGACTTGTATTTGATTCATATTTGGCTTTCATTATTTTATTGGCAGTATCAGTCGAGGGTCGGACTCCATGCTTTCCAGTATAGTTACGTCCCTTTACGATCTGAGTTCAAATCCCGCCGAGGTTGACTTTGCCTTTCATCCTTACGGGGTCGATACAATAAAGTACAAGTAATGCACTGGGTAATTGCTGGCCTTGTGCCTAATGTAGAAACAGTTATGCTAGAGGTTAACTTTGCCTTTCATCCTTACGGGGTCAATAAAATAAAGTACCAGTAATACGCTGGAATAATTGCTGGCCTTGTGCTAAAAGTAGAAACAATTATTTTATCATAGATGGAATAATATACCAGTCATTTAATGAGGCTGCTTTCAACGGATAACACCTCACCCTATTTTGTGTCTTTGGGTATAAGATCGAAATTATTATTGGCAACACGAATCATATTTCTGCTTCAAACAGGAATAACATAACTCATATGACTTACATTGTCAGGTTACTCATTAACATACGGTTGATGACAATATTGACATGATTTCCTCTCGTTATTTTCTATTTTACATTCATATTAAACGGAAAATAATAATTAAAATCTATTATCAGTGAAAACATTGGTAAAATTTATAGAGCGATTTGACATTAGAAGACTTCCATTGCATAAATCAATACATTAATTGGTTTTCACAAACATTTGTCATATCCTTATTAAATTGAATTCCTCAACTCGTTATACCAGATAATTCCACTGAATGATAGAATAAATGAAATTGTGTATGAATATACATATATAGGGTTTCAAGCATGTTGATATGCAATCCAATTCGTGAAAATGAATTTGTATTTTCGTAATTCATTAATTTCCCTCGGCGAGTGTTTATTTGCTGTGTTTGTTGTTAAAATTATTCTTTTTTTTTTTATGTTCATATTGATATTACTGTGTTATTTGTTTTTCCCTGATGTTGTTATTGCCGTTTTGTTTTTGCTTCTGTTCTGTGACGTTGATGTTTTTTTGTGAAGTTGCTGTTTTTGTGAGGTTGCTAATGGTGTTTGCATTTTTGTAGACACTGACCAGTTTCTGATACACCAGTCTTCTGATTAGCTGCGAATAAAGGTTCAACATGAAGTCACAATTGGTATGTGGTGTAGTGTCATTTCTTGGATCTTTATATTTCACCAGTCCCAACTTATGCAGGTAGGCATTTCAATTGAAGTTATTGCGTTTCTCCTCATTTATGACAGGTTGTATTTTATCAGAGATATATTATATAATTCTGTTGCAGTTTCTTCGTATTTCAAATGAAAGATATCAATTGATATTGCTTTCAGAAACTAACGCCAATTATTCTTCAGGAATTTCCAACCACGTTCTATGGAGATATTCGTATATATAACATTTTTCACACCCTTAAAATAAGAACATCATTATTCGCATTGCTCTTATTATCATTATTGGGATGGTGATTTGACAGTATCAGAGGAGAGTCGGACAATATGCTTTGCGGCATATAGTTATGTCCCTTTACGTCCTGTTTTCAAATACCGCCGAGGTTACCGTTGCCTTTCACCCTTACGGGATCGATAAAATAAGGTCGTTGGTTCGGTTTAATCGATTTCACCCATTCCCCAAAATTGTCGGCCTTCTGCCTAAATCAGAAACCATTAATATTATTTTTTTTATTTGTGTTGCTGTTCTTGTTCTTGTTGCTAATATTATTAAAGGGGTTATTAGCTGTTCAATCATGTCGCTATTAGTTTAAATTTCATGCCTTACCTGGATGCATAGGAACACCAAATTTCACATTAGATAATAATTAGCGAAAATCAACCAAATATGATATATTAAAATACAGTATTTGACTTCAATATACATACATTCATAATTGAATGCATGCAATATATATGTATGTATATATATATATATATATATATATATATATATATATATATATATATATATATATGTGTGTGTGTATATATATATATATATATATATATATATATATATATGTGTGTATATATATATATATATATATATATATATATATATATGTGTGTGTGTGTGTGTATATATATATAGACAGATAGATACATTTTTTTCGAATTAGATCTTTTTCGAAGGGTCCTCGACCGGGCGCACGTGACTGTAGAGCTTGTCTCGAACTGGTAGAGCTCCTCGGTAGCACTGCCAGGCTAGAGACTTTTGGAAGTTGTACATTGATACCGGGCTGAAGGTCCTACCGAACAGACTGGCCAGTTCGTCCTCCTCTACGCAAAGAGTTTCTCCGAGCGCGTCGTCGCACTTGCTGCGGACCCACGCTCTATAGAATGTCGAAGTGGAGTCTCCACTTATCGCCGGGTACGTTTGCCAGAGGACTCTTGCGCCTGAGCACATTCGATGTGCCAGTCGCCCATTATAGATACATACATTTCTTTATTAGCCACAAGGGTACAAAAGGAGGGGACAATTACAAATGGGGAGTTTACATACACGTATATGAAAATAAAACTATTAATAAAATAACAAATAACAACTGAAATCCCCAATGGGGGGGGGGGGTTACACAAGGGTTGTGCACACACAGAAAAAATGTACAGCCTTCATCTCCAGGAGCACCAAGAGTGAGTATTGCCTTCCTCTCTTCCTCTTTTTCCTCAACCTACATGCTTATATAGAGAGAAGGCCCAACCACTCGGGCCATCTTTGCCACATTCACCCACCTTTTATAAAATTTGGTGGAGGACAGCACCTCTATCCATCCTGATTCTTCTTCCAAAATGATATTTGAATAAAATGAATCAGTTGCTCGCCGGAGAGAAAGGTGTCTGACCCCAGCCCTTTTAACCTCGTCCACCATATAACCTCTTTCACCGTAGCTATCAGATAAAGGAAAACCGCCTCTCCCTCGTTTTTGAAGGAGGGTGGTGGTTTGATCATGACAATGGACTCGGTGGTCAACTGGATTGGTCCCAACCGCGACAATAGTCGTTCTACATAGCCCCACAGGTCGGTAACGTGTCTGTATAGCTTGTCTCGAACTGGTAGAGCTCCTCGATAGCACTGCCAGGCCAGGAACTTTTGGAAGTTGTCCATTGGTCCCGGGCGGAAGGTCCTACCGAAGAGACTGGCCAGTTCGTCCTCCTCTACGCCTAGAGTTTCTCCGAGCGTGTCGTCGCACTTGCTGCGGACCAACCCTCTATAGAATGTCGAAGTGGAGTCCACTGATCGCCGGGTCCGTTTGCCAGAGGACTGTGAGCGCCTGAGAACATTCGATGTACCAGTCGCCCATTTTCCTCAGTCTTTGCTTGACCCAGGACTGCAGCTCGGTCAGCGAGAGGAGTCGTGGGGGGCTCTCCCCGCGAACAGGGCCCACACCGGTTCTCTGGTGAGGCATACGTGGAGTGTGCCGGAGACTGAGCGCGTGTTTGCGCATCGTCAGCCACGGCTTCCCCAGCTCTCCGTTTGAAGGCTGTTGGCAGCAGATGGATCTTCTCACCAAAGGAGACCGTTTCTTCCAAACGAATTGGAAGAGCGCGCGCTCCATTTTAGTGAGCGTTTAGGCTGGGCAAGGCACAGTGGTCAAGCGGTAGTAGATGACGAACGCTATAACAGGGTTGGCCACCTCCGCTCGACCTTTCAAGGATAGTTTGCATCGGCCCACATCTGGGTGAGCGCAAACACCTTGGCCGTCACCTCGTTTGAGTTCTTCTCCACCTGGAGGTCAGGACCAAACCAGACCCCGAGCCCTTTACCGGTCCTTCCGTCCAGCGTCTTACGACGTTATCGGCAGGCATCGGTCTGCCTCCCCGCATTCCGAGTTGCAAACCGACGGATTTAAACCGGTTCAGCTTCGCTCCTGTGAAGATTTCGTATTCCTCCAGTAAGGTGCCGATCTCCGCGATTTGCGAGGTGCTCGACAACAGTACTGTCAAGTCTCTATGATGTATCGCATAAGGTGGAGGTTGTCGTGTATGGACCTGGTCGGGATTGTGCATGTATGCGCTTCTCCCACCAGGTTTTCGACGACAAGCGCCAGCCTCTTTGCCAACACCTTGGCCAAAATCTCTAACTCTGTGTTGAGCAGAGTTATTGGCCGGAAGTTGCCTATGTCATCCCCCTTATTCTCGTCCTTCCTGACTAACGTGATGACGCACTTGGTCACAGAACTGGGAATTCTCCCGTTCTGTTGCCAGTTGCATTAGACCGCTTCCAGGAGACCGGAGAACAAGTCCGGCATTGGTACGTAAAATTCGTAGGGTAGACCGTCGAGACCTGGAGATTTGCGTTTGCCGCATTGGCTCAGCGCGTCTCCTATCTCAGCGGCCGAAATCGGCCTTTCGCAGAACGTCGCCTCGCTGTCCGAGAGTCGGGGTAGGCCATCGAGGTATGAACCGAAATACATAGCCCCTCCCGGCGCGCCCCCCTGCCCGAACAGTTGAGCAAAGTGCCGCTGAAAGGCCGCGCACGTTTGCTTCTGCTCACGTCTCACGCGTCCGTCTTGGTCCTTCAAAGATTGACTCGTGGACTTGTTGACACTTTTCGCCTACGTCACTCGGGCTCAGCTAACAGCTTTGGCTCCCTCGTTACCCAGAGCACGTATTTTGCTTCTGACACCGCAGCCTTTATGCTTTGCGTCGAAGAACTGGTCCAAGGCCGTTCTCGTCGCTAGCACGCTGGCTACGTTGCCACTCCTAAGTTCCTGTTCTACTTTATCTACCAGTTCCTTTTCAGCAATCCAGCCGCTGAACACGGTTCGAAGCCTGCCGCCTCGAGCACCGAATCCAGTAATGATGGTCAACCCTATCGAAAGCTTTAGAATGATCCAAGTTGATCAGGGCCCCACCGAAGCCGGGTTTAGACCCTACCCTCTCTATGATGTATCGCATGAGGTGGAGGTTGTTGTGTATGGACCTGATCGGGATTGCGCATGTCTGCGCTTCTCCCACCAGGTTCTCGACGTCAAGCGCCAGCCTCTTTGCCAACACGTTGGCCAAAATCTGTAACTCTGTGTTTAGCAGAGTTATGGGCCGGAAGTTGCCTATGTCATCCCCCTTATTCTCGTCATTCCTGACTAGTGTGACTATGCCCCTGGTCAAAGGACTGGGAATTCTCCCGTTCTGTTGCCAGTTGCAGTAGACCGCTTCCAGGAGACCGGAGAACAAGTCCGGCATTGGTACGTAAAATTCGTAGGGTAGACCGTCGAGACCTGGAGATTTGCGTTGGGCCGCATTGGCTCAGCGCGTCCCCTATCTCAGCGGCTGAAATTGGCTTTTCGCAGAACTTTGCCTCGCTGTCCGAGAGTCGCGGTATCTGTGGAGGTATGGACCGAAATCCATAGCCCCCCCCCCCCCCCCCGCGCCGCCCTGCCCGAACAGCTGAGCAAAGTGCCGCTGAAAGGCCGCACACATCTGCTTCGGCTCACGTATCACGCATCAGTTTTGGTCCTTCAAAGACCGAATCGTGGACTTGTTGCCACTTTTTGCCTCCGTCACTCGGGCCCAGCTAACAGCTTTGGCTCCCTCGTTTCCCAGAGCACGTATTTTGCTTCTGACAACGCAGCCATCATGCTTTGCGTCGAAGAACTGGTCCAAGGCCGTTCTCATTGCTAGCACGCTGGCTACGTTGCCACTTCTAATTGCCTCTTCTACTTTATCTACCAGTTCTTTCTCGGTTCTATTTCTATCTAACGCTAATTCTTTACTAAAAACTAACGAGTCTAATATAACTGCACTATAAAGAGAGTACTACCATCTGTTGTTGACAATGGCCCCTGTCAAGTAATGTTTAACTAATGTGCTAATCCGTCTACTGTAGGCTTTGCATGTCGGTAACGACAAGTTCAGCTTCCCGTAGCCTGGTCCTTGTCTATAGGTTCTATCAAGGTTTACCATGCAGATCACTAGTTTGTGATCTGAATAGGCAACCATGAACATTTGTGGACAGCACAACGGCTTTTTAACCTCTCTCTGTAAAACAATACATTTTTCTCAGTTATAAAGGTATATCTCTCTCTTTCTGTCACCCATCTCTCCTCCTATCTCAACCTTCCTTATTATACTCCTCCCCCTCCATGCTTTACACTCATCTCCTCCTCTTTTACATCCTTTCCAAACCATCCCTCATTTTTTTCCCAATATCACACATCAATCTTAAACTACTTTTCATATGTTGATTTAAAACTGCACTATTCACAAGTGTTTTTTAACCTTCACATTATGTCTCCATATTTTATCTGATGAAAACGCAAATGTCATCGCATGATGAAATGAGCATAATAAAATACATGGAACTCTTTTAACCATCTTTTGATCTTATATTATTTATACTCCAGTCCTACAAACTGTAGAGAGCTACCTATCCGTTTTTCTGCATTGCTTTATATATATATATATATATATATATATATATATATATATATATACATAAAATAATATATATATATATATATATATATATATATATATATATATAGTAATAATAATAAAATTGAAGACTAAATTCCAAAGAGGGCTCGATAAGGAAAACATATATATCAAATATATAAGAACCGTAGTGCAAATATTTATTAAAATGACAGATTAAAGTTTAAGCAAAGAATCGCTGCTTTCACCCTTAACAGGATCTTCTGAAACTAACAAGGTCAATCTGTAAACGCAGAACTGGATATTTCAAAAAACGTTGCAACCGGAGGAAGACAGGAAGACGATACTTTGGTACGTGGGAACGTTCGCTGGCAAAGAATGGGAAAAAACGAATAATACCTCATTAATAGGAGCGGTAAAAAACAATTACGCGCAAAGACAGAACCACGTTTATGGTATAAAAGTGGTCGTAGACTGATGTTCCCTTAGGTGGTGCATAGAGACGTTCTCTGGCAATGAACGAAAAAACGAAGATAATAAGTCATATGTGGAACGTGGAGAACAAAATCACTCAAAGACAAAACCACGTAAATGGTATAGCAGAAGTCGTAGACTAAAATTCTAACTAGGAGACCAAATGAATCTCCGCTACAGAGTTAAGAACAAAGTAAATAAATACAATACAGAGGTAATAGAAACAAATAAATACATACACTCAAACAGATGCGTACATACACAAGCATACGCAAAAGCTTACCATAGGTATACAAAACCACGCACATATAAATATGTGTGTGTGTATGCTTGTGTACAAATAAATAATTATATAAACGTATATAAGTAAATAAATACGTATATAACAAGCGCGCACACATACCTACAAATAACTACACGAATGTTCGGAGACGTAAGTCAACTAAAACAAGAAGTACACATATACACACACCCACCATACGTACGAACCTGCATACTCACGCAGACGCAAAACTCCCGTATACATATAGCCAAACCCTAAATACCAGAATATGTAAAAATTATACGCCAACTAGTCAAATATACGTACGAGAAGGTATACATACCTTCACAAGACATACGGGTAATATATACTTACCTATGCAAATAAGTAAAGGAATAAACAAAACATATACTTAGCTCCCACATCAAGACGTAAAATATCCACGTATAGATCGTGCTATCCGTTAGGGTATAACGTGGGGCTGTAATACAGGAAAATTTTGTGCAATTTATGTTTACAAGCCGAAATTGCCTCAGATTTTTTTTATTAGATGTGGTCTGTGGCGTAGAGTATTTCCAGGGCCTCAGCGGCGCAGAGGTCACATGGTCTTTTATTTCCGTTATACGATCTAGCTCTATCTAGGATCTCCCAGTGTAACTTATATTGGGTGTGGTTGTCTTTTAGACTCCAGATATAAGCTGAAAGTGACGTCATATTCCTTCTTAGAGGGTAACGAAAAGAATGGGTATGCATGTAAAGACGCTGCTTGAAACTATTGGCGGTTAACCCTATGTAGGCCCTACGGGACGTGGGTGTTACAACCTTACATTTGTAGACAATGTTACTAGAGAGGCATTTCCCGGATAGGGGGCAATCAGCTCGATTCCTACAATTACAGTTAGTACTTACTACAGGGTTGCACGTGTTCCTACGGCTAGGTAGTTTAGCTAAATTTGAAGCTGTGATGTTATGTGCAAGGTTAGGAGTCGTAGAGTAAGACATTTTAATAGTATTTCTATTAAAAATTTTACTATATTTATGTGTAGGGGGAAAATGCTTCGTAATAAGGGAAAGAAAGATCTTAGCTAATGGTGTGGCCACCTCCATATTATATGGTGGGTTAAACCAACAAATGCGACGGGATCTATTTCTTCTAGGTCTATTTTCGTACTCGGTATATGCTACCTTATCGACAAATCCACTTCGAGCAAGAGCTTCATTGTGATAAGTGGAATGGTCGTTGAAAATGCGCTCGCTGGTGGAAAGACGGGAAAGCCTCAACGAAACGTTTTTTACCAGGTTCTTGGTTATGCTGGCAGGGTGGTTGGAATGCTTACTTATGTAATTAAGCGTATCATTCGGCTTTCTATACGGGTAATGCAAGCCATTCAATAAATTGAGGGTAACGTCGAGGTAATTAACGAACGAGAGATTGGCCTCAACCTGTATAGAGAGGGTGAAGCCTTTAAAGAAGTCTGTGAGTTCTTTTCTCAACCTGTCGCAAGCACGAGGTCCGCACTTAGTCATGGTCAAAAGACCATCGTCACGGTACAAACCACCGCCCGCGTCGGGGAATTCGTCCTTGATAGAGAAAAGAAGGAAAAGGCCAATAAGATCAGTAACCTCCGCAGAGTCACTGGCGCCCATACTCACGTCGAATGGGGTACTATTGGATTTTTTAATCCAAATAGAGTCGTCGAAATTAATCACCGACTTTCGGGCATTAAGGATGACATCAACTTCGAAATCCTTAACCACTGTGAGTGTTTTAGCGAAATTGATAGCTCTAAGGAGAAGTGGTAAAGTGATGGAGGAGTAGTAATTGTTGATGTCGAATTGGATGAAACGGCAATGCTCCTTGTTACATATGCCGTTGAACCAATCAATCACCGAGAAAGAATTGTTCCACAGTGCGAGAGGGGCCAAACTTCTAATTTCAGGTATAATTCTATCAAGAATCGTTTTACTAAGTCTACCTAAATCGGACTTCGTAGGGTTAATAAGCCGAATAGTGGGGTTGTTCGGAAAATTGGATTTGTGATCCTTCAGGGTAAAGTGGGGAGAGATAGGTTCCAGAGGTTCGGTCCGGTCCAGGATGTTGAGATCAGATGTGATTTTAAACCCTGCATCGTTGATTTCATTGATGACACACCGATTAGTTTTACGGTAATCCTTAGTTACAGCATTATGTAGTAGTTGATGGGAAGTACTGCGCTCCACTTGATATAGGTTGCCAGTTTTGTCGGAATGGACGTGCACGGCGTTAGAATCCTTAATAGAACGAATTCTATTCTTCAGGTTTTGCTGGAAGGAATTGCTCCTATTCCGAAATTTGATAATCCGAATGAGTTCCAAGACATCATTTTCGAAGGATAAGAATGCTGGGTTCCACGGAGGGTTATTATAGGTTTTAAATCCGAATTTATCCTGTTTGTTGTCTGCTTTTCGCGGATTATCGAAATAAAAGGCACGCCAACGCAACTTCTTAATGAACGCGTCTATTTTCTGTATCAGGAGTTTTAGGTATGTTTTCCTGCTTGGTACGGTTATGTTCTTTGTAGAAATATTCAGATATTGTTTCTGCGTGATGAATATAAGACAGTAGAGTGCTCAACCGAAGGAGCCAAGTAGTAATAATAATAAAATTGAAGACTAAAATCCAAAGAGGGCTCGATAAGGAAAATATATATCAAATATATAAGAACCGTAGAGCAAATATTTATTAAAATAACAGATTAAAGTTTAAGCAAAGAATCGCTGCTTTCACCTTTAACGGGATCTTCTGAAATTAACAAAGTCAATCTGTAAACGCAGAACTGGATATTTCAAAAAACGTTGCAACCGGAGAAAGACAGGAAGACGATACTTTGGTACGTGGGAACGTTCGCTGGCAAAGAATGGGAAAAAACGAATAATACGTCATTAATAGGAGCGGTGAAAAATAATTACGCGCAAAGCCAGAACCACGTTTATGGTATAAAATAGGTCGTAGACTGATGTTCTCTTAGGTGGTGCATAGAGACGTTCTCTGGCAATGAACGAAAAAACGAAGATAATAAGTCATATGTGGAACGTGGAGAACAATAGCACTCAAAGACAAAACCACGTAAATGGTATGGCAGAAGTCGTAGACTAAAATTCTAACTAGGAGACCAAATGAATCTCCGCTACAGAGTTAAGAACAAAGTAAATAAATACAATACAGAGGTAATAGAAACAAATAAATACATACACTCAAACAGATACGTACATACACAATCATACGCAAAACCTTACCATAGGTATACAAAACCACGCACATATAAATATGTGTGTGTAGATATAAATATGTGTATAAATGTGTGTGTAGATATAAATATGCACATATAAATATGTGTATAAATATAGGAGTCGTAGAGTAAGAAATTTTAATAGTATTTCTATTAAAAATTTTACTATATTTACTATATAATGCTTCGTAATAATTGAAAGAAAGATCTTAGCTAATGTTGTGGGCACCTCCATTTTATATGGTGGGTTAAACCAACAAATGCGACGGGATCTATTTCTTCTAGGTCTATTTTCGTACTCTGTATATGCTACCTTATCGACAAATCCACTTCGAGGAGCAAGAGCTTCATTGTAATAAGTGGAATGGTCGTTGAAAATGCGCTCGACGAAGCATTTTCCCCCTACACATAAATATAGTAAAATTTTTATTAGAAATACTATTAACATTTCTTACTCTACGACTCCTAACCTTGCACATAACATCACAGCTTCAAATTTAGCTAAACTACCTAGCCGTAGGAACACGTGCATCCCTGTAATTAGTACTAACTGTAATTGTAGGAATCGAGCTGATTGCCCCCTATCCGGGAAATGCCTCTCTAGTAACATTGTCTACAAATGTAAGGTTGTAACACCCACGTCCCGCAGGGCCTACATAGGGTTAACCGCCAATAGTTTCAAGCAGCGTCTTTACATGCATACCCATTCTTTTCGTTACCCTCTAAGAAGGAATATGACGTCACTTTCAGCTTATATCTGGAGTCTAAAAGACAACCACACCCAATATAAGTTACACTGGGAGATCCTAGATAGAGCTAGATCGTATAACGGAAATAAAAGACCATGTGACCTCTGCGCTGCTGAGGCCCTGGAAATACTCTACGCCACAGACCACATCTAATAAAAAAAATCTGAGGCAATTTCGGCTTGTAAACATAAATTGCACAAAACTTTCCTGTATTACAGCCCCACGTTATACCCTAACGGATAGCACGATCTATACGTGGATATTTTACGTCTTGATGTGGGAGCTAAGTATATGTTTTGTTTATTCTTTTACTTATTTGCATAGATAAGTATATATTACCCGTATGTCTTGTGAATGTATGTAAACCTTCTCGTACGTATATTTGACTGGTTGGCGTATAATTTTTACATATTCTGGTATTTATGGTTTGGCTATATGTATACGGGAGTTTTGCGTCTGCGTGAGTATGCAGGTTCGTACGTATGGTGGGTGTGTGTATATGCGTACTTCTTGTTTTAGTTGACTTACGTCTCCGAACATTCGTGTATTTATTTGTAGGTATGTGTGCGCGCTTGTTATATACGCATTTATTTACTTATATACGTTTATATAATTATTTATGTACTTTTACACAAGCATACACACACACGTATTTATATGTGCGTGGTTTTGTATACCTATGGTAAGGTTTTGCGTATGCTTGTGTATGTACGTATCTGTTTGAGTATATGTATTTATTTGTTTCTATTACCTCTGTATTTATTTACTTTGTTCTTAACTCTGTAGCGGAGATTCATTTTGTCTCCTAGTTAGAATTTTAGTCTACGACTTCTGCTATACCATTTACGTGGTTTTGTCTTTGTGTGCTATTGTTCTCCACGTTCCACATATGACTTATTATCTTCGTTTTTTCGTTCATTGCCAGAGAACGTCTCTATGCACCACCTAAGAGAACATCAGTCTACGACCTCTTTTATACCATAAACGTGGTTCTGTCTTTGCGCGTAATAATGACGTATTATTCGTTTTTTCCCATTCTTTGCCACGTACCAAAGTATCGTCTTCCTGTCTTCCTCCGGTTGCAACGTTTTTTGAAATATCCAGTTATGCGTTTACAGATTGACTTTGTTAGTTTCAGAAGATCCCGTTAAGGGTGAAAGCAGCGATTCTTTGCTTAAACTTTAATCTGTTATTTTAATAAATATATATATATATATATATATATATATATATATATATATATATATATATATTCAAAGGGATATATGTATATAATTAGACATAGTCACAGATACATAT
>OZ024743.1:110448297-110453297 GCA_964016885.1 Eledone cirrhosa
ATAGCGAGTGATTTGAGTTACAGTTGATGTATGCTAAGTTTTCATTAATCTTGTGAAAAGGTCTTATAAGTCCCGTATTTAGGTTAAGCGTCGCGTCTAGAAAGTTAACTGTTTTAGTGCTATACTCATACGTTATGCTAAGGTCTAGTTTTCCGAGAGTCTTTCTAATATTCTTTAGTCTTTATATGCTCTGGTTATGTAGGTTCTTAAATAGGAGAAACCATCCATGAAACTGGCTATCTTAACCAAGAACTGGATCACAATAAGCAATGTTTTGCTTCTCTAACTATATACATATATATATATATATATATATATATATACATAAATATATATATACATAAATATATATATATACATACATATATATATGAATATATATATATATATATATATATATATATATATATATATTCATATATATATGTATGTATATATATATTTATGTATATATATATATATATATATATATATATATATATATATATATATATATATAATATATTTATATATATATATATATATACATATATATATATACATATATACGGTGCTGATGACAGCTAATAACCTAGAAACTACTTCATCGTTCCTTTGTCAGTGTTGAACAAAATGTCAACGATGGTTGCCGAACACTGTACGGCTAATAATTCGGGCTGTTCGTTTACAATCATACCGAGCATTATAATAAATGGTCGGTAAGCCCATACGTACATATATATATGGGTGCATGTAGGTGTTTATATACATACTACTATACGTCTGTATACATATATGTATGTACGCATACATACTTACATTTATATGTATAAATATATATATAATTCTATGTATATATATATATATATATATATATATATATATATATATATATATATATATATATATATATATATATATATATATATATATATATATATATATATATATATATAAAGATAGATATATATAAATATATATAAATATATGTATATATATATAAACGGAAAAAAATGAAACGAAATTTCATTTCCAACTCTTAGTACGGCTGTACTTAAATAAATATGAGTATGTATACGTACATACATATATGTATACAGACGTACAGTAGTAAGTATATATATATATATATATAGATACATGCACACATATATATATGTACGTATGGATTCACCGAACATTTATTATAATGCTCGGTGTGTTTGTAAACAAACATCCCGTATAAAGCCGTAGTGACTAGCAACCATCGTTGCTCGTTTGTTCAACACTGACAAAGGAACGCTGTACTAGTTTCAAGCTTATTAGCTATCGTCAACAACGTATACCTTCCTGCCAGATGATTGAACGTCTGAAAGTATATAGTTTCATAATGCATATTAACGGCCGTACTAAGAGTGGGAAATGAAATTTCGTTTCTTTTTTTTCCGTTTATCGTTTTCGGTGCACCCGGCCGATTAACCCACTCGATATGCAAATTCGGCTGCTCAGCCGTTAATATGCATGTATGGGCTTAACGAACATTTATTATAACGTTCGGTTTGTTTGTAAACAAATATCCCGAATTATTAGCGTTTGTAAACAGATATGCCGAATTATTAACGTTTGAAAATATATATTTTCCTTATGCATATTGACAGCTGAGAAGCCTAATTTGCACATCGAGCGAGTTAGTCGGCCGGGCGACCGAATATGATAAATGGAAATAAAAAATGAAATTTCATTTCTCCCTCTTAGTACGGCTGATACTTAAATATAAGTACGTATACGTACATACATACACATATGCAAATTAGGGTAATCAGCCGTTAATATGCATAAGGAAATGATATACTTTCAAACGTTCAATCAACTGACAGGAAGGTAAAGGTGCTGATGACAGCTAATAAGATAGGAACTAGTCCATCGTTCCTTTGTCAGTGTTGAACAAAATGGCAACGATGGTTGCCGAACACTGTACGGCTAATAATTCGGACTGTTTGTTAACAAACAAACCGAGCATTATAATAAATGTTCGGTAAACTCATAAGTACATATATATATATATATATATATATATATATGTGTGTGCATGTATGTGTGTATATACATACTACTGTACGTCTGTATACATATATATATATATATATGTACGTATACATACTTATATTTAAGTATTAGCCGTACTAAGAATGAGAAATGAAATTTCATTTTTTCCATTTATATATATGTATTTACATACATGTATATTTACATATGTATATATATATATATTTACATACATATATTTACATATATATATTTACATATATATATATTTACATATATATATTTATTTATATATGAATATAGTTAATGCATATATGCTACACAGTTTGATGGTTACCATCTGTTGAGTAGAGATCTAAACGACGCCAATGATCTGATCCCTAATCAAATCTCTGCATATGTAGAGGATAATTACTTTTGCAATTACCTCATGATGAACATAGAAATGTGCCCTAATTGGAAATTGCTTAAGTAAGAACGTTGATGTAATTTAGTAAAACCTTCTCTACAAATGATTAAAGAAGAAATAATGTCATGTCATTTGGTATGGAAAAAAGTTTCACATAGATCCAAATTACTTTACTGAAAGTAATATCATTTTCATGACTGTAATTTCTTTTAGAAATATATACGCAGGGACACACGTATACAGGCACAGTATATATATATATATATATATATATATATATATACACATGCATATACAGAAATAGAGATAGCTAAAGAGGTGGAAAGAGAGAGAACGGCATATCGAAACACAGCCACTCGTGACGCATACATATATATTCTGCATATCTCTCCAACCCCATCTAATTATCTCCCCGTCTCTCTGTCTCTCCTTCTATGTATATATACATATATATATATATATACATAGGGGGGGGTGTACGTGTGTGTGCATGTGTGTGTGTACATATATATATTTATATATTATGTTCAGATATCAATATATATTTAATATGTATGATGATAATATTATATAAATAAGCTCAATGGATCACCGTTGCCGATTCGAGCGGGGTTCATTCCATCGACACCGAGGTGAGCAGGGCTCAGCAAACGGATGACGTGACCGAATGTTCGTCCCCTCGGCGAGAAGAAAGGACCATGAATCAAAGGACAATGCGAACGAACTGTGATTGCATCTACATTCCAATTTCTGCTATCTAGAAAACGCGGAACTAAAATTAACATTATTCGTATTGGAACGTGGTAGGAATTGAACCTCTGAACAAACTTTGCTATTTAATACGGGTAATTATATAAACAATAGTTTTACCACTCCACTCCTGCGACTCTTTTCGGTGTCGAACGTTCTTTAAAGGGATATTGTAACTATTAAACTTTGAAATCTTTATGGATTTACATAAGTTATATTTCCGTATGTATTTGCTTAAATATACAACATTACCGTACACCGCGTTTCGGTATTTTATCAATTATCAATGTGTAATTTTATTATTATTGATGTATTTCATTTTCATAATTTACCCTAGAAATCAACGATTAAACACACACTCACATACACACACACATGTATATATATGTATATGTATATATATATATATATATATATATATATATATATATATATATATATATATATATATATATATAAGATAAAAAAGATGGTTAAATGAGTTCCATGTATTTTATTATGCGCATTTCAAAAACAAATATCATCATGCAATAACATTTGTGATTTCATCAGATAAAATAGGAAGACATGATATGAAGGTTAAACACACTTGTGGATAGTGCAGTTTTAAATCAACATATGAAAAGTAGTTTCAGATTGATGTGTGATATTGGGGAAAAACATTTATTTGAGGGGGGTGGGGTGGAAAGGATGAAAAAGAGGAGGAGATGAGAGTAACAAGTGGAGGGGGAGGAGTATAATGAGGAAGGAAGAGATAGCAGGAGAGATGGGTGATAGAGAGAGAGAGATAGCTTTTATAACTGAGAAAAATATATTGTTTTACATAGAGAGGTTGAAAAACCGTTGGAAGATAATGTATAAATTAAAATAATTCGAAAATTAACGAAGAGAAAAATAATGTAATGTTAAGGTTTGTATATTGAAGGGTTTAATAATATGTGCGATGAAAAGAAATTGTTAATATGTATTAAGAATAATATTTAAGGGTTTAATAATATGTGCGATGGAAAGAAAATGTTAATATGTATTAAGAATAATATTTAAGGGTTTAATAATATGTGCGATGGAAAGAAAATGTTGATATGTATTATTAAAAAAACAAAAGTAATGTAAGTAAGGATATATTGTGAGATGAGCATGAATAAGTTAGATGAAAGGGAGAAAAAAATAATGAATAGAGGATGAATAATCTAACGTCAAAAAAATGTTTATGTTTACGAAGGATTTTTCAAGGTGATATAAAGTAAGAATATATTGTATTGTGTAATAATTGTTTCTATGTTAGGCACAGTGAGAAAAGGTACAGATTAGGGGTTAGAAATTAAAAGAAAAGAAAAAGAAAAGAAAAGGAAAAGGAAGAAAGGGAAGTGATAAATAGGAGTGATATAGAATGAGTAACAAGTATTGTATAATGTATAATAAATAACTTTGAAATAAGGTAGAAAGATGGGTATATTTTTAAAGAAGTATATATATATATGTGCCTTTGAGAAAAGGATTCTGAATTGATAAAGTTTAGGATATTAGCTGTATACTTTATGGAAAGTTCTGTGGAATTTATGCAAGCAGATAGAAAACAAGTCAGTGCGTCTATTTATTATAGAATCTTATATATTATGTATACTCCGGTCCTAGAAGCTGTAGAGTGCTTCTTATCCGATATCTGCATTGGTTTATTGTACTACAATAAAACTCACCTCCTACATACATACATACATATATATATATATATATATATATATATATATATATATATATATATATATATATATATATATATATATATATACATATATATAAACACACACACACATATATATATATATATATATATATA
>OZ024743.1:110458297-110478297 GCA_964016885.1 Eledone cirrhosa
AACAGATTAAAGTTTTAGCAAAGAATCGCTGCTTTCACCCTTAACGGGATCTTCTGAAACTAACAAAGTCAATCTGTAAACGCAGAACTGGATATTTCAAAAAAAATTGCAACCGGAGGAAGACAGGAAGACGATACTTTAGTTCGTGGAAACCTTCGCTCACTGGGAGATCCTAGCTAGGGCTAGATCGTATAACGGAAATAAAATACCATGTGACCACTGCGCCGCTGAGGCCCTGGAAATACTCTACGCTACAGACCACATCTTAAACAAAAAATCTGAGGCAATTTCGGCTTGTAAACATAAATTGCACAAAACTTTCCTGTATTACAGCCCCACGTTATACCCTAACGGATAGCACGATCTATACGTGGATATTTTACGTCTTGATGTGGGAGCTAAGTATATGTTTTGTTTATTCCTTTACTTATTTGCATAGGTAAGTATATATTACCCGTATGTTTTGTGAAGGTATGTATACCTTCTCGTACGTTTATTTGACTGTTATAGCGTATACATTTTACATATTCTGGTATTTAGGGTTTGGCTATGTGTATACGGGAGTTTTGCGTCCGCGTGAGTGTGCAGGTTCGTACGTATGGTGGGTGTGTCTATATGTGTACTTCTTGTTTTAGTTGACTTACGTCTCCGAACATTCGTGTATTTATATTTATTTATATGTAGGTATGCGTGTGCGCTTGTTATATACGTATCTATTTACTTATATAAGTTTATATAATTATTTATTTATTTCTACACAAGCATACATACACACACACACATATTTATATGTGCGTGGTTTTGTATACCCATGGTAAGGTGTTGCGTATGCTTGTGTATGTACGTATCTGTTTGCGTGTATGTATTTATTTGGTTCTATTACTTCTGTATTGTATTTATTTACTTTGTTCTTAACTCGGTAGCTGAGATTCATTTGGTCTCCTAGTTAGAATTTTAGTCTACGATTTCTGCTATACCATTTACGTGGTTTTGTCTTTGCGTGCTATTGTTCTCCACGTTCCACGTATGACTTATTATCTTCGTTTTTTCGTTCATTGCCAGAGAACGTCTCTATGCACCACCTAAGAGAACATTAGTCTACGACCTCTTTTATACCATAAACATGGTTATGTCTTTGCGCGTAATTGTTTTTCACCGCTCCTATTAATGACGTATTATTCGTTTGTTCCCGTTCTTTGCCAGCGAACGTTTCCACGAACCAAAGTATCGTCTTCCTGTCTTCCTCCGGTTGCAACGTTTTTTGAAATATCCAGTTCTGCGTTTACAGATTGACTTTGTTAGTTTCAGAAGATCCCGTTAAGGGTGAAAACAGCGATTCTTTGCTTAAACTTTAATCTGTTATTTTAATAAATATTTGCTCTACGGTTCTTATATATTTGATATATATTTTCCTTATCTAGCCCTCTTTGGATTTTAGTCTTCAATTTATTATTATTACTATTTGGCTCCTTCGGTTGAGCACTCTACTGACTTATATTCATCATGTAGAAACAACATGTGAATATGTCTACAAAGAACATACCGGTACCAAGCAGGAAAACATACCTAAAACTCCTGATACAGAAAACAGACGCGTTCATTAAAAGGTTGCGTTGGCGTGCCTTTTATTTCGATAATCCGCGAAAAGCAAACAAACAAACAGGATAAATTTGGATTTAAAACTTATAATAACCCTCCGTGGAACCCAGCATTGCTACCCATCGAAAATGATGTCTTGGAACTCATTCGGAATATCAAATTTAGGAATAGGAGCAATTCCTTCCAGCAAGACCTGAAGAATAGAATTCGTTCTATTAAGGATTCTAACGCCGTGCACGTCCATTCCGACAAAACTGGCAACCTATATCAAGTGGAGCGCAGTACGTACCATCAACTACTACATAATGCTGTAACTAAGGATTACCGTAAAACTAATCGGTGCGTCATCAATGAAATCAACGATGCTGGGTTTAAAATCACATCTGATCTCAACATCCTGGACCGGACCGAACCTCTGGACCCTATCTCTCCCCACTTTACCCTGAAGGATCACAAATCCAATTTTCCGAACAACACCTCTATTCGGCTTATTAACCCTACGAAGTCCGATTTAGGTAGACTTAGTAAAACGATTCTTGATAGAATTATACCTGAAATTAGAAGTTTGGCCCCTCTCGCACTGTGGAACAATTCTTTCTCGGTGATTGATTGGTTCAACGGCATATGTAACAAGGAACATTGCCGTTTTATCCAATTCGACATCAACAATTACTACTCCTCCATCACTTTACCACTTCTCATTAGAGCTATCAATTTCGCTAAAACACTCACAGTGGTTAAGGATTTTGAAGTTGATGCCATCCTTAATACCCGAAAGTCGGTGATTAATTTCGACGACTCTATTTGGATTAAAAAATCCAATAGTACCCCATTCGACGTGAGTATGGGCGCCAGTGACTCTGCGGAGGTTACTGATCTTATTGGTCTTTTCCTTCTTTTCTCTATCAAGGACGAATTCCCCAACGCGGGCGGTGGTTTGTACCGTGACGATGGTCTTTTGACCATGACTAAGTGCGGACCTCGTGCCTGCGACAGGTTCAGAAAAGAACTCACAGCCTTCTTTAAAGGCTTCAACCTCTCTATACAGGTTGAGGCCAATCTCTCGGTCGTTAATTACCTCGACGTTACCCTCAATTTATTGAATGGGTTGTATTACCCGTATAGAAAGCCGAATGATACGCTTAATTACATAAGTAAGCATTCCAACCATCCTGCCAGCATAACCAAGAACCTGGTGAGAAACGTTTCGTTGAGGCTTTCCCGTCTTTCCACCAACGAGCGCATTTTCAACGACCATTCCACTTATTACAATGAAGCTCTTGCTCGAAGTGGATTTGTCGATAAGGTAGCATATACAGAGTACGAAAATAGACCTAGAAGAAATAGATCCCGTCGCATTTGTTGGTTTAACCCACCATATAATATGGAGGTGGCCACACCATTAGCTAAGATCTTTCTTTCCCTTATTACGAAGCATTTTCCCCCTACACATAAATATAGTAACATTTTTAATAGAAATACTAGTAAAATTTCTTACTCTGCGACTCCTAACCTTGCACATAACATCACAGCTTCAAATTTAGCTAAACTACCTAGCCGTAGGAACACTTGCAACCCTGTAGTTAGTACTAACTGTAATTGTAGGAATCGGGCTGATTGCACCCTATCCGGGAAATGCCTCTCTAGTAACATTGTCTACAAATGTAAGGTTGTAACACCCACGTCCCGTAGGGCCTACATAGGGTTAACCGCCAATAGTTTCAAGAAGCGTCTTTACATGCATTCCCATTCTATTCTTTACCCTCTAAGAAGGAATATGACGTCACTTTCAGCTTATATCTGGAGTTTAAAAGACAACCACACCCAATATAAGTTACACTGGGAGATCCTAGCTAGGGCTAGATCGTATAACGGAAATAAAAGACCATGTGACCTCTGCGCCGCTGAGGCCCTGGAAATACTCTACGCTACAGACCGCATCTTAAACAAAAAATCTGAGGCAATTTCGGCTTGTAAACATAAATTTCACAAAACTTTCCTGTATTACAGCCCCACGTTATACCCTAACGGATAGCACGATCTATACGTGGATATTTTACGTCTTGATGTGGGAGCTAAGTATATGTTTTGTTTATTCCTTTACTTATTTGCATAGGTAAGTATATATTACTCGTATGTTTTGTGAAGGTATGTATACCTTCTCGTACGTATATTTGACTGTTATAGCGTATACTTTTTACATATTCTGGTATTTAGGGTTTGGCTATGTGTATACGGGAGTTTTGCGTCCGCGTGAGTGTGCAGGTTCGTACGTATGGTGGGTGTGTCTATATGTGTACTTCTTGTTTTAGTTGACTTACGTCTCCGAACATTCGTGTATTTATATTTATTTATATGTAGGTATGCGTGTGCGCTTGTTATATACGTATTTATTTACTTATATAAGTTTATATAATTATTTATTTATTTGTACACAAGCATACAAACACACACATATTTATATGTGCGTGGTTTTTGTATACCCATGGTAAGGTTTTGCGTATGCTTGTGTATGTACGTATCTGTTTGCGTGTATGTATTTATTTGTTTCTATTACTTCTGTATTGTATTTATTTACTTTGTTCTTAACTCGGTAGCGGAGATTCATTTGGTCTCCTAGTTAGAATTTTAGTCTACGATTTTTGCTATACCATTTACGTGGTTTTGTCTTTGCGTGCTATTGTTCTCCACGCTCCACATATGACTTATTATCTTCATTTTTTCGTTCATTGCCAGAGAACGTCTCTATGCACCACCTAAGAGAACATTAGTCTACGATCTCTTTTATACCTTAAACGTGGTTATGTCTTTGCGCGTAATTGTTTTTCACCGCTCCTATTAATGACGTATTATTCGTTTTTTCCCGTTTTTGCCAGCGAACGTTTCCACGAACCAAAGTATCGTCTTCCTGTCTTCCCCCGGTTGCAACGTTTTTTGAAATATCCAGTTCTGCGTTTACAGATTGACTTTGTTAGTTTCAGAAGATCCCGTTAAGGGTGAAAGGAGCGATTCTTTGCTTAAACTTTAATCTGTTATTTTAATAAATATATATATATATATATATATATATATATATATATATATATATATATATATATAAACGTGAGAAGAATGAATACTGCGTGGCTGCACATGGGTTACATATGATAAAAATAGTCCTTCATCACTGATTTTCCAACCTTCATTGGTATTTTATCGCTTTAAAAATCATATACCTCCAGTTGGTGCGAGAAATATATATATATATACATACACACACACACATATATATATATATATATATATATATATATATATATATACTCGTTTACCAGTAGCACTGGAAACATGAAACCCCTACTGTTGCAGGTTCAGATCGGAGGCTACTAAACTGGCAACCTCACCACGTTTAGTTGGTGAGGAGAATGATTTTGGACACCCTGCAGGACAAAGAGCAAAACTTGACAAAGGGCGGAAGAACTCATAAGCGTGAACGGTCATCCAAAAATGTGTAAATATGTATATAGATATATGCATGTGTGTGTATATACGCTGGGGCAGAGAAATAATCGGGCTGGATACCCTCTCGCGCGGTTAAACTTGTGGGAGTGAAGGACCCCTAGCCTCTATTAGGGCATTCTTCTAGGAGAAGGCAACTCAAGAAACTGGGATAACTCCTACATAAAACCTGCGGCTCAGTAGTTACCGAAGATGTTGATATTTTCCTCTTTTCGGGTTATAGCTACTGTCGCTCAGAGAGTGGGTTCGGCTCAGTGCACAGTCTTTCCTCATTAAAAAAAAAATCTTCACGCACAGGCATTGCACGATAGCATTAATTGATAATATATATATATTTAAATGCAAGCTTACGATTCTGTCTGTCCGCCTAAAACAAGCAAACTACCGGACCAAACTCCTCAAAATTACATGTACAAATTCACTATACACTCGGACAGGTAACGGTCGAAAAAGTTTTAATTTGCAAAGCAAGGAATTCATTTAAATTCAATTTATCTGTGGGAGATGGGAGAGAGAGTAAGGGGATGAGGGAGAAAGAGAGAGAGTGGATAGGAGAGAGAGTAAGGGAATGTGACAGAGAAAGAAAGAGAGTAAGGGATGAGAGAGAGATTGGGAGATGGGTTAGAGAGAGTAAGGGGATGTGAGAGAGAAAGAAAGAGAGTAAGGGGATGAGAGAGAAAGAGATGAAAGAGAGAGAGGGAAAGTAACCAGCGTTCTTAACTTTTATTTATTTATTATTTTTACACACTTTTTAACTCTCCCGCTTCCTTAACGTTATTAATCTTTTCTTTATTTTTTTTTCTCTATTCCGTAGAGAGAGGGGGGATGTGAGAGAGAGAAAGAGAGAGAGAGTAAGTAATGGGATTGTAGAAAGAGGGAAAGTAGCAAGGGTTCATTAACTTTTATTTATTTATTATTTTTATACACTTCTTAACTCTCCTAATGTTATTTATCTTTTATTTATATTTTGTTTGCTATTCTGTAAAGGATGAGAGAGAGAAAGAAAGAGAGGAGATGAGAAAGAGAAAGGGAGTGAGGCGGATGGGGAGAAAAAGACCATAAGAAAAGAGAAAAATTGGGAGACAGAAAAAAATAAAGAGGCAGGAGAGAAGGAGGGGGATTGGGGGATTCTTTAACTACAGTGTGTCTGCGTCTATATATATTTACACACACGTGTGTTTTATGGTGTGTGTGTGGGGGGGGGGGCGTTACTTTAGCAGACGATATATGTTACCATCAAAGCTTATTTTCTACATATGTCTACATATGGAGTGTTTGTTGTTTTTTTGGATACAATCTGAAATCCCAATATTTTCTACATATGTCTAAAATTAATTACAGCTAATATACATTCATATAAAGAAATCATTTAAAACAACTTTACTGAGTGAACAATACATTCTATAGTTATTTCTATTTCGGAAAGAGTGTGGTGTGTAATAATTGTGTCTACGTTTGGCACAAGGCCAGCAATTACCCCAGTGCATTACTGGTACTTTATTTTATAGTGTGGTGTGTAATAATATCACTTCAAATGTCGAGAAAACGTTCCAGATCATTATATGGAAGGTCATCTACAGAGGCTAAGGGAAAGGAAACACAGCGATCTGAAGAAAGTGAAGAAGTTCGGCATACCCGTCTAGCTGCTAACAGAGCCCAAACCGCTTTAGCACGAGCACACCGTTAGGAACAGCAGCAAATCAGACGAAATGCTAATCAAACACATCGTTCTAATGCCCGAGCAGAACAAGCCACAAGTAAAATGAACTGGCTGATGGGTGCTTTATTCTTAAGACCCCCAAAAGGACTACATCAGTAATCCACAAATCAACATTGGGAAAATGAAAAAATGCTGCCAGTATTGCGGTGCCAATAAGTGGCCTGCAGAATCACCAAGTCTATGCTGCTCAAAAGGCAAAGTGAGCCTTAAAACAATACAAGAACCTCCTAAATTTCTGAAGAATCTGCTCCTTCAGCATACACAAGAAGCACGACACTTCAATAAATACATCATAAAATATAATTCTGCCTTTCAAATGAAATCTTTTGGGGCTGACAGGAATGTGACTGACTTTAGATTCTGTAAAACTTATAAAATTCAGGGACAGTGTTACCACTTAATGGGTGGCCTTCTGCCACATTCACAGGAAGCTCACAAATTCGTGCAGGTTTACTTCATGGGTGGAAATGAAACACAGGCACAACAAAGATGTACCAATGTCCATGGGTGATTGCAGTTCTACATAGTCATAAAGTTACAAGAAATGCTTCACCAACATCACATGTACATCAGTGTATTTAAATATGCACTGGAGCATATGAACAACACAGGAGATTGTAAAATCATCATTAGGGCAGAGAAACGCCCAGCTTCAAAACATGAACGCAGATTCAATGCACCTGTCACTGATGAAGTTGCAATCATAATGGTTGATTAACAGCATGAACGACGTGACATTGTTTTGCCAAAACGAAGTGGACATTTGGAGCGAATTTGTGAAACTCATAGAGGCTATGATTCACTCCAATATCCGCTCATCTTTTGGAATGGTCAAGATGGATATCATTTTCAGCTACGGCAGATCAGCCCAGGATCGGGACAAGAGACTGGCCGATTAATCAGCAGCAAATAATTATATGCGTATCATTTCATGGTACGCGACCACTTCAACCAAGTTCTGCAATTCAAAGATGTAACCAGCTCAAGGTGGACCAGTTCAAGGTGGACATGTATGCCAACATTGAAACAGAAAGATTGGGTTTTCTGCGAAGCAATCAAACTAAGTTGAGGGCAGATAACTACATCCACCTTAGAGATGCCATCAATTCTGATGTTGACCCAATGAATACTGGCCAGCCAGTCATACTACCACCAAGCTTCACGGGAGGACCACGTTACATACATGAACGTACGCAATATGCAATGGGTTGTCAGAAAATTTGGTCGGCCAGATCTCTTCATTACATTTACATTCAATTCAAACTGGTCAGAAATATCAAATGAATTATTTCAAAACAAAAAACCAAAGGATCGACATGACCACATTGTTTGGGTTTTCCAATGAAAAGCAACAAAAAAAAGTCATCTGGCACCTAAAAGAATGAAGAATCTTTGGTGAGCTTAGTACTTGGATGACCACTATTGAGTGGCAGAAGAGAGGTCTTCCTCACTCTCACAGACTAATCTGGTGCAAGGAGAAGATGAGATCAGATGATGTTGATAAGATCATTTCAGCAGAGTTGCCTGATAAGGGTGGTGAATCAGAGGTCTTTGAAACCATCAAGTCCAAACTCATTCATGGTCCATGTGGAGTCATCAATCCAGCCTCTCCCTGCACGAAAAATGAAAAATGCAGCAAACATTATCCTAGAGGATTTATTCGGGAAACTCGGACTGACAATATCGGATCCCCCCCCCCCTTACGTAGGTGTAGGCCAGAACACGGAGGCAATACTGCAAGGCAAACAGTTCGGGGAGAGGAGCTGACCATAAAAAATCAGTGGGTCGTCCCACACAACAAATTGTTGTATACACTTTTAAAAGCTCATATCAATGTTGAGTATTGCAGCTCTATCAAGGCAATCCTATATGTCACAAAATATATCAACAAGGGCAGTGACATGGCTACCTTTATTACTGACAAATAATTCAATGATGGTGGATTAGATGAGGTCAAACGGTATCAAACAGGTCGATACATCTCCAGCAATGAAGCTATCTGGCGAATCTTTCGATTTGATATCCACTAACGCCACCCATCAGTAGTCAACCTCGCAGTCCATCTGGAAAATGGACAGTGAGTGTACTTCACTGAGATCACTGCTTATCAGTTGGCACAAGCATCACATGACACTACACTAACTGCTTTCTTTAAACTCTGCCAGAATGATGAATTTGCTCGATGCCTCCAATATGCAGAAGTCCCAACATACTACACCTGGACCAATTGCAAGAGCTGGAATCGAAGAAAGCAGGGTCATTTAGTAGAAGGTCACGAAGTCAAGTCAAGTGATGCTATTGGGCGTGTTCACAATGTCTATCCCAATGTTTTTATTTATGGCTACTTCTGCATACTGTTCAAGGACCAACGTCATTTGAGGATCTTAGATGTTTCAGAGGAAGGGATTGCGCAACATACACAGAAGCATGTAAACAGCATGGACTCCTGCATGACAATGGACACTGGAAGAAGTGCCTAGAAGAAGCAGCAATCACTCGAGTAGCCAGTAAATGAGACACTTATTTGCTATTATGCTCACAGCATGTGGAATTGATGAAGCTCATCTACTCTGGCAGGAGTACAAAAACAATATGTCGGACATCTATCCACACCTAGCCGAAGACATCATGGCAATATGTATATGGAATATACCTCCAGGATTTACAATCAAGCTCTCTGTGACCTGTCCCATCGAGTTCAGGCAATGAATAGAACATTAGCTAACTGCGGGATGCCAGAGCCAGATGAAGAAATGGAGATAGCACAAGACATTTTTCAGGAAACAAACTACGATATTCAAGCATTGCGTTAGTTTGTGGATTTAAATGAACCTCGATTGATGGATGACCGGAAATACCCCTACCAGTACATCATCAAAAACAATCAAAATAACAGGGGAGGACTTTTCTCATCGATGCTCCTGCTGGCACAGGAAAGACAATTCTCATAAACCCCTTGCTTGCAAAAGTTCGCCAAAAGCAACATATTGCCCTTGCTGTGGCATCAAGTGGCATTGCAGCAACACTTCTGGATAGTGGCACAAGTGGATACTCCATGTTTAAGCTGCCCATAGATCTCACACCGCATGAACAATATTTTTGCAACATCAAGAAGAACTCACCCAAGGGCAAGCTTCTGCAAAATATGCAATATGACAATTTGGGATGAAGCTACTATGAGCCATAAAGGAGCAATTGAAGCTTTGGACCGGACGATAAGGGATCTGAGAGAAAATAGTTGCATAATGGGAGGAGTGACAATGGTTCTTACTGGTGATTTCAGACAAACTCTGTCTGTAATTCTTTGAAGGACTTGAGCTGATTAGGTCAATGCCTGTCTGAAAACATCCTCTCTCTGGCCCCGCTTTCAGCTGTTGAGCCTTACGACTAACATGCGAGTGCACTTAACTGGTGACGAAGGTGCCAGTGAGTTTGCCATCCAACTACTTAAATTGGGAAATGGACTTCTTGAAAAGGACTCCAATGACCATATTCAGTCGTCATATCATTGGCCATATCATTGACACAGAACAAGAACTGTTTGCCAGAGTGTTTCCAAACATTCAGACCAGGCAATTTTATCCGAAATGGCTCTGTGAACGAGCGATCTTAGAACCTAAAAATGTTGATGTGAAAGAAATCAACAGAAGGCTGCTGGACGGAGGAGAGAAAATATGCTAAAAATCAGTTGACACAGTCACTTCTCAGACCTGGTTGTATCCAACTGAATTTTTGAACAGTCTTGAACAAGCGGTAATTCCCCATCACAACCTGATTCAGAAGCTTGGAGCATTGTTTATCCTGGATCCTCCATCAAAAATAAGATATCCAATGTTCTAGAAGTTGCAATCATGTCAGGAAAATTTGTTGGTGACAATTGTTTCATTCAGAGAATACCTCTGAAGCCAACTTATTTGCCATTTGAATTTCAAATACTTCAATTTCCGATCTGGCTCAGTTTTGACATGAGCATTAATAAATCTCAAGGGCAATCATTGAAAGTCGTTGGGTTGAATCTGGCAGATCCTGTCTTTTCACATCGTCAACTCTATGTGGGCACAACAATGGTTGGGAACCCTGATGGTCTCTTCATTGTGGCACCACAGGGCAAAACCAAGAATGTTGTTTATCCAGAGGCTTTGGAATGATCAATGTCGTAATTCCTCATTCAATGACAATACACACAGATCCTAATTCCTTAGTCATGTAGTTTGCAAGGAATTTTGAAGCCGCAAATTTACAGCATGGTGTTACTTTGGAAGAATATGCAGGCATTCCCGGGTACCTCTGCTATAAAGCAGTATAAGTGAGGACTTTGTTGCATAGAAATAGCAGCCAAATTTCCTTCAAATCCCACCTTACTTTCTCAGGTATGTATATATGTATGAAGCAAAAAGGAATGGTTCTATGTGATAACTCGATCTACTAGAAATATCAGCAAAATCCATTTCAAATCACAAATAACTGTCTTACACACATACATGTGCATGTATGTATCTATGTATGTCATGTGAGCCACTATAACTGTTGGTATAGCTAATAGAAATAGAAAGCAAATCTCCCTCAAAGGCAAATATTGGTGAAAGCTACAGTGTACAAATTTAAATACACTTTCCCCGAATTACAGAAATGAGTAAGTAAATGCTTCATTCAATCATAAACCAAGCTAACTTTATTTTCTTATTTATTTCTGTTTTTTAAAATAGTCTTTACATGTTGTTTATATTTCAGAAGTTCAGATTGAGCAAAAAAAGAAAAAAAAAAGAAAAGAAAGAAAAGGATACATAAAAAAAATATAAATGTATTTTTGGAGTCATGCCCATTTCACTGACAAAATACCTAATGATTTATCTATGACTAAAGCATTATATATGCTGACTGTAATAGGGAGCAGTATTCAAAAAATCACCACTGGAAAAAAATAATAATTTTATCTAGATGATTTTCTTCGACCAACCGGCAATAAATATTCTGCTATAATTCCTACTTTGGTTAAAATTCAGCAATCATATTTGAATGGTCACATATTTTGTAATGTGTGCCAAATATATTGTAACTTTCATAAAAAAAAACCTGGGTATCACCAGGTAGCTCAGCTAGTTATTAATAATGTTATATCGTGCAACTCGATATAAAATCATATAAATTATCACATAGAATTGCGTTTGTCTTCTTCTTCTTCTTCTTCTTCTTCTCCTCCTCCTCCTCTTCCTCCTCCTCCTCATCCTCCTCCTCATCATCCTCCCCCTTCTTCTTCTTCTTCTTCTTCTTCTCGTCAAATATGCTGCTTCTTCTTCTTGTCAAATATGCTTCTTGTCAGTGGTTTCTGAATTTTACTGATCCTACATAGTTTCGAAAAGCACCAGTAGTTTCTTTCTCAGCTCGAGAATGCTTTGAGAATCTCTGCAGGGATCGAATACATACCAGGAGCTTTCTCATTCGTGAGACGGTTAAAGTGACCTCATCCTCAGTTGGGGGTTTCCACGAGTCAGGTCAATTGGAGCAGTCTATCTATATCTCCTTTATTCAATGGAGCAGTCTACCTATATCTTCTTTATTCAAAGATGAGTGATGAGTTAGTACATTGGAGAAATGCTCTACCAAGTGATTGAGAATGTGTTTCTTATCAGTGATAAGTGTGCTGCCATCAGCTTGGAGTAAAGTTATTGCAGTCTTGTTTGCAAGGGTAGGCTCGGAAATCGTCAGTCTTCTTATTTAGATAAGAATACTACATATGTCGTGTTGTTGCTGAATTTCAGATTTCTTTTCAAAGTCTCTTTTATTTACAACTGAATTAGTGTGACTTATGTAGCTTTACAAACGAGGTGTGTTTCATAGATTAGATTCTGTATGGCTTCAGCCTTCTCTTCGAACCGATCCTAAGGTTTCCTGACCTTCTGATGAAATATTTATATCAATATCAGTGTTGTATGTGGTTTTGCAGAAATATTTCCATTGATTTATGCTTTTAAACGAATTTCAGTAATTTGAAACAGCTATTAATGTATGTCATGTTGTCATCCTGCTTGCTTTTGGTGGTATAAAGATTAGGGTTAAGGTTAGGGTTAGGGTTAGGGTTAGCAGTTTGTGATGTGTCCAGTATTCTAGAACATACATGGACTTTTGATACAAGCTTTCTGTCTCTAACCCTACCTCAGGAGAACGTTGTCCACCAAATGCCGGTTTTGTAACCTTGGATGCATACAAATGGTTGAAAATCTAAGTTGGTGCCAACTAGCTGATGAAATGCGTAAGCTACCAGGAACCCGTTGCTGCAGTACTTTGTCAATGGATAATTTTATTTCCTAGTGAGTGGTAGATGAAGGTTCATCAAGCTGTCATTTATGCCCATTGAAAATTCAGCGAGGTACTTTATTTGATAGATTTTGATGGCAAAGTCAACTCGTGCTATGCTATGTTTGACATATCTTCCTGCTGATCACTAGGAGCTGTAGTCATCTTTCTTTTCGGGGCACTGATTTTCAGCAGCCAGATTTGTGTCACTCAGTGCAGCTATTTGGACGTTGTACCTCTTGAGTTCTCTGTCTACTAGTATTTCATTATTTTAGAGTATGTTTTTTGTTGTTGCCTGTCTCAGAGCGGGTATAAATTCCTTGCGAGAAGGGTGAGTGGATTGACCCATTGTAGGTATCCGTTTTGCTGGATTGGTATCCAGTTGACAGGGCATAGACGAACATGATGTTTTGAGCAGTCAACTGTTTAGGCCGTATTTTGCAGACCCTTTCTGCTCCTAATGAATATTAATGAGGTAGCTCCCTCACGCCAGGAGAACTTCAACTACTGTGTTGCTTCATCAGAGAGAAGAAACTATCCCTCTTATGCTGCAGTGACGTTACTACACCTGTCGATTATCTTCGTCCTTCATACCAAATGGTGTTTGGTTCGATTATCTTGGATGATACTCATCGGTGATCAGAGGACTTGTGTTGGGGATGAAGCATGACATACCATTGCTAAAAATTATAAAAGGATTTGCGCAATGTCACCATTCTCACTCTCGAATACCATCACTATTTTCATCCAACGGCAAGACATCTAATACGACAGGAGTTTGCGCTGTGATGTAGTGCATGATCGCAATTACATCTATGCCTTGCATTACCTTATACAACACGTGTTCCATCACACCACGCTGCGAATGCCGTTAAGCCTGTAGAAATCGAACTTACTGCTATGAAATTCTTTGAGTCAATTAAGCCTATAGAAACACACTGAGAACCAGCAGCTTTTAATAGGCCCTTTGACAAATAATGCATTTAAAATAATAATTAAAAATAATAAAGCACAAACATATAGAAACGCACACATGGCAGACTCAGATACCCACATACCCACACACATATACATATATATATATATATTTCCTTTCATAACATGCAGTTGATACCGGGGTAATATATATATATTTGCATTATTGCTGGGGCCATATATATACTCGTGCTTCAGTTATTGACAACGGCAGATTTAATCTCAAAACTGATTCGGTGCAATTGACACTCCACCTATCATTGCAATATAAGGCTCACAGAATCAATTGCCCATACCAGAATTTTGTTTCTTATTGAAAGAATCTGCCGAACTTTTACTAGATATACACTTCTTATATAATACATTTTGCCAAATACGCATGGAGTTTCTAAATACAAAGAAAGCAATATTATAACAAAACTAAAGTATATACAAAATATCCCATACAGAATAACCTGGTTGTTTATATTTTATTTATTTTAATGTTCCTGTAGGTAAATATACAACAGAGCCATTTTTTAAATATACTATAACCCATAAATGAAGAAAAGATGTTGATATATGTTTCTAACGACAGTATGTTAAATCAAGTGCCAGAATATGTTATATTTTGGTCTGTTGTTTTCGTGGAGACTGCATTAGCTACTGATAATATAAGTAAATAAACAACAATATGAAGGATTAACAGATACCAGATGTACCTGAATATGAAATGTGTATATATATATATATATATATATATCTAAGTGCGTGTGTGTATGTGTGAGACTGTGTGCGTTTGGGTTTGTCCGTGTGCTTTGTAAAATAGGCGTATCAAAGAAAGAAGGTTTTGTTCATCTCACTGATTAATCAAATATGTTCAACAGTCAGTGTTAATACTTATGCTATATCCTCGCAAATGTACATATCATATGACCTAGAACACTTAACATCATGTTACACACACAGACACATATATAAGTGTGTTTATGTGGCTGTATATTCACACGTGTATGGGTGTGTCACGTTTCAATATATGTTATACATGATTCACGCGAAATCTTGTGTTGGAACATAATAACTATACATAGATACATATATATTAGATAATTGAGCTTAAAACATTGGTGAACTAGACAATATATTTGCGATGTGAACTCCCTTACCACACAGTCATCCGAACACGCACACGCACACACACACACACACACGCACACGCACACGCACACGCACACGCACACGCACACGCACACGCACACACACACACACACACAGGCACAGAGTTATATATAAAGAGTATTCTTTTCTTTAAATTTACTTATGGGATTTTTCACTTTTACTTTTGATCCGTTTGATTTGTATGAACATATACACCCTTGTTTAACTTCGTTGTGTGAGTAAAAGATGAACAGAAATGACAAGGCATTTGACTTAGTATAATAAAGAAATATATTAATTTAACGCTTGAAATACTACGAAAAGTGTCCTGACGTTTCAGGCAATATTGCTTCATCAGTTGATAGATTGAGGAATATGAGATGAAATAGAACGATAGAGAGTGAGAAAAGGATGAAACGGAAAGGAAAATTTGAGGAAGTAAATAACGCAATACCATATACAGTCACTCATTTTCGATATATATATATGTATATATATATATATGTATATATATATTTCGATCATATTGCTCAGATTAAACTGTTTTGCTACGATCTGTTGCGCGATTTTATGTATATCATGCAACATTCCCTCAATATATAAGAACACGCACTTCCACTCACAGGTCCGACAGACACACATATGTATGTATGTGGTTGTGTTTATGTATTTGTGTGTGTGTCTGTGATTGTGTATGTAGGTGTCCTCAAGTTATACACAGTGACGCGGTTACAGAGAATTACAACAATACTATGACACTTTTCTTTCTAAAATATGTATTTAAATATTTTCAAAATTGCTATTACATTTTGACAGTAATGTACATCCTTTCATCCTCAATAGCATTGCTTATATCTCTCTAAATGTGCAGGAAACTTAAATCTGCCTCACATAAATTGGTACCTTCAACACACAATGACACAACATTACGCATATATATATATATGTATAGGCATATGCATATATAACCTATATGTCGGCATATATGCATGAATGTATGTATGTATGTATGCATGTATGTATTTATGAATGTATGTAGGTATATGTGTCTGTATGTACGCATGCACGTATGCATGTATGCAAGTATGTATATGTGTCTATTTATAGGCAAATACGGATGAATGTATATGTGTGCTTCTTACGTTCGAATCTTCTTAATTCGACTTTTATAGACGAACACAATAATAAGATTATAATAATAATCTGGAATTCTCTTTATTTTCCGAAATGTCAAATTAACGTTTCATTATTTTCAAATATATGTCACAATAGGAACATTTCGCTGACTATAAATTTAAGTCCATCTTAATAAATTTCGTATAAATATTGTAACCAGACAATTTACTTGTTGTAAACGTTACTTCGTTTTGCGTTAGTCTCGTATCTATTAAGCAATGTATTACACAATTATTATATTATAAGTTTAAATTTTTCCTTCCTGTTTTATCGACCACAAAGTATTCGGTTATCGGATAGTTATGAGTAAAAGTAGAATAATATATCATACGATATAAATGTATACGTTTTGATCAACGTATTTTCATGTATTACAAATTATTTCAACATGAATGCCACGTTCGATAAATGCGTGATAAATAGTGAATAAGGGCGCTTGTGCAACTATACACATATAAGTGTATGTGTGTATATGCGTAAATTTGGTCGTGCCTACAAACGTATATATGTGTGTGAGAGAGTGTGTGCGTGTGTACGTGTATGTGTGTGTTTGTGTTTGTGTGTGTGTATGTATGTGTGTGTGTGTGTGTGTGCGTGTGTGTGTTAATTTCTAGGTGAAGACGCGTGTTATACTGGATAGAAGCTGGGATTCACAATCGAGATGTGTCTTCTATTCTCAGATCGTTGACTCCTTGAGCAAGATATTTTATTTCATGTTGTTCCGGGTTATTCAGTTACAGAAACGAGTTGCGACGTCAATTGTGTCAATCACTCTCGACCTTTACCTTTCCCTCAGTAAACATTGGCGGCGGGGAGAAAGTTAGATTAGAAAATAAGAGCGTCTGCTTGTCTACCACAAAAGCATCTTGCATATATATATATCTATATCTATATATATCTATATATAGGAAAAAGTATGACCCCGACGGCAGAGCTCAAGCCGTTTCGACGGCTACTTCTGGACATATATATATATATATAATATATATATATATATATATATATATATATATATATATATATATATATATATATGTATATATATATATATATATATATATATATGTAAACCTTTATATGTAATAATCTCCCGTTAGGTTGAGATACAAATTTGGCTGTAGTGTGCTGCGCTTTCTAGCAAAAAGCCACCAGCCGTAAGCAACTAACAACATTCTTTCTAACCTGACCGCTGCTACGTCACGCTTCTTAGCCATTTTTGAATGTATTCTTGGCGCGATCACTTTCGAAAATGTATTGTCTAAATTTGAGCTAACTTCCTGAAGAGTCCGGTGCTCAAGGTTCCGAAGCTATCGGATATCTTAAAATGCGGACGAAACCATGGTCGAGGTAAATAAATGTTCTCTCTTTTCTCCTAGTTTATTTTAGACCTAATTCTGTTTAATTGACTGTATATCTGGGCGATTACGCTGTCGAAATATTCGATAAATATTCCGTCGCAGCCGGCGCGAAGGGCTGGTTTCGGTTATCTGTTGGAGATTTCTTCATAGAAGCCTTATTCTTATAGCTTGGTCTATTCGATTTTTTATATGGTTAATTATGCTAATTGGGAGAGGAAATGGTATATATTTTATCTGGTGATTCTATAGACATGTTTTCTGATATATAGCTGTGATTATTTAATTTATTAACTTTTCATTGAGCGACAAAGTGACCCGTTGCAAAACACGTATATATATATATATATATATATATAGGTAAACCTTTATATATATATATATATATATATATATATATATATATATATATATATATATATATATATAGGTAAACCTTTATATATATATATATATATATATATATATAGGAACGAGTAGGATCCCGACGGCTGAGCTCAAGCCGTTTCGACGGCTAATGCTGGACTAAATGAATATGTTCATTTGGTCCAGAATCAGCCGTCGAAACGGCTTGAGCTCAGCCGTCGGGATCCTACTCGTTCCTATTACCCACTCTACTACCCTAAGTATTGAGTACTTTGGTGCGTTATGGTCCACCTGGTTCCTTACCACATTTCCTCCGTGATATATATATATATATATATATATATATATATATATATATGGCTTCTAAAGGGTATAACCTTTTCATTGGAAAGAAATCATCGGGCTTCCCTGATGATTTCTTTCGAATGAAAATGTCGAATCCTTTACAAAATATTCCCATATAATTTCACTCTACTAATGTAATTGCTATTGTTACCACTGATTGATCCCGTGATTTACACATATATATTTATATGCGTGTGAAAGAGAGAGAGCGATAGGGAGAGTGAGAAAGAGAGAGTGTGTATTTCTGTATATAAATATATACATTATTACCTAAATGCATTCCTAAACACACACACACACACACACACACACATACATAGACACGAACACACACACACGAACACACACACGAACACACACACACACACACACATACACACACACACACACACACACACGTATATATATATATATATATATATAAACCCTCAATATTATATGTGTGAATATGCTACGAACCAATGTCTGCTGCAATATAGGTTTGTTTTCTTCGTATATTGTCCTACATGCGTATGTGGATTCATATGTGCTTACTACCATTTGTTCATGTATATATGCGCATGTCTTGCGATTTTGTGCGTGGTTGTATCATTCAGATGGAAACAGAGTGGGATAGCTATAAATCGTTGATAAATATCAACCGAACTTAAACATTTGTAATCACCTTCGGTTCATCATTTCTTAATGTTGAAAACATGCCTTTCAATCCATATAGTTGTCTAAGCAATGCGACATTGATTTCAATAATATAGCAATCATGTTGTATATTAAAAATAAGCCTGTATGTAATTTGATGAATAATCTTATTTGCACTTACCTCTAATGTCTAATGACCATAGAATACCGCGTGGACACTTTTGCTTCATTATTTTAACATTAAATAGCTGGTTGGCAATAAATAAATGGTACGTGTGATGAAAAATGAGACAATTCTGAAATACTTTCGTAATAGGGTATTATCAGCAAGTCACTTTCCCCAGACATATTTGAAATCTGCAATAAAGTTATATATTCAAAGGTTTTCTATTTTGATAAATATTTTCCTCCGTAATGAACACTGACAATTATGTAGACTATTGCCGTCCTACGGTGATAATATAAATCAATATGTGTAGTTAAATTTTTTGTGACAAAATGAAACGTGTATATATATATATATATATATATATATATATATATATATATATATATATATATATATATAGAGAGAGAGAGAGAGAGAGAGAGAGAGAGAGAGGCAACATTGTTTCTTACCTAACGTTCATTCCTTACCTAAACGTAATCAAGTTTAAGTAAGAGATGTAATATTAACATGGTGTCAGATTTAATATACGGAGGACTTTCATTAATTGATACTAATTTTCTTCATACATAGACAACTTGAAAAATTGTTTAATGAATCATTTGATGTGGAATTGCGACCATATCGGTTTGTAAGATACAGGTTTCCTCCAAATATAGAGAAAAAGGAACATATTGCAACATTATAAGAATTTGTTAAACATGTTACCCATGTCCTGATTATGGGTACTTTT
>OZ024743.1:110483297-110538297 GCA_964016885.1 Eledone cirrhosa
TAAATATATAATTATCCACCAAACCGCTGTAATTTGTATAACTCTTAACATTCGATATCGTCCTTCTGTATTATCAAAACTTCACTTCGGATATACATACTACGTGTTGGAAATGTTATTGTTAATCTAAAGCTTATTGTTCTATATTTAAATATTTTCCGTAATTTTCATATTTTATCTTATAGTATATAATTATATTATATTCCAAACGTAATCTGATATTAATCGATACAATATTGCTAATGATTTTATATATTTCACTATATACTTACATACTTTTATCCATCGTCCTTAATTTTATAAGCATTACCGTTAACTTTTCTGTTATTAAAATTATCTGGTATGCGTAACACCACCGACTGGCCGTTTGTTGGCTTTCCGCGTTACACCAAAGACACCAACATTTGATTCCATTCCTTCTGAGATTGGAATTAATTAATTGCCCCTCTTCAATTTATAAATATATTCGGTACTGGTATATCATTTGACGTGATAGGCACGTCACGTCAAATTTCCTTTTCTTTCACAATGCAAACACTAACATATAAGCGCAAACTAGTTTGCTTACCCTTTAATCAATTATTTTTAACCGAATCGCTGACATCGTGAGTAGCGTATAATATTTCGTTAACAATTTGGTTTATTTAACAGAGGACATAACACTTACTTACTTTTAAGCAGCGCCATTTTCGGGGATTGAGGAAATGAGGATGAACTTAACATTTTTGTCGGCGCCTTCTTGACGCTTCATGCTTTCATCACGCGCAAATCCCGGCCCTGTGTACGTTGCCGTGTTATCCACACCGTAAAACTCACGTCTGTGCTACTTCTAATAAGACCCCTTTTGTTGCACCTACATCGCAGTATGAACGCCCTGCGCAAATACGCCGAACAGGGGTTGTGCTAATTCCGTGGTGACCCCCTTTTGTCGCAACGTTGTTGCTGTGTAAACGCAGTGCAATCAGTGCCGCTCAGCGTTTGTGCTAATTGCACTATGACCCCCTTCTGCTGCAGCTGCGTTACCACGCTGATTTCGTCATCTCAATATCCTTACTTAAACCTACATCACTACTTGAATGTTACACAATTGACTACGTCGCTCATTCAGACTGACGTGTTTTCCCCATCCGTGACGTAAGTCGTGAACACACTTACGACATACATCGCCCCACAACACTTACTTGCTTCTTCCACATACAGGGTTTCCGCAATCAGCCCACTCACACTGCTACTACAGGATACAGCATGCTGGTGTTCTATGTTTCCAGTAGATGAACAATCATTCCCTCAGAATAAGGGACTTTAAAAATTACATGGCTACGTTCTTCAATCTTTGCATATGCGTGTTGCTATTTCACGATACCTACCGCGTGCAACGCCGAGTCCTGCTGTTAGTTAATCTATAATAATGTTATTCATATTTATATTTTTTCGTAATTTATTTAATGTGACGTTCAATCGTACGTTTTATAACTTTATAAAAAGTTTTATGGTTTCAAGAATCCTTTATAATTTTATAGCACTTATCTCCTATAAGTTGGTTACGTAGATTTTATGATAAGATCTACAGAGCAAAATTAAAAAATAATAAAATTGTAAAACTATAAACAATAAATGACACACGATAAAAGAGAACGCCATAATGAAGGCGAATTTAATTATTTACAATGACTAAATAGTAATTGTTTGTTACTCAGGAGTTACTCCTGTCCACACGCGTTCGACAGTTAAAATTCCAGCTTAACAAGAGTTTATTTTGCCATGATATATATATATATATACATATATATATATATATATATATATATATATATATATATATATATATATATATATATATATATTTATCATGCAGCGATTCTTTGCTTAAACTTTAATCTGTTATTTTAATAAATATATATATATATATATATATATAAATTTATTAAAATAATATATATATATATATATATATAAATAATGAACCAGACAATAACGAACCAGATTTTGGATCTAGCTGGAGCTCAGCCGTCGGGGTCCTGACTCCTTACCTATATACATATATATATATATATATATATATATAAACAATTAAGTTAAAGATGTACATCCATATATGTATACTGAAATACTAGTATGTATATGAATACACACACGTATACATATGTAGATGTACCAAGTTTTTTTCACTGGTCACTTTACTGTGAGTGGCCAGCTATTCCGTATGTAAACACACAGACAAACCGGTTTTTAGAGTCATACTGGTTTTTGAGGAAACACCTTTCCTCTATTCTCCAGAAAGCCAGACAAGGAATATTGAACTAGTTTCGTTGTTGTTACAACTCATCAGCAATATTTACCTATCTTCCGGCCTCTCTAGAGAATCGTAAAAGCACATAGCGTTATATGCTTTTTCTATGAAAATTAGTAGTGGGCAGACTAATTTGCATAGAGTGTGAGTAAGTACCGGTTCAACGGAGACGATAAAAACAAATAACGAAACGAAATTAAATTTCGTTTCGTTTGTAACTCACTTTTGTATGACTGACGCTTAAACAATTAAGTTAAAGATGTACATCCATATATGTATACTGAAATACTAGTATGTATATGAATACACACACGTATACATATGTAGATGTACCAAGTTTTTTTCACTGGTCACTTTACTGTGAGTGGCCAGCTATTCCGTATGTAAACACACAGACAAACCGGTTTTTAGAGTCATACTGGTTTTTGAGGAAACACCTTTCCTCTATTCTCCAGAAAGCCAGACAAGGAATATTGAACTAGTTTCGTTGTTGTTACAACTCATCAGCAATATTTACCTATCTTCCGGCCTCTCTAGAGAATCGTAAAAGCACATAGCGTTATATGCTTTTTCTATGAAAATTAGTAGTGGGCAGACTAATTTGCATAGAGTGTGAGTAAGTACCGGTTCAACGGAGACGATAAAAACAAATAACGAAACGAAATTAAATTTCGTTTCGTTTGTAACTCACTTTTGTATGACTGACGCTTAAACAATTAAGTTAAAGATGTACATCCATATATGTATACTGAAATACTAGTATGTATATGAATACACACACGTATACATATGTAGATGTACCAAGTTTTTTTCACTGGTCACTTTACTGTGAGTGGCCAGCTATTCCGTATGTAAACACACAGACAAACCGGTTTTTAGAGTCATACTGGTTTTTGAGGAAACACCTTTCCTCTATTCTCCAGAAAGCCAGACAAGGAATATTGAACTAGTTTCGTTGTTGTTACAACTCATCAGCAATATTTACCTATCTTCCGGCCTCTCTAGAGAATCGTAAAAGCACATAGCGTTATATGCTTTTTCTATGAAAATTAGTAGTGGGCAGACTAATTTGCATAGAGTGTGAGTAAGTACCGGTTCAACGGAGACGATAAAAACAAATAACGAAACGAAATTAAATTTCGTTTCGTTTGTAACTCACTTTTGTATGACTGACGCTTAAACAATTAAGTTAAAGATGTACATCCATATATGTATACTGAAATACTAGTATGTATATGAATACACACACGTATACATATGTAGATGTACCAAGTTTTTTTCACTGGTCACTTTACTGTGAGTGGCCAGCTATTCCGTATGTAAACACACAGACAAACCGGTTTTTAGAGTCATACTGGTTTTTGAGGAAACACCTTTCCTCTATTCTCCAGAAAGCCAGACAAGGAATATTGAACTAGTTTCGTTGTTGTTACAACTCATCAGCAATATTTACCTATCTTCCGGCCTCTCTAGAGAATCGTAAAAGCACATAGCGTTATATGCTTTTTCTATGAAAATTAGTAGTGGGCAGACTAATTTGCATAGAGTGTGAGTAAGTACCGGTTCAACGGAGACGATAAAAACAAATAACGAAACGAAATTAAATTTCGTTTCGTTTGTAACTCACTTTTGTATGACTGACGCTTAAACAATTAAGTTAAAGATGTACATCCATATATGTATACTGAAATACTAGTATGTATATGAATACACACACGTATACATATGTAGATGTACCAAGTTTTTTTCACTGGTCACTTTACTGTGAGTGGCCAGCTATTCCGTATGTAAACACACAGACAAACCGGTTTTTAGAGTCATACTGGTTTTTGAGGAAACACCTTTCCTCTATTCTCCAGAAAGCCAGACAAGGAATATTGAACTAGTTTCGTTGTTGTTACAACTCATCAGCAATATTTACCTATCTTCCGGCCTCTCTAGAGAATCGTAAAAGCACATAGCGTTATATGCTTTTTCTATGAAAATTAGTAGTGGGCAGACTAATTTGCATAGAGTGTGAGTAAGTACCGGTTCAACGGAGACGATAAAAACAAATAACGAAACGAAATTAAATTTCGTTTCGTTTGTAACTCACTTTTGTATGACTGACGCTTAAACAATTAAGTTAAAGATGTACATCCATATATGTATACTGAAATACTAGTATGTATATGAATACACACACGTATACATATGTAGATGTACCAAGTTTTTTTCACTGGTCACTTTACTGTGAGTGGCCAGCTATTCCGTATGTAAACACACAGACAAACCGGTGGGAACTTCTCTATGGTGAAGAACCATTAGTAGAAATAGAAAATAAATTCTGGATATGGAAGCAGCAGTTGGAATCAAGAGGACTGAGAGTGAACCTAGTTAAGACAAAAGTGTCGATAAGTAGAAAAGGGGACAACACTCTGATTCCATCAGGGAAATGACCATGTTCAATATGTAGAAAAGGAGCTGGCATAAATTCAACAAAATGTGCACAATGCAGATCTTGGTTACACAAGAAATGTAGTGCGATAGCAGGCAAACTAACTTGTAGGTGAAACTACATATGCAGTAGTTGTACAGGGAAATTTGACAGTAGAATTCGCAGTGATCGACACATCTTTCAAATGCAGGTTGATAGTTTCGGGTACCTATCTGAAAAGATTAGAAAGGGAGCGTGGTGCTCCGATGCCATAGTATCTAGAATAAGGACGGGTTGGAAAAAGTTTAGGGAGATGCTTCCTTTGTTGACAAAAAAATGTTTGTCCCTGCGAACGAAAGGCCGGTTACATGATGCCTCTGTGAGATGCGCGATGCCGCATGGTAATGAGGCATGGACAGCAACTGCGGAGGATATGCGACTGCTAGAGAGAAATGAAGCAAGCATCCTCCGTTGGATGTGCAATGTCGATGTGCATAGATGAGTTGAGAGAGAAACTGTATAAGAGGGATAAGTAGTAGTGTGCGGGAGAGAAGACTGATGTGGTATGCATACGTGATGTTCATGGAAGAGAACGCTGGGTAAAGAAGTGCTACAAAATACCAGCGGAAGGAATACGCAGTAAAGGAAGACCACGAAAAACATCGGCGGAGTGGTGAGAGCAGACGCGCAGCGCATGGAGGAGATGACAAAGGACCGTGACAAGTGGATAGATGCTGTGCTGAATAGGGAAAAGCGGACGTAGAATGATGATGATGATGATGATGATATATATATATATATATAAATGAAAAGTATAGAAATTGTTGTAACGAGAAGCTAACAGTATTTCATAACATATATGTGACTATAGCGTCAAAATGGGAAAATAGTTGGGAATAGATATGGGAAAAATAATTCAGACTCAATTCAAAAGGAATCAGGATATAGATTTATCCAACAGAATGTAGAGAAATCCAGGGAAAAATCAATAGAGCCTTAACTCATACTAAAACAAGAGGAAGGAGCAAGAGGAAGGAGCAGCCATTGGTGTTAGCATTGCAGGCGACATAGCTAACTTATTCATGGTATGGTGGGACAGTAGACTTAAACAAAAACTTAATGAACAATTAGAAGACAGCTTAACCCTGATAATGTACTCCCGCTACGTAGATGATATAAACATCGTAGTTAAGACACCCCCACTAAAGAACAGTCAGGAACTAGAGAAAAACACAATGGAAAGCATCCAGCAAATAGCAAACTCCATCCACCAGAGCATTAGAGTTACTATAGACTACCCAAGTAGACACCCCAACCATCGATTACCTGTACTAGACACAGAGCTCTGGTTAGATACCATTAACAACCCAAAACAAATCCTCCATTCCCATTATGCCAAACCCATGACTTCCAAACATCTGATCCACCGAAACTCGGCCATTTCGGACCATACCAAAATCAACATACTGATTGCGGATTTGGTACGAGTGATGAGAAATGTGTCCCGCATGTGCAACCCCGAAGAACTAGAGAGACACATACAACACTTCATCCACCGTATGCAGTTCTCTGGCTACAATCAGAGAGATAGAATCAGAGTGTATAAAGGAGCCAGAACCAAATGGGAAAAAATGGTAAATAATGACATAAATGGGACCTGCCCCTTGTATAGGAGCAAATTTTGGAATAGAATAGAAAGAACTAGGAACAAGGCCAATAGAATAAACTCATGGTATGATAGCAATAAATACCAGAGTGTAATGTTCATCAATACAACCCCTAGAGGCGAACTAGCCTACAAATTTAGAAGGGCCCTAAATAAACATAATCTCAATATTAAGATAGTAGAAAGACCTGGTACCTCCGTAAAAACACTTATTAGCAAGACATACCCGTTCCAAAGACCCTCATGTATAGATAAGAAATGTATAACCTGTAAAATAAGCCCCCATATTAACTGTAAAACTAGAAATGTAGTGTATAGCATAAGATGTACTGAAGGACAATGTAGAAACAAAAATATAGTGTACATAGGTGAGACAGCTCGAAGTATAGGGGAACGAATAAATGAACACTGGCGAGACCTCCAAGATAATAAAGAATCATCTGTGCTCTACCAACATGCTAAGATAGAACACAGGGGTAGATTAGAGAGCATAGAAATAAAAATAGAATCCACGCACAGAAAAGACGCAATGTTTAGGCAAATTACAGAGGAAGTAAGCATAAAAGAATTAAAACCAAAATTAAATAGAAAATATGAGTGGAACAGCAACATCACAACTTACAATTAAGGACAAAATGAAAACACACACACACATAGAACAAACAACTTACAATTGAAAACACACACAAAATGAAAACACACACACACATAGAACAAACAACCAACCAACAATAAATAAATAAACAAATAGAAAAATGGACACAAACACACACAGACACCTGGATGTGGCACATGCGCAAACTGAGCACACAACACACACACAGAAACAAAATGGCGTAGGATAGAAGAAAGAAAAGGCACAGAAACGAAGAAAGGAATTCCCAGTCACTGAAGAGGTCACAGAGTGTGTGACGAAAGGACTATGACTATATATATAAACAACTATCTGGTTGTGGAACCAACGAACCAACCAGAAATTTATAAGTTTGTAGATTTGTAAATTTATAAATTTATAAATATATAATAAATTGAAGTGAAAGCAACTGGTGCGTGTGTTTCTTATTGGCAACATGACCCTCCCAAAGTATAACAATATCGGTTTCAACACACGATTTCAGATAAAGAATCTTGCTAAACAAATTCAGAAACGAAATATATATATATATATATATATATAGATATATATATATAATGAGAAAATGCGAAGTAGTTTCAGATGTTAAATCCTTTATTGGTAATGCTGTGATACATATTTCAATGACGACAGTGGCCACTTGATTATGTGTACCCAGTGCCGTGACATCATCAGACAGCTTCTTATATAATAAGTTTACGGTGGATTGGCAGTATTGGTAGAGGGTCGGACGCCATGCTTTGCCGCACAGATACGTCCCTTTATGGTATGAGTTCAAATCCCGCCGAGGTTAACTTTGCCTTCCATCCTTACGGGGTCGATAAAATAAAGTACCAGTAATACACTCGGATAATTGCTGGTCTTGTGTCAAAAGTAGAAACAGTTATGAAAGCAATCCAAACAGAAACGACGATGGAACGGACAAGGCGTGTGTTCTTGGTTCGCCTGTCCGTCTCCTGTTGTCAACAATTCACTTCAGCAATTCTGCACAGGCGCAAACGAAAGGTGGTCATCCACCACACCAAATTTATCATAAATTAGTTTAGGTATGCATAACCCCCCCCCCCCCCTCCCCATCCACGACCAACCAAACGACCACGCCGTCCAGGTTTGTAATATGAGACTTTTAAATTATGCAGCGAGTGACAGCTAGCCGATGTCAACTGGTGTTGGCATAGTAAGTGTTCTAGTAGGCTCTAATACTACCCCTAAATATCTGCCCGGACAATGGCTTGGGGAATATAAACTTATCTCTAGATATCGTGGTTTCACAGTGGAAATTAAAAATTAAACGTTAAAACCTTGATTGAAGTGAATAAAAGAAAAAAAAAAATATTTATAAAGAGTAAATAGGCAGATATCTAAAATAAAGTAAGCCGTTTAGAATAGGGGATATATATTGGGTATTTCAGATGCAATATCTTATATGTTATTATTATTATTATCAGTTCCATAGAGGTTTAGTGGTGGGCAAGTGGGATGACGCACTCCGAGAATCATTGGGCCTCGACGAAGTCGGCCTGACCAGTCTGTAACGGAGGACTTTTGAGCCGGGGACGATGGACAATTTCCAGAAATCCCTCGCTTGGCAGTGCTACCATGGAGGGTTTAGCACTGCCAGTTCGGGATAAAATCTACAGCCATGGAAGTGGTATCAGACGGACCTGCCCAAGATGCGCACAGAGCGACGAAACCGTTCTGGACGCACTTGTCCAATGTCCGTGCATTACTGACTTGTGGAGTTATGTCGAACAGCTACTGTCGCGTGTGGAACGAATCCGGCTATCGGCCGAGTCCATAGTGAAGATCGATCCGCCGCCTTCCTTAGATCAGGAAGAGCAGGCAATGTTCCTCTGTTTGGTAGTCTTGCGAAAGAAGTTATATGGTGGACCAGATTAAAAGGACTCAAGACAGACACTTTTCTCTTCTGCCAATCCCTCATCAACTTCTTCAAGTTTCACCTGGAAAGGAAGGTGAGGGTGGAGATAGAAGTGCTGCCCCCCCCCCCCGTACATTTGCTAAAAGGTGAATGAATGAGGCGATAATGGCTCGTGTGAATGGGCCTACTCTAACCATGCGCCTATAGGCTAGCAAACTTGAGGAGAGGGTGGTTCAGGATTTGTAGTGTACCTGTGTCACCCCTGGGTTGTCCACCCTTCTACAGGGGATTTTATTTTGTTATATTTATGCATAGTTTATTTTATATTTCTTATATCTTCATTGTTAAATTAGTCTTGCCTTTGTGCACTTTTACCCGACCTTATTGTACCCCCCCCCCCCACACTGTCCCTGTCTTTGTATTGTCCCCTACATTTTTGCCCTTGTATCTAATAAATGAAATCATTATTATCATTATCAGTATATTATTATTATCAGTGTATTATTATTATCAGTATATACGGCGGTGGAATGACAGTTTGGGACAGCGATGGATTGGTAGTATTGATAGGGGGTCGGGCGCCATGCTGTGCAGCAAAGAGTTACGGCCATTTATGGACTGAGTTCATATCCCGCCGAGGTTAACTTCGCCTTTCATTCTTAGGGGTCGATCAAAGAGAGTACCAATAATACACTAAGATAATTGCTGGCCTTGTGCAATAAGTAGAAATAATTATTATCAGTATATTGGACAATAGTACAGAATAGTAGAACAGAAGATAAATTAAGGTATGAAACGTAGTTATTAGGTAAACAATTAGTTGATATCTTCTTCTAACACATGAATCAAAACCAAACGAAATAAAAGGTACATATATGCAAGATGAGAGATGGAACATGTATGAGAACAAGTATGAGAACAAGTATGAGAAAAAATATATATGAGAGAGGCAAACATGTGTATCGGTGTGGAGATGAAACCATAATATCTGGAGATAAGTCTATATTGCCAAGGCCATTGTCCAGGTAGGAATTTAGGGGCAGTATTAGGGCCTACAAGAACTCTTACCCTCCCACCACCACCTGATTTCGGTTAACTGTCACTAGCAGTATAATTTAACAGTGTCATTTTTTAATTTTCTGAAAATTGCAAACTTGACTGTCACCATTGAATATGAACCTGGAGATTGCGAAAGCATGAACGTACTTGTTCAATTAACATTCAACATTTAATATTCTACCATACTCTTTCATTATAATGTCATTATAATTTGAAAGGATTGTAAATAAAACGAGTAAATCAGATAAGGTTGGAATTCCTTTTATTAATATATATCTACATATCTCTCTCTCTCTATATATATATAAATATAAATATGTATACATACGTATATATATATATATATGTATATATATATTGAAGTTTCCGTTGAAAATGTAAAAAAGTCATAGGAGTCAAGAGTGCTCTATGTCAGTTACAGAGCTAAATTTAATGTATAATAAACAATACAATATAATTACCTCATTACCAGAGGTTTCCCGAATAAGACGAATACAAGAAACGTCCCCATACGTTCGTCAGACAAGGCAATTTAAAACATAGTGAAATATTTGAAAAATTTCCTCAAGAAAGGCAAACGTTTAACGGGCCCAAAAAATATATATAAATAAAAGTAATGCAAGAGATATATAAAAATAAAATAATTGTTTCTACTTTAGGCACAAGGCCAGCAATTACCCAGTGCATAACTGGTTCTTTGTTTTATCGACCCCGTAAGGATGAAAGGCACAGTCAACCTCGATAAAATAATGAAATATATTAAGGGTGTGTGTATAAATGTGTGTATATGCGCCTACAAATGTACAAATGCGTGATTGTACAAATGCATGTGAATAGTGAAACAATGTGTGCGTAAGTACATACATTAGGGCAAGCATATCAGTGTATGTGTGAGCACACAAACGTATATAATATATCTTGAAAAAAGAAATTGTAACATAATAGAGTTAACGTACATACAGACTCAGGGACTAAGGATTGAAATATATACACATAGAATTATCAAAGCATGCGTATAAACACACACACACGCGCAACCACATATATGCAAGTGATATACACATGGAGGGGAGTGTATCAGTCAAAGCAGTGTCAGGCTGAAAGTAGATACATATATAAAAAATATAAAATATGAAAATGAAAAAATGAAAAAAATATATGAGAATAAAAAAATTAAATCAAAGAGAAAGTAAGAGGGAGGGGTTATCAATTATAAAGTAAAACTAGAAAAAATAGAAAAAAAAATAGGTTCGTACACACAAATATATATATGAAAATATATATAAATACCTACAGATAGAAAGCACATACATGCGTACATACCTACAAAAGCGCTCATATATACACACGAAGCACATATATATACATACATGTACATCTAATCACACGCACGCACGCGACCATATATATATATATACACACACACACACACATATATATATATATATATATATATATGTAAATATATACACACATATACATATTTATATATATATACATAAACACACACATATATATAAGTATGTAAAAAACAGATATAAAAACGCACATACACACACGCATATACACATACACGAACACATACGAATGCATTCGCATACATATACAAACACGTATACACACATATGCACACACTTACACGCATACATACAATATAAAAACCAGCCGTATGAATAGAAGAGAAAAATTATACGCTTGTAAACATACATAAAAGCGGCTGAGGGACAACAGAATATATCTGGTGGTGAAAACGCAAGTGACATGTGCTATCAGGTAGTGAAAGAAAAAAACGGAAGTAAAATATGTAAAATTGTGAAGATACAAAATAAGTGAATCAAGAAGCAGGGGAGGAGGTGTCACTAGTGGATGTGAAGTAAAAATAAAGTTAAAAAAAAATAAAAGTAAATCAGAAAGATAAGTCTGTAAAGAGGGTAATTTAAGGAAAGGGAAGAACAAGAGTTTATGGAGGATAAGTATCTGAAAGTGAGTTAAGTTTATATGAGCTGGAAAGCAAGTGTGATTTCATGTGTGGACAACTGGTGAACATTTCTGTTTTTGCATTTAGGCAGGTTTTTTGGTGATGTAAGTGTCTGTAAAATCCAATATTTTTCACTTATGCAGAGTGCGCATATTCTTTAGATTGGTTCAAAATTGACCAATCTAATTTATAATGGATACCTTGGTCTTTCAAATCCCATATTCTGCTAACCAGAGCTGTTGTAAATCTTTTTTCAGGATGTCGGAAAGATGCGACATCTGAGTAATAACGCGTTTTGAATTTGTATTGTGTCATACCCACATATCGTTCGCTGGTGGCTGGTAGGTTGTTGCTGGTGGTTGTCACTTTAGCCGCATATAGAATGGCTTTGGTGTTGCATTTACCTTGTAATGGGCATTCACTTTTGACACTACAGGAGCAATTTTGATGTTCTCTGGGTATTTTTTTTATTGAGGATATAATATTTAATAGGGGGACCGCAAGAGTAGCTGATTTTGACATAGTTTCTATTGAAGATCTTATAGTATATATGTGTTCTACGGAAATATTTATCTAAGAGCTCTGGGAATTGTTTGCCTACATTAGTTTTAATTGCTAAAGTGTAGGGGGTGTGAACCAGATTATTTTTATTTTCCTATTATTATGTTTAAAGGAGTAAGTATTGTTGGGTATGTACTTAATCGGTTCGCTAAATCCGCTATTTTGAAGGGCTGTATTATAGTAGAGGGATGCCTTATTGAAAATAGCTTCTGAGGAAGAGAGGGTGGACTTCCTACGGCTAATATTTTGGTTAATATTTTTAAAAAACTATAGGAGGATGGCAAGAGCCTTTATTTATATATTTTAAATGTTCATTAGGTTTATGGTACGGTTTATAAGAAGCAGTAGGCAGATCAGGTTTATATCTAGAAAATTAACAGTAGAAAGGTTAGTGTCAATTTTAATTTTAAGATTAAAACTAGCGAAGTTTTTTTTAATTCTTTCCTGAATCTCTCTAGGTTATGGCCTTGAGTGGTATGGAAAAGTATCAAACCATCGTCGCGATAAGGCCCAAAAGGTATCGTTAGGGAATTTCTCTTTAAGGGTGTGTAGGAAGAATAAGCCGACTAAATCACACACGTCAGCTTACTCACATGTCGCATCTTTATGACATCCGGAAAACAAATTTACAACAGCTCTGGCTAGTAGAATATGGGATTTGAAAGACCAAAAATCCAATATAAATTAGATTGCTCAATGTTGAAACAATCTAAAGAATATGCAAGAGGAACAAGAAGATGCGGACTCTGCATAAGTGAAAAATATTGGATTTTACAGAACATTAAATCACCAAAAACCTGCCTAAATGCAAAACCAGAAATGTTCACCAGTTGCTTACACATGAAATCAAACTTGCTTTCCAGCTCATATAAACTTAACTCACTTTCAGATACTTATCCTCCATAAACTGTTGTTCTTCAGTTTCCTTAAATTACCCTCTTTACAGACTTCTCTTTCTGATTTACTTTTATTTTTATTTTTATTTTTATTTTTATTTTTACCTTTACTTTTACTTCACATCCATCAGTGAGACCCCCCCTGCTGTGTATTCACTTACTTCATATCTTCACAATTTTACATATTTTACTTCCCCCTTTTCTTTCACTACCTGATATCACATGTCACTTGCGTTTTAATCTCCAGATATATTCTCTGTCGTCCTCCAGCCGCTTTTATGTATGTATACTTGCGTATAATTTGTACTCATTTATTCATACGGCTGGTTTTTATATTGAATGTATGCGTGTAAGTGTGCACATGTGTCTGTATACGTGTTTGTATATGTATGCGAATGCATTCGTATGTGCGCGTGTATGTGTATATGTGTCTGTGTATGTGTGTTTTTATACCTATTTTTTCTACATGCTTATATATATGAGTGTGTGTGTATATGTATATATATATATATATATATATATATATATATATATATATATATATATATATATATATATATATATATATAAATATGTGTATATATATGTATATATATATATGGTCGCCTGCGTGCGTGTGATTAGATGTACATGTATGTATATATATAGGTGTTTCGTGTGTATATATGCGCGCTTTTGTATGTATGTACGCTTGTATGTGCTGTTATCTGTAGGTATTTATATATATTTATATATATATATGTGTGTGTACGAACCATATATCTGTAGGTATTTATATATATTTACATATATATATGTGTGTACGAACCTATGTATTTTTCTATTTTTTTTAGTATTACTTTATAATTGATAACCCCTCCCTCTTACTGTCTCTTGATTTAATTTTTTTATTCTCATATATTTTTTCATTTTTTCATTTTTTATATTTTATATTGTTTATATATGAATCGACCTTCAGCCTGACATTGCTTTGACTGATGAACTCCCTTCCTTGTATATATCACTTGCATGTATGTGGTTGCGCCTGTGTGTCTGTTTATACGCGTGCTTTCATACTTGTATGTGTATATATTTCAATCCATAGTGCCTGAGTCTGTATGCACGTTAACTCTATTATCTTACAATTTCTTTTTTCAACATATATTATATACGTATTTGTGTTCACACATACACTGATATGCTTGCCCTCATGTATGTACTGACGCACACATTTGCTCACTATTTACATGCATTTGTACATACACACATATGTACATCTGTAGGTGCATATACACACATTTATACACATACCCTTACTATATTTTCTTATTTTATTTTTATATATCTCTTGCATTACTTTTATTTATATATTTTTTTGTCCGCTAAACCTTTGCCTTTCTTGATGAGATTTTTCAAATATTTCACTGTTTTAAATTGCCTTGTCTGACGAACGAATGAGGACGGTTCTTGTATTCGTCTTATTCGGGAAAACTCTGGTAATGAGGTAATTATATTGTATCGTTTATTATATATTAAATTTAACTCTGTATCTGCCATAGAGCACGCTTCACTCCTATGACTTTTTTCAAATTTCAACGGAAACTTCAATATATATATATATATATATATACGATATTAATAAATGGAAATTATATTTATAAAACCATATTTATTTCATTATACATATTTCAGGGATACCTCATTAAATTATGGTATGCCTTCATCAGACAAAATACAATATATAACAGTTTTACAAATAGGTTTGACGTACCCTTTAAAATACAACCATTACTCTTGAAGGCTGTCTGGATAGTGATTTGTTTATATAATAAGTCATTATGTTTACTCAAACCAACGATATAGTCATACAAAACGGAAATGATTTCTCTTAATCACTGCTATATACTCATTGTGTTATAACAATTTCACAGTATATATATACAAATATATAGGATTAACAATCATGTCCTCATATATACGATTACGATTCATGTGTTTAATATTATGCACATCTGCAACATACCACTCAACCACATAGATATATACATACATATATACACATACATATGTATAAACAAGTATTTGCGTGCGTCCTCATGCATCACCAACATGATTGCTAATCGTATATATTTGTATATATATATACTGTGAAATTTTTATAACACAATGTGTATATAGCAGTGATTAAGAGAAATCATTTACGTTTTGTATGACTATATTGTTGGCTTGAGTAAACATAATTTCTATTTTCAGGACGTGCGTATCTATATATATGTATATATACATATATATCTGTATGTCTTTGCATAAAATACTAATCTCTATAACAAGGGTACATTTTGAACTCAGATTTTGGTATATTGATCTCAAGTTTCTAAACTAAACATATGGTCATTATTGAACAATGTTTAATTTCTCATATTATATATCTATGTCCCATTCATGAATATTGATACTTATATTTATATTTTTATTATTCATTTCATATAAATTGTTAACTCAACTTAATATGACATGACGTAAAGTTGTCACTATCCCCCCTCTCTCTATATAGTATTTCTCTCTCTTGAGTTTTTCTTTCTGTATGATGACTTGATATCTCTCTGTTGCTTTCCTTTGTTTTTCTTATTCCTTCCTTTTCTTTCTTTTTTATTTCCTCCTATCTTTATCTATCTCTTTCTTTTCTCCGTACATATCTATCTCTCTCCGATATTTCTCCAGGTTCTCTTTCTCTTTTCTTCCTTTCTCTCTCTCTGTCTTTGTTCTTTTCTCTCTCTCCGTCTCTTTTCTTTCTCTCCGTCTTTTTCTAATTGTGCTTAACACAATGACTTATTATATAAACAAATCACTATCCAGACAGCCTCCAAAAGTAATGGTTGTATTTTAAAGGGTACGTCAAACCTATTTGTAGAAAATTTATATATTGTATTTTGTCTGATGAAGGCATACCACAATTTAATGAGGTATCCCTGAAATATGTATAATGAAATAAATATGGTTTTATAAATATAGTTTCCATTTATTAATATCGTATATCTACTCCAAAAATTTGTCGAGTGCTTTATGTCAGTTATAAAAATATTTACTTGTATGCCAACAACTTTAAATAGAATCTTTTGCATATATATATATATATATATATATATATATATATATATATATATATATATATATATATATATATATATATATATATATATATAAATATATATATATATATACATATATATATATATATATAAATATATATATATATATACATATATATATATATACATACATATATATATACATATATATATATATATATATATATATACATATATATATATATATATATATATAAATATATATATATATATATATATATATATATATATATATACATATATATGTATATACATATATATATATATGAAGGACAAACTTTTGATGAAGGACAAACTTTTTCATATGTAACCCATTTGCAACGCCGCAGCTCCATTATTATCATATATATATATATATATATATATATATATATATGATAATAATGGAGCTGCGGCGTTGCAAATGGGTTACATATGAAAAAGTTTGTCCTTCATCAGTGGCCTTCCAACCGTCGTAGGCATTTCGTCGCTTTAAAGGCCATATACCTCAGGTTGGTGCGAGCAACGGCTAAAAAAAGTCGTTGGGACACGTAAATAAAGGGGACGCTAGGGTAAACAAACAAAATGGTTCAAGCAACAGAAAGTGATGAAGAAGAAAGAAACAAGTCCCAGATTTCTATGAATATAAATTCGGTGGAATCGTGAACGAGAGAATAAAGACCATCAAACCTGGTTGAAATGTGAGCAACGAAGGAATTTCGCACAGGTCTAACGGGAGGAAGAAGGGGTCTGGTCTGCGAATTCGGTAAACATAAGTTCTGTGAAGTCGCAGACGAGAGAGAGGGAAAAAAAATTCTTACCGGCTTGGCCAAGTGCGCGCGAGAAAAGGATTACGGACAGGTCAAACGGGAAGAAAGGGTAGGAGGAGAGGTAGTGACAGAGAGTTAGTGACTGAAAGGTGAGGAAGAGGCTAACAGAGAAAGAGAGACTGCTAGAAAGCGTAAAGATACAAAGAACGAAACAGACTGGTGGCAGCGGAGGAAAAAATATATGTGTAAATATGATAATAATGGAGCTGCGGCGTTGCAAATGGGTTACATATGAAAAAGTGTGTCCTTCATCAGTGGCCTTTCAACCGTCGTAGGCATTTCGTCGCTTTAAATGCGAGCAACGGCTAAAAAAAGTCGTTGGGACACGTACATAAAGGGGACGCTAGGGTAAACAAACAAAATGGTTTAAGCAACAGAAAGTGATGAAGAAGAAAGAAACAAGTCCCAGATTTCTATGAATATAAATTCGGTGGAATCGTGAAGTAGAGAATAAAGACCATCAAACCTGGTTGATATATATATATACATATATATATATATATATATATATATATATATATATATATATATATATATATATATATATATATATATATATATATAAATACTAGTTTTAGTATTAATCGATACGTATAAAATATATATCGATTATGTTTCTCAATAAAAAAAACTCCATTAACATTAGTTCAAAGTATCAATTGTACAAATTGAAACGATATATATAATTGATATATACCAATTGAGAAACTATTAGTTTTCTGTATATATATATACAGAGGAGTTAAGTAAATATCGTTATTTATTATTTTATTCTGAATCATAATCGAATATATTTTATATGTATTGAGCAATCTTAAATTTAGTTTATTTGTACACAAACTTCTTTTAATGAGTTTCAATTGCCATAGTGCAACCTGTTCGGAATTAAGTTAGCATTCTTAACGACCATTCCTGTAATATATCCAGATCTTTTAAACCATATTTTAAGACCATGTGGAGAACAGATCATAGTTCTTCTCTGGGCAAGTAAGTAGTAATATATATATATATATATATATATATATATATATAGTAATAATAATAATAAGAAGAAGAAGAAGAAATGTGAAGACTAAAATCCAAAGAGGGCTCGATAAGTGTAAATATATATCAAATATATAAGAACCGTAGAGCAAATATTTATTAAAATAACAGATTAAAGTTTAAGCAAAGAATCGCTGCTTACACCCTTAACGAGATCTTCTGAAACTAACAAAGTCAATCTGTAAACGCAGAAGTGGATATTTCAAAAAACGTTGCAACCGGAGGAAGACAGGAAGACGATACTTTGGTTCGTGGAAACGTTTCCTGGCAAAGAACGGGAAAAACGAATATAATACGTCATTAATAGGAGCGGTGAAAGACAATTACGCGCAAAGACAGAACCATGTTTATGGTATAAAAGAGGTCGCAGACTAATGTTCTCTTAGGTGGTTCATAGAGCCGTTCTCTGGCAATGAACGAAAAAAACGAAGATAATACGTCATATGTGGATCGTGGAGAACAATAGCACGCAAAGACAAAACCACGTAAATGGTATAGCAGAAGTGGTAGACTAAAATTCTAACTAGGAGACCGAATGAATCTCCGCTTCAGAGTTAAGAACAAAGTAAATAAATACAATACAGAGGTAATAGAAATTAAATAAATACATACACGCATCCAAATACGTACATAGACAAGCATATGCGAAACCACTTACCATAGGTATACAAAACCATGCACATATAAATATGTGTGTGTGTGTATGCGGGTATACAAATAAATAAATAATGTTAATGTTTAGGAATTTTGATTACTTAAACCATAGCTAATATTGTATTGCCTTATTAGGTATTTTAAATATTTTCAATATTAATTTATCAAATAGGATTTTCGAGTCATTTATCTGGGTTGTTTCCTAAGTTTTTACTTAACTGCATGTGAGACCTAAGTAAATACTTTTGTTTTTGTTTTTTAATTTCCGGTTGATTTTATTTATTTATTTATTAATACTACTGTGCATAGTATTTTCTGTCTGGCCCTTATTCACTCATCCACATATATGTCTGTTTACCAACCTTGTAATTATAAGTAATTATATATTATATTATGTTCATTATTTTATATTGAAGATGTTATTGTACTATTGATCCTTATTACTTACCGATGATTTTATGTACCATTATAATATGTTAAATTTTATATATCATGTAAGATGTTTATATTTTTGTACCATCATAATTTTGGGTATTGTACAATTTATATTTTTTTCTCACCTACTTTGTAACTCTATATGAATTGATTTGTTAACTTACATACCATTATATATTATATATTATTATATTATTATTATAGTATTATTGTGACATCTATATTGTTTGTGTAAATTAACCGGAGATTATCTATTATATTATATTATATATTATGTAATTATATAGTTTATTATATATTATATGTGTTACTTTTAATCATTTCATTACTTCATGTTATACTGCATATTAGATATACGTATTATTATTATTTTTATTCCTATTATGCTTATTTATATTTAAACTCTTAATAAGGTTTAATTTGTGCTGTTAATGATGGAAATGTATATGTATATGTGCGTACGTGTGCGTACATATATACATATGTATATTGTGCCTTTTAATTTTAATTTTTAATTTTCATTTTAATATTGTTACAAGTATATTATATTATATTATATTGTATTATATATAATTCCCGCTCTATATAACCACCTTTGTTTAGCTCTAGGTTTTTTTGCTTTGGACTATATTTGTAATATGGTTCAAAATGTTATCCACCTCCTTAGTGATTTTTATAATATATTTTTACCCATAATCTTCCAATACTTTAGTGTATGTACACTCCATATTCTTCGGAGTTTTCGGCTTGTATTGGCCGATAGTACTTCTTGTGGTTTTGATTGCCCTGATGAGTCCTTAATAAGACGAAACATTGTTGGCTAATAAAGACGTTTGATGTTTTGAAGGCTTCTTTGTTTTATTTTCATTATATATATATATATATATATATATATATATATATATATATATATATATATATATATATATATACAATGATATTAAATAAATGGAAACTATAATTATAAAACCATATTTATTTCATTATATATATTTCAAGGGTTCCAAAACACTTTGGTACGCTTTCATCAGATAAAATATAAAGTTTGTTTTATAAATAGAGAAATACCCAGGATAATCATACCTTATCAGTTGAATATTCTTTGCATAGTGGAAATGTATTTGGGATTTTTCAAACTTATAGCTGAATATGCAAATGAATATGTACATAATTGAAAAACAACCGTTTATTTAATCCACTATGGCGAGAGAGGAGAAAGAAGAGAAGAAGGACAAGCTAGTGAGAGAGAGAGAGAGAGAGAGAGAGAGAGAGAGAGAGATAGGAAGAAAGCGAAGATGAATAAAAAAAAACTCATATAACGTTAATTTGAGGGAAATATATTCAAACAATTATCTATGTATATATGTAAGTATATATCTTAATAATATGTGTATTTATATTAAAAGGATATATTACGAATATTAGTTGTTTTTTCTTATCCTCCCTTTTCAACCATATAAATATGAATATTCTTACTTAACTCAGTTAATTTAATCTAATTTAATTTAATTTAATTTTAAATGATTCTCAATTTTAAATACACATTTATTTACATAAAATACAAAACCAATATACCCCATAACTCATTAGAACAACTATCTATAACATGATATACCCATCTATTTATTTATTTATTTATTTATCTACTTATAACAGAAGAAAAAAATATTATATTATAAACACATTTTAAACAACTAATAATCGTAAAATATCCTTTTAATATAAATACACGTATTATTAATATATATACTTACATATATACATAGATAATTGTTTGAATATATTTCCCTCAAATTAATGTTATATGAGTTTTTTTATTCATCTTCGCTTTCTTCTCTCTTCTCTCTCTCTCACTATTTTGTCATTTTTCTCTTCTCTCTCCTCTCTTTCAATAGTCGTTTAAATAAACGGTTGATTTTCAATTATTTACATATTCATTTGCATATTCACCCATAAGTTTGAAAAATCCCTAATACATTTCCACTATTCAGAGAATATCCAACTGATAAGGTATGTTTTTCCTGGGTGTGTCTCTATTTATAAAACAAACTTTGTATTTTATCTGAAGAAAGCGTACCAAAGTGCATTGGTACCCTTGAAATATATATAATAAAATAAATATGGATTTATAGATATAGTTTCCATTTATTTAATATCATTGAACATTTGTTCCAGGAAATCTGTTGAGTGCTCTAAATCAGTTATAATCATTTATATTTATATTTGTCGGATTTCCAACAAATTAAATACGCCTTCTACTTATATATATATATGTATATATACATATATATATATATATATATATATATATATATATATATATATATATATATATATATACATATATATATATGAGTCCAGAATTAGCCGTCGAAACGGCTTGAGCTCAGCTGTCGGGGTCTTACTGGTTCCTATATATATATATATATATATATATACATATATATATTTATATATATATATATATATATATATATATATATATATATATATATATATATATATATATATATATATATATATATATATATATATATATATATATATATATTTATATATATATATATATATGTATATATATATATATATATATATATATATATATATATATATATATATATATATATATATATATATATATATATATTGGATCAGGACGCTGATCTTTGGCTGGGAGGGCTTGTTTTTTGTTGAATTGAAGGACGTGTTTTATTTATATTTTGACTGATTCTGTTCGGTATTATGTGACTCGCGTTTTGAAGGTGAGAGCATATTTCGCGTGTGCGGGGAGTTGGTATATGCATTGATGTTATTTAGTACGTCTTAATCTAAATCACTTGTGCAATACTCGTTTCGATTCATATCGATAAAATATACTGAAACACAAAATGTTATAACGCAATACACTTAGGTTTTCAAGAAACATGACTAATATGAAATTTATAATTAAATAATACTAAATATCTGTTTGTAAGTTATAGACCTTGCTCATAAATGAATATTTATGACATAGTTTCTTCTTATATGTGACTTGTCGTTCAAATATAAACGTATAATTCTGCTAATACATAATTTGTCTAAGTGTAATTTGAGGTAATCCACGCATAATTCACATGATATACACCACTGATTGCATACTATGCCATTCTCTCAATTTAAGGGAAGTTTGTTATGCACACACACACGCACACACATGCGCGCATACACAGACGCGCGCACACCACTCATACACACACACACATGCACATACACACACATCCACACGTACGCACATACACACACATACACACATATATATAAACATATATATATATATAAACATATATATATATATAAACATATATACTATAGCAAATGAAGATGAGATATTGTATTTGTTTTACATATGTTTTAACATGGGAAAGATGATACTGGAAATAGTGAAATATTATCTCATGCTATAGAGAAATATGTTCATATATTAGAATCTGAAAATTATCTATGTAATCTGCTAATGATACAACACCTCTCCCGTAATTATTATGAACTATTAATGCTCTGATCTATTTCATGAGCCACCCCCTCGATTGTTGGATATATCTATATCTATATGTGTGTGTGTGTTTAGGTGTGTGTGTATGTGTGTGTGTGTGCGTGTGTCTGTGTGTGTATGTGTGTGTGTATGTGTGTGTGTATACATGATTATTATATACTCCCTTCTGTTTGCGTTAAACTCAGCGCCCCGTGGTGAGCAATTTCTCGCACTCCTATTCTCTTGTTAATTTGTCATTCGTCCACTACCCACGTGCCTCTGGCCACTAAGCAAAACAGATTTATTACGGCCATATGAAGGATATTCCTCTTATTGTGTGAGAAGACCCCTTCATGATTAGTAATTTAATGTAACGTATCTTGGCTCCTTAAGATATTTGATGGTGGTCATACGCTATGAAACTGCAGTTGCTGTATTTGGAGTGAGTATCATTACTAGTTTTGAATTTACTTTGCGTGAACTTACTTTGCGTGAATCTACTATGCATGTATATATTCGGTGAGGAGGGCCGCAGGATGGAAAAAAAAAGCGTCATCTATATGGTGAATGGCAACTAATCAAATACGACTCATAAACTTTAAAGGCATTAGGCCTGGTGTTAAATTCTCTCTGCACTCGCCGGTCTAGAGTACATGAAATATCGGTGCAACCCTTAAGACAATTTCATCATTCTGCATGTACGCGTGAAGTCCTCATTTGCCACCACGTCTCTGCTTTGAATCCCACTATGTCTCAATAAATGTGTGTATGTGTGTGTCTGTGCGTGTGTGTGTGTGTGTGTGTGTGGGTGTGTGTGTGTGTTTGTTTGAGTGTGTGTGTGTGGATGTATGTGTGTACATACATACATTTTGGGAATTATCTAAATCCATACGCCTTCCTAGAACTTCTTGTTTGTGGTCGGTTGTATGTCTCTTTATATTAGGAATCAAATTAATATCCAATATCTCACAATGATACAATTAAAAATTCCTTGTAAAAGAGCAAATTTGGCATCACTTCATTGCGACTACTGTTTTACGCTTAAACTGTATTTTCTTAGGCGCTGTGTGTATTTGTCATTATGAATAGTTCTTGTGAAAATTCTTAGCTAGCCGGGTGAGATAGCAACCGCTCTATTCCTGTGATACTAGATTTGTTGTTGGTCATTTCCGCTTGCTACCACCGCCGAAGGTAGTGTCTTTGTTGTTGTCTTTTCTAACAGCGATCTGGTACTGTGTGGACGTATTGCATTGTTCTCTCTTTCTCTGATCTGTATGTCTCTCAGACATACCGTCAGAAATATTTTTTAAAATTTTTTGCTGCATGAACCATTTATTTTACGTTGTACTTAAATTGTGTGAAACCACAGCTGGTCTAAAAATTGATGCGTGTATATAAAAGTTGATATGGTCATCGATCATCCCTTTTCTTCCTTTTCACCTTTCCTACTATAACTTTTGCGGCTATCACTTTTTCCGCTGATTTCTATGCTTTGAGATACATATTATCCGTCGCTGTTAATGTCGGTATGTTGCTGTTTTAATAGCTTGCATTGAGTTATTCTCATTGTCCTACGAATCCTAATACACTCACGCTTCAAACTGGATATTCGAGATAACTTTGTATATATATATATATCTATATATATATATATATTGTATATACATACACATATATATATACGCATAGATAAATACATGCAAACATACGTACATACATACGCACATAGACACACACATTCACACACGCACACACACACACACACACACATATATATATATATATATATATATATATATATATATATATATATATATATATATATATAAAGTCATTTAGATTTATAGACATCGATTAGACGATAATAGGGACTGTATTTCCAAAGGTCCATGGAAAACTGATTTATATGTATTTCCGTATATATGAATATTTATATAAACCACCAAACTAACAACGACATATATTCGATACAAACTTAATTTTAGTATAATGAATGGCACGTATATCTCTGAAATTCATGTGGAAATTTCTGTAAGTTCTTCAGATGTTAGTCTATAAAATAATTGCTTATCATAATTAAGGGGATAAATAGCAGGAAAACAACGGCAATTGTGCTGGTTACAAATACATTGAAGCGATCAATGTATTATATGAGGCCTATTACTGTCCAACTCATTAATATGATCATCAGCAGGAATATGTGGGACGGAATAGAAAATCATTAGAAAACACTGGAAGAAATTTGGCGTCAGATTTATACATGAATTCGAACGTTTGACATTGTTTACGGCTACAAGGTCGATGACAATTGAGATTCCCACATGAATGTATCCCGTTCCGATATTGTACAACGACTCCCAACATCCAAGTTAACAAACACACAGATGCCCTCAAATACATGCATATACATATATGTGTCTAACTCTCCTTCTCACTCCATGTCTATATATATGGGGGGGGGGGGTATGTATACGAAACGTATACGGGATATGCTCAGACAATATGAGTTTACGGTTTTACTATTCTGCTATTTTAAATGTGTATATGTTGAGGAGACATATTCCACTTATTCCAACAAGTAAACTAAAGTTTCATGAAATTACGATGTAACTATCTTAATAGTCCACTGATCTGTGTAGCATTGTCATATTTCTTAGGGCAATTCAGTGTAATACAATATGACAAAAGATATCCCTCTTAGGATTTCCAAGAACAAATTACTTTTCTCTGTGAATGTAGTAGAACAATGCAATATAACATGCCCAGCTCAAATGCATCACACTTACTTAAGCTTAACACTACTGCGTCTTGAAACGCACAAGGCAGATGAAGTGTTCAAATGACCCCGTTAGGTTATATCTGTAAATACATCGTTCCAATTTTGTTTACGGTTTTCAGGTCTCTGTCGATCATCTGTTACTATATCTTCGGATGTCCCTGTCACGTCTTTCCACGGGAGTATACGTTTAGGATTTTATTAGTATTTCCCTTATTTGTTAGTAGTGTGACGTGACACAACCAGCCATATCAATGCTAACACACGATGTTAAACACCACACACCATACAGGATTTCAACTTGAGTAATGCCGATGGTGAGCCATACGCCTTAATGAGAAGTCATCCTCCTTCAAAATAAAATACATGAAACATAAACTGTAATTGTTAAGCGTATGCTAGCTCATTTGTTTTGTTACATCGCTGGATTGATTATTAGGACGTGGAAATTATTTGGTATACCATCCCCACGAGGCGGTAATCGATGATAGAATTGCCTGGGGGAATGAATCTAACATTTGCCTATTTCGGTCGACTGAGTTAATTTTACTCCGTAGAAAGGCAGTTTAGTAGTTTACAGTAAGCCCATATGTTTTCAAATTTCGAATAAGCCCAACGCTTCCTCCAACGAGTATTTAAAATTAACATGCTTCCTTGCTTTATTTTGCTTTGTTTGAGCCTGCACCCGTGGAAAGTCAGATTAGAAACTGTGCATTATTCTGTATTTCCTGGTATTGTTGCAACTGAGTCGGTCTAACAAACGACGGAGTTATATTTTTAACAAGAAAAATCTATAATAGATAATCTCTAAAGTTTAAATGAAATATAATATTTTTATATTATGTGAAGCAGTTAATTACGAAATGTTATCTATTCAGGAGTGTCCTGGGTTTGATATACCAATAGAATAAAAAGAAGTAAATATTCTGAACGTATAATAATGTGTTTACTAACAATGATATGATGACTACAGCAATATGGAATTGAATAGTCATAACTCAATATTAAAAGGATAAACTGTCACGTACATAATTCAAAAGTTTATAAGAATTAGATAATAGGAAAATTACAGCAAATTTTACTTACATATTAAATGAAATTATTATTTGCCAGAAGAATTGTTATCCATCATTTCCTTAATTAAATTCTCATTTTCTTATCAATGTAAGACACAACGAAAATGTTAAATATATATCTTACGATTTATAAACTTTAGTAAAAGACCGGAATATTAAAAGGGTTTACAGTGTATAGAAAAAAACGGGTGTATATGTATAATACGAAACATTATATATTAATCGGGGGATTGGCAGTATCGATAGAGGATCGGACGCCATACTTTGACGTATATAGTTACGGCCCTTGCCATTCTGAGTTCAAATCCCGCCGAGGTTAACTTTGCCTTTCATCCTTACGGGGTCGATAAAATAAAGTACCAGTAATGCACTGGGTGGCCTTGTGCCAAAAGTAGAAACAATTATATATTAATCGTATTATAAATCAGAACACAAAGATGTTTTAATCCTATCACTAAAGCCCGAAGCAACCAGTATTGTCATAATCAGAACTAGGTTACCGTCTGTGATCCCTAACAGTCATACAATGTCTATACTGTCAAAGCTTCCACAACTCGTTTCAGGAAATTTTAAAGCTAAATGTTACCGCACTTAAAAATGAGTAAACATAGTATCACCCGCATACGTTTTATTTACCGCATTTAACTATTATTCACATCACCATGTTGGTGTTGATCACTACATTCTCATGCTAAGAAATGGAGTATAGAATATGATCTTATATTTAGTACGAAACTGATTAATGATTGTCGCTGATACCACCTAAATATTCTTCCCGTGCCAATGTCTGTACCGTAATTTGATCGTACCTTATTGTTATCCCATTCGTCCGAGGGAATTGGAGATGTACTGGTATTACGTGCAGTGCAACACTCTTTTCTATCTGTCATAGTTACATGGCATATATTGAGTCTGCCAATGAATTTCTTATCCAACCTTTAAAATTGTCTTTTCATCTGAGTTTTGCAACACCCCTTACACTCTCCCTCAACATTGTTTGTAGGATGATTTTCCAAGGTATCTGCATCGTGTTACATGGCCATATTATCTCGGCTTTATTTTCTGCGTTATTATGGTAATGACGCCAAGGAGGCCAGCGTGAAGTTGGATTTCTCTGCGGATATGTATGTTTGTGATACGGTCTATGTATGAGGAACTCATTCTATTATCTTAGTTCAGCTACAACAATCTTTCTTTGAAATGCTGCCAGGATGCATCGACATTAGTGTATTGTAAAACTTCTAGATCTTCAAAAATGTATCAGCACAATGACTCTAGTAACCAGCTCTGAGAAGGGTAGTGGCATATTGTCTTTATAATCGGTTTTTCAATCTGGCATGGTTTCACACATATAACCCCTTATGGAAGGTATATTGCAAACTGACTACTAAAGAATATATATATATATTCGGTAGTAATATCAACCTCTCGTTAGTATACATAGCTTGAATACACCATCTGGCCCGACGATGCTCTATGGGACACGAATGAAATATGGTCATCAGTGGGGAATAACGTGGAGATTTCAGTCGAAAGCACATTTATTTTTAAGCATCATCATTTGAAATATGCAGCATACAACATATTGTATAGTTTTATTTTACAAATAGTGTGTTGGAAGAAGGAATTCATAAAATCATCCAAATCCAGCAAAACTTTCTAAGTCATTTTTTTTCTTTTTTTGCCCTTTGAAATGAATATATGCACATAATCAATGTTATGCGTATTCATTCGTGTACGAATTAGATACATCTGCTAATGCCATGGATAAATAAGTATAAATACATGCTTATATATGTACATGTTAACATCCATATATACAAATTCTTAGAAATGCCTGGATGCAAACTAAAAAATTAATAATCACTTTGTTATTGACTGGCTCTAATTCTACGCTAAGGAATTGAAATTTATAAGACAACATCCATTCATTCCTCCGTCCATCCACCCATGCATACATTCATACCTACAGATATGCGTACGCAGACGCACATATATCCACTCATACACACAAAAATAAATATACATATATTAACACACACAAACACACATATATATAGATATGTATATACATATATATATATATATGTATATATATACATGTATATATATACATTTATATATATATATATATATATATATATATATATATATATATGTGTGTGTGTGTATGTGTGTGTGTGTGTGTGTGTGTGTGTGTGTGTGTGTGTGTTAATATATGTATATATGTAGCGAAAGAGAGAGAGAGCTGGAGACAGAGATGAATAGATTGTGAGAAGGGGGGAACATATATATATATATTAGCCTGTCACTCTGCGTTTGATATTATATGTATAATTATAAATTTGTTTCAGAACAGTATATAATCATATATCTATTTCCAAAGCACAATTCAATTGATCATAAGTGTTCCGCAATATCGCTGAATTGAAAATGATTGGCATAAAGCGATATTACCATAAGTGATTGGCTATCCTTATTCAACTAACAATAGTTCTGTTCTTTGATATATAAATAAAGTATATCATTGCAAACTCAGCTTGCGCTAGTTATCTTAATATAACATAGCTTTGACTAATACGACCCAAAGATAATTTGCCTACATCTCTAATTGTATAATTATTTGTTGTTCAAGCTTTTGTTTATGGTTGTGTATGTAGTTGTGAGTGCTTGCTTCTTTATGTCTATTCGTTTAATGTATGTTTTCATTAGACATTGCACGTTGATAATGTAATAATGTTGCCATAATTCTATACGACGTAATTTCATTATATTCTCTTTAAAAACGTTGATTTATAACGAATTATCATTGTAGTCCTCATGGGAATTAGGAAACTGTAGGATTATTGGGTGGGGAACACAACAATATTACAAGAATTCCTGGCATTATCTGCAAGAATGGTATTCTCAGTAATAACGCTAGAAACAAGAACAAAATATAGCAGTAAATAAGTAAGGCCAAATTAAAACATGTTCAGTATTAATGCCGCTACAATTAAAAAAACATGAAAGTGTACAATGAGAATATTGATAATTTTTATAGCTTTGGATCTTCCATGTTTGATGTCATATTTTTATTCATTTTCATTTTTTCATCCTATTATGCTCATGTCATTCTTTTCTTTTAAAAAGGAAGCATTTTGTGATAACGTGTGTATTTTGTCTTTGAATCAATTTTATCGTACTGCATATTCTAATTTACATTATCAATTTTTATATAAATATATGATAAAAAAAAAACAATGTATATATAATTTTATATCTGCATAACGTTAAGTATATTTGATGTCGATTTTTAAAATGTTCTCAAAGTTTTGTCAACTAAAACTAGTTTCAAAGTTTTGACAACAAAATGAAGGAGACATAAAAGAAGAAAAAATATGTATGCATAACATTAACTGAAGATTCTTCGTGAAAAATTATTAACATTATGATAGAGTAAATATGCATATATTTATTTTTGCACCATCACTACACTCTAAGCTCGTAAAATTTTAATGAGAAACCAGCTGTTACGAATTCATAATGCTGCCGTTAAAATTCGACTGACTCTTTTAAATAACTTCCAGGAAGATTTATTATTATTATTATTTCTATTATTATTATAAAAATCATTATTGTTATTAATATTATTATTATTATTATTATCATTATTATCATTATAAATAATAATAATAACAAAATAACAAGAACAACAAAATCTATAATAATAATAATAATAATGATTATAATAAAAATAACAATAGTGATAAAACTAATAACAGTGTTATTAATATCATATTTACTTTTAAACCCTTTGATGTCTTATTAATAGCATGGGTTAGCTACACTTTCACCTCACTTTGAATATGTAATTAGAATTGATGTTTTAAAATTATATACATTAATAAAATGTGACAAAATTGAATGTCAGAGATATCTTATCGATTGATTTCAAATATTTTGTTAGTTTTGTGTTATCGAAATTTAAGTGTGTGTTTTACATAGATTGATGAAAAAAAGATAGTGAAAATGTTGTAGATCTTTATCTACCGTTCATTGGTATACCTTAGTTATCTTTCATATTTATAAATGTCTGATTTTGTCTCTATATTGATAACACATCAAATTTATAAAATAAACATACTCATAAAAACAAAACAACGACTAAAATATATATCAAGTTACATAGCTATGTGTAATAACACACAAACACATTAATGAATTCAGGTAAAGTCATTTCAAGCATAACCATAGGTTTTAGTGGAACAAATGAAGTATAAACACTTTTAACTATTCATCTGTTCAAAGCAGAATATGAGGTATTACATTTATATATTTCGCGCACATTTCTCAACATCAGAAGCTTTTTTTCCCTATGATTTGTTTTACAGAAAAATCTAACTCTAGCCACATAACCTATCAAACACTATACAGAATATGTCAGAAATAGTCTAACTTGTATGCCGTACAAACATTTAGGCGGGTAAATGAGATACAAACGCACCTTTACGTTAGAAAACTGCGACATTGTATTGTTCTTATATATAGAAGTGATGAACATATACATAACAACAGCCCCTATTTCAAAATCTGTAGTTTTCTCTCCGCTATATTTAATGTTATAATCTATCATACGTTGCGACCCATAGAATTAAGTAGAGGGATTGTTTTGAATTATTTGTTATTATTTTCTACTATATGTGCGTTTCTATTTAGCGTAAACGTTCTGGTTTTCTATTATGCTACATCTTTTGAAACCTTGCATATTTAATTGCAAAATCAATTTAGCATTTCTCTTTCAGTCTATTGATGCCTTTCAACATCATCACATACTAGGAGTTCATTAATAACATCATATTGGTAAATATCACCACACTTTTTCTGTATTCTCATCCTGTCTGATTTTGCATGTTAAATTTGTTAGCGCCATTTTAAAGTGTGAGGAATACTCCTTATCTGCTTGAGATTCCTTTCATATTTACAGTAGCTTCTTTGTAAATATATTTCTTTCATATAGTCTTGGAATACTAGATTTGAAACAAAAGTATATTATAGCTATCTTACTCTTGGTTGATGTTATCATAAGATTTACGGCTGAAAGATTGTCAACTGATAATATATTCACGACTAAAATTTTCTATAATGTATTTCTTGATAACGTATTTGTGGATAAACGTTTTCATGAGAGCTACACGATTTTATATGTTACTGCATTATAACTGTTGTTTTCGTTGATTTCTCGGTATACATTTAATGTAATAATTTTTGAGGGATGTGTATATCAAAGTGTATCGTTCCATTGATTATTATATTCTGCTGATTATTGTGTTCATATTTCTTCCAAACAATTTCACAATTTTCGTTATTGTTTATTTTTGATATCCACATAGTCTGCCATGAAATGTTATATCTTGTCTCATAAAATCACTCATATACTTTCTAATAATTATGTCAATCCAACATATTGGTCTACTAAATTTCGTTATCATCGGCAAACGAAACGAATACAAATTTAGGCCTACACTGAATTGAATTCAGAGTAATATGGTCCAGAACAAATAACAACAAATTATGTTTCAAGCCTAATACTGTAATAAAATTAACAGTTGTTTCTATTTTTGTCACAAGGCCAGCAACTACCCAGTACATTACTCGTACTTTATTTTATTGACCCCGTAGGGATGAAAGGCAAAGTTAACCTCAGCGGGATTTGAACCCAGTTCGTAAAGGGACGTAACTCTCTGCTGCAAAGCATGGCTTACGACCCTCTAGCGATATTGCCAAGTAAATGTTTCTACTTTTGGCACAAGGCCAGCAATTACCCAGTGCATTACTGGTACTTTATTTTATCGACCCCGTAAGGATGAAAGGCAAAGTAAACCACGGCAGGATTTGAATTCAGAATGGCAAAGACCATAACTCTATGCGTCAAAGCCTGGCGTCCGACCCTCTACCGATATTGCCAAATAATTGTTTCTACATTTGGCACAAGGTCAGGAATTATCCCAGTGTATTACTGGTACTTTATTTCATCGACCCCCGTAAGGATGAAAGGCAAAGTTAACCTCGGCAGGATTTGAACTCAGACCATAAAGGGCCGTAACTCTTTGCTGCAAAGCAAGGCGTCCGACTCTCTACCGATTCTGCCAATCCACCATTGTTCAATAACATGTCACTAAATTAAATTAATGTCAAATTAGATAACATTAACCTCAGTACTAGACGAGTATTTTATTTTACCGTACTCAGAAGTTTAAAATGTGAAATTTACCTAGGAAGTTTTTTAAAATAATAGTATCAACGGTGCTTATTTTATTGGCTGCAACAATTAGATACCGTGGGACAATGTAAGAAAAACGGCTGCGGTTATGTCCAGATCGAATAACGATTACCTTTCATTGATTACATTTGTACATTATGAGTAGGACATTTAGCTTGTAGAGTCCAACAGATTCAGATGAGCACAGGAATTCTGGCTTTCACTTAATAATTCTTGCGAAACGGAGTTATTAATTTAAATCGAGTCAGACAAACCATATTGTTTTAAATTACTATTTTTTCAACCTAACTAACTTAGTCATTTGCAATTGGAACACATGTGTACTTATATCTGTGTTCATCCCTCTCATAAATCCAATCATATATATATATATATTTATATATATATATATATATATATATATATATATATATAGTAATAATAATAAATTTGAAGACTAAAATCCAAAGAGGGCTCGATAAGGATAAATATATATCAAATATATAAGAACCGTAGAGCAAATATTTATTAAAATAACAGATTAAAGTTTCAGAAGATCCCGTTAAGGGTGAAAGCAGCGAATCTTTGCTTAAAATCTGTTATTTTAATAAATATATATATATATATATATATATATATATATATATATATATATATATATATATATATATATATATATATTTATTTATACATATTTCTAAAATGCTTGGCTCAGGTAGAGGTTTTGTTAATGCTCAGAATGGTTCGTAATACAGGAGAGAAAACCATTGTGTGAATCAGAGCACATTCGAACTGCATGTTTACAATCAGAAACACGTTTTTCAGATATATGATACATAATATTGACGTACATTACTACTGACTCTAATTGTTATGTGCACCATTTTTTGTTATCCTTACACACTCACAAAAACCCACATGCACACATGAAACACACACACACACACACACACATATATATATGTATATATATGTTGGTCGGGAGGGGGGGGGGGCTGTTACGTGTGTGTATTCATATATATGCCTGATTGTGCGTGTACTTTTTCTAAGTATTTTCATTTGGATAACGATGCTAACTCTAAAGGATAACTATTTGAAGTCACCAATTTTAAAGAAAACCTATTAATTTCCTATCTTAACATGTCACAATTTGTGGCCAATTTCAGAAGGTGCTTAAACTGCATCAATTTTTGCTTTACCTTTTTTTTGCTTCCAAAATCATCTTCGTGTGGAACTTTCATTTCCTTTATGTCTAGTATTATTTCTATATATCTAGCCTATTTTTTTTATTTTCGTTTGTGTCATCAAAATACATTATCATTTCAAAACTATTATTTGACAGAATTCCTAGCATCTCATAGTGCGACCTATTCCAATTGCTGTCTAATTTCCGCAAGAATAGAATTTCAATTACACTAGCATTTTCGATACTGAATAATTTCCTGAAAAGCTAAATTCAAATGCTTCTTTTTAAATCAGTGATGCACAGTATATATATATTTTACTCCATTTTGTATGATTTCTGAATGTCACTTGATAATATTTGTATTCTTAATATAGCTTTGTAGATGATTGCAAAATACAGAATTATAAATAATAAATTGTAGGGTTACAGCATGAACGTTACTCAATATGATTGCTGAATACATAATTCGGTGGGCTAGAAAATGTTAATATACATTAATGCAACTATTTAATGTTAAGCCCAACAATAATACTGCTTAATATGCATTGTTTATCAATCAATATGTGTGACTTTCCAATTTTATATTCTCACAATATCACATTTACAAGCACACATATGTATATGTATCTATAAATGCGTGTATGCATATGTACATACATACACACCTCATATATATACATTTTGTTTCGTTTTTTACTATATGCGTAATATGTATCTATATTAATAATAAAAAAACATCAGTTGCTTTTTTAACATATTTATTATGTTTTCATATATAGTCCAAACGGACGGAGCTCAGCCGTCGGGGTCCCGAATTTTTCATATATAAATACACTTCAACAGGATTAAATACAATGGTGTGTGAATTATAAATGTATATTTTTTACTAAAGTGGGACGACTGGTAAAGGTTAGGACACATATACACGTTATATAGAAAATAAATGGAATCTAACATTAAGCTGAAAGAGAGTGGCGTTTCCTTTGAAAACGTTTTTATCTCGTTCATATTGGTATTTTGGCAGTAGTCACGTTAGACTTAATTGAACTCATGCTTACGGAATCTCCAACCAAACCAGTGAAATGATACATGTATAGGGGTACATCCACAGAAGTGTACGCACTCATTCATTAATGAAAACATACAGATAACGCACACGAAAACACATCCACGTTCAGAGTAACAGAAACATCAAACGCGTATATATATATATAAATGTGTGTGTGTGTATAAATATACATATATTTATATAAATACGTTTTCCCATTTTGTACATTCGCACTCTTACCTTCAAACAAATTTCAAATGGTTTGTGTTGTCATATGTTGAAGGGATTACGTTACGAAATATATGACTTCAATCAGACTTATAATCCAGATTCATGATTGATATAATGAATTCTATATAGTCACAAGGCCAGCAATTTGGGGAGAGGAGAAAGTTGATTAAATCGACCCCATAAGCAGGAAATGTAACATTAACCTCGGCAGGATTTGATCACATACCGTTAATGGTCGTAACTCTATGCTGCAAAGCATCTTGTCTGACGCTGTACCAATACTGCCAATCCATCGCTCTTCATGGTTGATATAATAGAACTCGGCTCGTATTGCAAAACATTAAAGAAATGACATTATTTACAATTTCTCAAACTCTGATCTCAGTACAACCCCAAATCTGATATTTCACGAAGAATAGGGGTTACATATTTTTAGAAATAAACAGAAGTAACATCTAAATTGGTTTTGTCGGCATGACCACAACATGGATGTCAGCCATTTAGATAAGAATACATGTCAATTATTTAACGAAATTATAAAACAAGGCAAAATAAATTTGAAATGGTTCTTTAATTTAAAACAGCCCAGCAGATATATGTCTATTCACTAAATCGACTGTTTGTCGAAGGTCTTCGTGGTGTACGGGCTGTACCACCCGGTTATTCCGCAGAGGTGTATTACATTAATCATCTAATTGTAACCTTTCTTCATATTTTTTTTTAGATATTTTAAAAGTATTGGAGAGTCTGTGTTTGTAGAGATGTAGTTTAGAGAGTGTGAACATGTAAGTGTGCGTTTATGTCAGCATATGAGAGTACCTGCCTATTCAACCTGATGTAGAATTAAATGTATCGAAGATATAATAGGGTGTGTCTGCCAGCAGATATTTTTATCCCAACCGACAGACAATAGAGCTATGGAAGTTGCGTCACACCCAGCACTGTGTCACCCTAGTGTGTGGGTTTTCTGTTGGTCAGCGGTTTGTCGAAGAGGAATAAAATAAAATAAAAAGCAAATGAAGAAAAAGATAAGTAAAGTAGGTTAACGTGTTTTAGGGGTGAGGCTTTGGTGTAAAATGCTTAGATTATTCATCCATCTATTTATTTATATTCATTTCAAACACTAACCACAACCATTATTATTTATAGTGCAAATATCCCTTTAAGGATATAGATAGTTTGGTTGGTTTGTTCGACAATTGGATGGTTGTTTATATGTTGCCAAATCTCTTTCGTCACACATAAACAAACTCTAAACAAAACTAAACAGAAACCATGAGTGGAACAGCAACATCAAAACTAGTAATTAAGGAGAAAATTAAGACATACAGACATACACAAAAACCAAACTAACAAAATAAATCAGACACACACAGATAGAACAAACAACCAACTAGTGACAAGTAAATAAATACATAAATAAATAAACACTCACACACACACACACACTGATGTAACACATGCGCAAACTAAGCACACAACACGCAACACAGAAAAACAAGTTGTGTAGGACATAACAAAGGAGGGACAGAAAATAAAAAGAACAGTCACTGAGGAGTTCACAGAATGTGTGTCGAGAAAGCTTGGACAATATATAAACAACCATCCTATTATCGAACCAACCAGACCGCCACCCCACCGGAAATTTATAATAAATTAAAGTGAAAACTAAAAGTGCGTGTTTTTATTGGCAACATGAACCTCCCAATGTATAACAATATATATTACAATTAACTTGTGAGGAGATATAATTACTTTGAGATGATATATTCAATATACTTAAATTTCTTATTCACATTTCTTTCAAGATATGAGAGAAAGATGGAGTAAACCATGTAATCTAAAATTACCAACGTGAATATCACTAAAGGGAACCCAGGATGTAGTTGCAGAAAAGCTGAAGAATGCCCTTTACAGGGCAAATGCAATACGAAATCTATCGTATACGAGGCCAAACGGACTCCCATTGTTAATAACCAACGACCCATGAGTGAGCGATATGTGGGCATGACGCAAGATAGATTTAATTTCAGATACCATGCACATGTCGCTTTATTCAAACGCCCAGACAAAATAACATCTACGGCGCTGGCTAATAAAGTGTGGGAGTTAAAAGAATGCAAGATTCCATACTTGATTGATTGGTCCATTTTCGACTACTCAAAAGAATACCAGAACGGCACAAATAACTGTTATTTGTGTATAACTGAAATGAACAGAATACTGCAAAATCTTAAAACTCCTACTACTTGCCTCAAATCTAAAACAGATGTTTGAGAAGTTGTCCACACATGAAACCACATCTTCTCTCCGGTTGGTATAATATACATACGGAACACTCAACCACCCTAAACTTCCTGTTTTTACAAATTACCTTTCCACTCACAACCCATATCTCTTTATGAACACATACGTTTTACCAGAGCCATAATACACAATTAAAACCCACTTATTTATTATAATTATACCGACCCCCATTTTCTGTCATACTTTAAACATATAAACACCGACCACATTCTTTCTGTCCACCCTTCTCAACCTTTTAGAGACCATAAACACTTCTCCCCATTTTTTAACCTTTAACCTTAATTTATCTACAACCAATAACACTGACATATTCACGTTTTTCACATATCCGTTGTCATACCCTTTCACTACCCTCCCCACTTTATCTTTATACCTATTAGTTATACTCTTTGTACATACACCCTTACATTTTATTATTTTATTTACGGGAACATTCTGAGTTCAAATCCCGCCGAGGTTAACTTTGCCTTTCATCCTTCCGGGGTTGATAAAATAAAGTACCAGTAATGCACTGGTAAATTGCTGGCCTTGTGCCTAACGTAGAAACAATTATTTTATTTATGGGAACGCTATTTATATATATATATATATATGTCAGGTCACTAGTTGGTGCTACTGGTAACATGTATCCCAGTACAACATGTCTCATGGTCGTGTCGATGGCGACTAAACTGACAACCCCACCAAGGTTTCTTGGTGAGGAGGGTGACTTTGGACATCCTGCAGGATTAAAAACAAAACCTGTCAAAAGGCAAAGGAGCTCTTAAGAGTCAATGGCCATCGAAAATCACCGAGACAGATGACCCCTTAGCCTTTGTCAAGGCAGAATTCTAGGAGAAGGAAAACTCTGATATCATACCTGCAAACCTGATGGTATCCAATGATGTTGACTTGTTCTTCTTTTTGGTAAATATCATCTTGGTTAAGAGAGTGGGACTGGCTTTGTGCAGTGCCTTTGCTCACTATAAAAGCTTCACGACACAGGCATTGCTTTATATCTGGAGATCTCTCTGCACTTGTCGTCACGTGGTACCATGGGCCCAGCACTATGTGTCAATAATTGTCACAAGTGTAGTGTTTGTACCAGAGTGTTCAAGTCGCTGGCTGGACTAAAAATTCACACTCGTTCAGCGCTTCGATAGGGGTTCTCCTACATCGATATAAAGTAGTGGCCGTACTCGAAAACGAGTGGGCAGCCACCATATATATATATATATATATATATATATATATATATATATATATATATATATATATATATATATATATATATATATATATATATTTAAAAGAATAGAGGTGTAACACACGAGTTGTGATATATTGGTAAAAGGTAAAGAAAATGCTGAAAAGTTGTTCCCAGTGAAGAATAGTTTAATTAGAAATAAGTAAAAATTACTAATAAGTATTGGTTAGTATTTAGTTTTAGTTTTAAGTTTTTACTGCTTGCGCATTTCTAATGATTTTCAAAAATAATTTTGAGATAGAGCGCCCGTGATGTTTGCTCTAATCTGATTAGTTTTGGAAATTCTTCCTGTTTTATGTGAAAAAAGTGGCTCCAGAGCTATTATAATAAGTTTCGCGCCAATTCGTGTTGCAAAAATGTTTGTGGTCAAAACAATTTTGATTGGTTGGTAGAGGTCACGTGACTGTTAAAAATTGATTTTGCGCCAAATGTAGGTTTGTCGAAGAGTGTACTTATTCGCCTGATTGAGAAGTCACTGAAAATAAGTCTTTTAAGACAAATATCTGTGTGTGTGTGTGTGTGGGTAGTAAAGAGGTTCATTGTTGTGATAATGGTCAGTAGGGATGTGTGTGTGAATTGCAGTCATGTTGAAAGGTCAACAGTTCAGGTGTGTGTGTGTGTGTGTGTGTGTGTGCGTGTGTGTGTGTGTGTATGTGTGTGTGTGTGTGTGAGTGTGTGTGTGTGTGTGTGTGTATAGCAGAGTAATTCATGGTAGAGGGATCGGTCAGTACGAATGTGTCTGTACGTGTGTGGGGGATATTTTAACATGTTGAAATATATTTTTCAGCTCATATCTTATACAGAGAAGTGTGTGTGTGTGTATGTGTGTGTATCTTTGTATGTTAGTGTACGCGTGTGTATGTGTGTGAGTATATATGTGTGTGTGTGTGTATATGTGTGTGTGTGTGTGTGTGTGTGGACCAGTATTTTTGAGATACTGGTAAAAATGCTGTACATTATTCGATATTTTCAGCAAAAGCGATTCTCACACGAGAACATCAAACAGATTAATAATAAAAGGTGTGAAATGATATATAGTATTGTCATAACACCAAGGTGTGTGTGAGTGTCCAGATTGGCCGTACTGCAAGGGGAATCCATTAGGCCCTGCCGTATTGGAATACTTGTGTACAAATATGTATGTGCCCATCAGTGTGTAATGCATGTGAGCGTATATGTATGTGTGTTTTTTTAACAAATACGGACCCCGTCTAAACACTTCTCCCTAAGACGAACCCACAACATACACACGTCAACAGACATACCTACATCAGCATACATCCTACATACATCTCTATCCACATATAAACACAATGACATACGTAAACACACATGTTCTATGGTGCAACACAAATATACACACATTTGCATACTTTTTGATGTCTATAGATATAAACGTGCCGATACACACACATACATATAAGCACACATGCATTGCACACTGATGGGCACATACATATGTGAACACAAGTATTCCAATACGGCAGGGCCTAATGGATTCCCCTTGCAATACGTGCAGTCTAGACACTCACACACACCTTGGTGTTATGACAATACTATATATCATTTCACACCTTTTATTATTAATGTTTTTGATGTTCTCTTGAGAGAATCGTTTTTGCCGAAAATATTGAATAATGTACACCATTTTTACCAGTATCACAAAATACTGGTCCATCCACACACACACACACACACATACACCTACACACACAAACACACATATATATACACACACATGTACATGCGTACACTAACATACAAAGAGACACACACACACACACACACACACACACACACACACACACACATACCCACACACACACACACACACACACACACACACACACACACACACACAAACTTCGTATAAGACAAGAGCTGAAAAATATCTTTCAACATGTTAAAATATCCCCCACACACGTACAGAAACATTGCTACTAACCAATCCCTCAACCACAAATTATTCTGCCACACACACACACACACACACACACACACACACACACACACACGCACAAACACACATATTTGTCTTAATAGGCACCTCAACTATTCACCTTTCAACATGACTGCAATTCACACACACATCCCTACTGACCATTATCACAACAATGAACCTCTTTACTACACACACACACACACACATATTTGTCTTAAAAGACTTATTTTTCAGTGACTTCTCAATCAGGCGAAAAAGGACACTCTTCGACAAACCTACATTTGGCGCAAAATCAATTTTTATCATTCACGTGACCTCTACTGACCAATCAAAATTGTTTTGACCACAAACATTTTTGCAACACGAATTGGCGCGAAACTTATTTTAATACCTCTGGAGCCACTTTTTTCACATGGAACAGGTAGAATTTCCAAAACTAATCAAATTAGAGCAAACATCACGGGCGCTCTATCTTAAAATTATTTTTGAAAAGCATTAGAAATGCGCAACCGGTAAAAGCTTAAAACTAAAACTGAATACTAACCAATACTTATTACTAATTTTTACTGATTCCTAATTAAACTATTTTTCACTGGTAACAATTTGTCAGCATTTTCTTTTCCTTTTACCAATATATATATATATATATATATATATTTCCATTTACCCCTGCTATGTATTTTTTAATTTTTTGTTTTTGTTTTTGTCCATCACGGGCGTTAATTTTAATTTTAATTATTATTACAAATTTTGTTTTGCTTGCTGCTTATTTATCTACTGAATTGTGCTTATGACTTATTTTTTATTTGTGTGCGTATGTATGTGAGTATATATGTGTGTATGTACATATGTATATGTGTATATATGTATGTGTGTATATTCATATACATGTCTGTGTGCGTGTATGTGTATATATATATATATATATATATATATATATATATATATGTGTGTGTGAGTGTGCCTGTATATATATATATATATACATATATGTATATATAAATATGTGTGTATATCTTTAATTATGTGTACGCGTGTGTATATGCATATGTATATGTACGTGTGCATGTATGTATCTATATGTGTGTGTATACAAGTACGTATGTTTATGTGTATGAGTATAAGTATATGCGTAGGTAGATGCTTATAAATGTATGTGTATATTTATATATATATATATATATATATACAATGTATATATAGTGTATTTTGCAATACATTTTATGCTTAATTAAAAGCATTTTGAAGACCGTATGCTATTGTTTTAGAGTAGTGACAGACTCACTTACTTTAATTTCAGCAAACAGGGGAGATAAAGCTGACAAGGCATTTAGTGATGCTTATCAATTAAGCATAACGTGCATTGCAAAATACACTATATATTCACTCATATATATATGGCTATTTCAAAGCACCAATTCTAATTTTTAATTTCTGCTTGACCGGCAACCGCTCTGTATATTCAGTTCCTGATTATTTACTAGAATTCTATAAGAACATAACATCCGTAATTTCAGCGGACGGGAGGAGTAGTTGGCTTTGATAAGCATCAATAAATGCAGAAACAAGGCCTTGTCAGCTTTATCTCACCCTGTTTGCTGAAATTAAAGTAAGTGAGTCTGTCACTACTCTAAAAGAATAGCATACGGTCTTCAAATTGCTTTTAATTAAGCATAAAGTGTATTGCAAAATACACTATATATACACTCATATATATATGGCTATTTCAGAGCACCAATTCTAATTTATATATATATATATACATATATATTTATTATTTTTCCCCATTAAATTACGTCCGTTATTTTCTTTTATATCAGCCTCTCTTTAAATTTGTTTAGGCTTTGTTTTGAAATCCATATCTGACATACACTTCAAATAAAATGTCATTACGATGAACGATTTCAGACGTCTGCGTCGAGCCTTTCCGTCTACGTGAAAACTTTGGTAAATGGAATAATTGTCTTATGTTGTTTATTACATAACTAAATAGCTTTGCAGCCTACATAGAGCACTCTCCTTTCCTTTACCTTTCCACACGGCTTCCATTCCTTGGAACATAACTTAACTACCGGCTCAATCCCGATCTAATCCGCCGTGACCTTTCTCCGAACTTTACACACCTTCCCACACTTGGTCTTTCCTTCCACGCATTACCTCTGTTTGATTTTGTTACCATACTTGTTTTTTTCCGTATAAGATTTTTGCCTGTGTTCTTACAATTGTATTTCTATGATTTTTTGTTCACGGTTGCCTGTGTTTTTACCTTTATGATTTTTTGTTCACGATCGCCTGTGTTTTTTCCTTTATGATTTTTTGTCTTTAATTTTCCTGTGTTTACTCCCCCCTCCCTACGTTTTTCTGTTTCATTTTCCCTTCCCCGTCTCTGCCTATCCTTCGCACTCACCCCTTCGTTCACTCCACTCCGCTTCACACCCCTGCCCACTCATCCCTCCCCCTGCTTTCACCCAACGCCCATCATGCCCAACCTGAGATCCTTTCTCCACCAACTATACAATCGCCTCAAACTTTTCCTCACCCCCCCCCCCCTCCCACCCTGCTATCTCCCCTCCGCCCTTCAACTCTCCTACCTTCTCTTCGCCAAAACCCGGCACTCCAGCCACATCCATTTCCTCAGCCACTGCCTCCGCCTCAACCTTATCCCCCTCGGCTTCCGTCTACACTTCCACCCCTCCCCCGCCGCTTCCCCCTCCACGCAACGTATCCTCACCCGATCCTCACGCCTCCTGATGCGCAACTCCATCCGCGCCTCCCGTTCCACCCTCCGCCTACTTGACCACCAACTGACCCCCACCCTCCTCCGCCTTTACTCCACCTGCCACCCCCTCCTCGCCCAAGCCATCCTCTCCTTCATCCATAACCTCAACCACAACCTCTTCTCGTTCCTCAGCTCCACCAAAGCCCGCAAGCTACACTCACTCCTCCCCCCTCATCCACCACCACCCGCCCATCCCCATACGCCCACCACTCTCCACCTCTCCCTCGACCCCCCCTACCCAATCTCCAACCTCCACCTCACCCCACCCCCCAAACACCCAAACCCCACCCCTTGTTGTCACCATACCCCTGACCTCCCCCTCTCCGCACCTGAGCGCTCACTCCTTAGTAGAGTCCTTCGCTTCATACCCCACACTCCGCACAGCGACGAGTTCCGCACCCGAACGGAAGTCGAGCGATTCGTGCGACGCACTAACCTACAGGCACATTTCGGCCGAACGCCACCGGCTCCGGACGCCCCAGACCCGTTTCTCGCCCTGGGCCGACGACCATCTTCTTGGACGCCAGCCCCAGGGTAATTTAGCACCCTGGACGCCTTCGTCGAAGCCAGCCGTAGCGCAGTAAATCGTTTCGACTTCCGCCACCGTTCCAAACGGCACAATATCTCACGGGGCGAACTCTCCGCTCCCTCCGTAGCCGACATGACATCGTCATCGAACCGGCGGACAAGGGAGGCGCCGTAGTGGTATGGCGCGCGGACCTCTACACGGCCGAAGCCCTCAGGCAGCTCTGTAACCCCCTCTTTTACCGCCCTCTACCCTCCGATCCCACCCCCCTCTACCAACAACAAGTCTCCTCCACCATCAAAGACCTTATCGCCTCCTCCTTTCTCCCCCCCAAGCTTCCCACCTCATCGTCCGCACCCCCCGCACCCCCACCATCTACTTCCTCCCCAAACTCCACAAACCCGACAACCCCGGCCGCCCCATCGTCTCCGCTTGCAACTGCCCCACCGAACTCATCTCCGCATTTCTCGACTCCCTCCTCGCCCCCCTTGTCACTACCCTCCCCTCCCACATCTCCGACACCAACCACGCCCTGCGCCTTTTCGACTCCTTCACCTACCTACCCGGCCCACAGCCCTTCCTCTTCACCCTAGACATCAAGTCCCTCTATACAGTCATCCCCCACGCCGACGGCCTTCGCGCCCTCAAACACTACCTCGACCTTCGCCCCTTCCCCATTCCCTCCACCCCAAACTCCTTCGCCTCGCCGAGCTGGTCCTCACCCTAAATTGTTTCTCCTTCTCGGGCGAGTTTTACCAACAGGTCACGGGGGTAGCCATGGGCACAAGAATGGGCCCGAACTATGCCAACCTTTTTGTTGGCCATGTTGATGCTCACATATTTGCCCAGTACACCGGCCCCACGCCCGAACTGTACGGTCGTTACATTGACGACTCTATCGGAACCACGACCCTCACCCGAGAACAGCTCGACTCCTTTCTCTCCTTCTTCTGCTCCTTCCACTCTTCCCTCCACTTGACCACCTCTATCTCCACCACCCACGTCCACTTCTTAGACATCTCCATCGCCTTCGGCCCCTCTCACCACTCCCTCGTCACCTCCGCCTTCTTCAAACCCGCCGACTCCCACTCTTACCTCGACTTCACCTCTTCCCACCCCACCCACACTAAACACTCCATTCCCTACTCCCAACTTATCAGGATCCGCCGCCTCTGTAGCCGTGATGCTGACTTCGAGTCCCAGGCCCTAGTCAGCCAATTCATTTCCCTAGTCAGCCAATTCATCCGCAGAGGTTACCCCCCCTCTCTCGTCTACACCGCTCTCACCCGCGCCCGTGCTGTCCCCCGCTCCACCACCCTCACCCCACGCCACCGCACACCCACCCACCGTCTCCCCTTCCCCATCACCTACCACCCCTCCACCTTACCCCTCCACCGCACCATTAGCCGCCTCTACCGACGCCTCTAGTCCGACCCCTCCACCTCCCACCCCCCCTTCAAACGCGCACGCAATCTCCGCACCCTCCTCGTCCACAGCTCCCTACCCCCCAACCCAGGCTCTCTTCCTCCCCCCGGTTCCTTTCCCTGTTCTAGGCCCCGCTGCAACACCTGTCCCCACATCATCAACACCACCACCTTCCAGGGTCCCAACGGCCACTCTCTCTCGGTCCGGCATGCCTTCCGCTGCACCTCCTCCAACCTAGTCTACGACTTATGTCGGACAGACGGGACGTCGCCTGGCAGACCGAGTCACGGAGCACCTCCGGGATATTCGTCTCGGGGGCAGTTCCCCCATCGCCCGCCACTTTGGTGGCCCTGGACACTCCGCACGCCATCTCACAGTCTGTGTCCTACTCCAGTGCCACGGAACACCCGTCCATCGCCTTACGTTCGAACAACGAACTATCTTCATCTTACAGACCCACACTCCCCCCGGCCTGAACTCCCCACCCTTATTCCTTTAGCGTTCTACCGCACCCCTCCCCCCACGCTCATCCCCCACTAACACCACTAACACACCCCTCCTTTTCACCGCCCACCCCACACTAACAACACTAACACCTCCACTCCACCCCTCATCTGACCACCCTTCCCCAACTAACATACTAACATCGCTTCCCTCCCCTCTTCTCCTCTTCCCCCTCCTTATCACACGCACACCCCCACCGGCACATATATACACGCGCTCACACACCCTACTACCAACACTAACCCTCACCCACACACCTCTCACTCCCACACGTACATCCCACCATCCCGCAACTAACCTCACTAACACCCCCTAACCCCAAGCACACGAACACACGCACCCACTTACACCACCCAACCCACACGCAACTAACATCACTAACACCCCCCAACCCCACGCACACGTACCCACACACCCTCGTACACCAACAACTCTACACACCCTACCACCAATAACCCCCACTCACACCTGCATTCAACCCCTCCCCACCTCCCGTATACTAACACCCACTAACACCTCTTCATCAAACTACACACACACCAGTACACCACACTCCCTCCATAGAACCACACACACCCTTCTCTCCCCCCGCATCATCCACACCCTCGCTCCACACTCACTCATCCCACACACCTCTACTAATACACCCCCCCCTCCTCACTCCCACTTTTACGCCTACCCATCCTCGCCCCCTTACCATTCCACCGCCTGCTGCTATGCCCTCTGACAACCTCCCAGCACTAACAGACCACAGCACTCCCACTGCTGACCACTTCCTGTTGCGCGCGCACCCCACATCTCTCCTATTCCGACCACCGCTTCATGGATTACCCACACGCAGAAATTGACTTACAATCAATCCACTAAACATCCTTGAACTTTACCAACTTTTCAACCATCCTCTTACGTAATCACCTATATAACTCACTCACACACACACCCCAACATTTTTTTTTCTCCACACGCCACCCACACCCACAACACGCTTAAACCCCACACACGTGCTTTCCACCACATATTTACACCCTCAGCCTCCTGATTCCTCTCCCCCACCCCCATATCCGAACACGCACAGACACTCCGTCCCACAAAAACACCCCCCACACACACACCTCTTCCTGAACATGCAACCCCGTTCTTCCCCCAACCCTTACTTTCACATACACACACACACACACACGCACACCTACACACACACACCACCTTCAGCCCTCCCCGCTCGGACATCCCTTCTCCCTCTCCCCACTCCACCCGCCACCACCTCTACTCACCCCACACCCTTCCACCACCTGTTTACCCCCCTTTTAATTTCAGTTTATTTTGATCATGCCTTTATTTTTAAATTTATCTCATTCCTTGTATTTTGATCATGCTTTATTTTTATTTTTATCTTTATTTGTTATTTTTTCATTCGCACCGTTTCCTTTCGCTATATGTCTCTCCACCACTCCCCTACACAACTTTTGAACTCTGTTCCCACACACTTCTCACCTGAGGAAGGGCTTATGCCCGAAACGTCGTCCCCCACCTACACCCCACTCTCCTGAGCGTGAAATTAATAAACATTGTACTGCAACCAAAAATACAACCAAAATTAAATAGAAAATATGAGTGGAACAGCAACATCACAACTTACAATTAAGGACAAAATGAAAACACACACACACATAGAACAAACAACCAACCAGTAACATGTAAATAAACAAATAAATAAATGAATATAAACACACACAGACACCCGCATGTGGCGCATGCGCAGATTGAGCACACAACACACACAGAAACAAAATGGCGTAGGACAGAACAAAGGAGAGGCACAGAAACAAAGAAAGGAATCCCCAGTCACTGAAGAGGTCACATAGTGTGTGACGAAATAACTATGACTATATATAAACAACTATCTGGTTGTGGAAGTAACCAACCAGCCATACATTTATAAATTTATAAATTTATTATAATAAATTGAAGTGAAAGCAACTGGTGCGTGTGTTTCTTATTGGCAACATGACCCTCCCAAAGTATAACAATATCGGTTTCAACACACGATTTCAGACAAAGAATCTTGCTAAACAAATTCAGAAACGATATATATATATATATATATATATATATATATATATATATATATATATATATATATATATATATATATATATATATATATATATATATATATATATCAAACAAAATATGCTCAAAACGAATGCAATAAAATTTCAATAAAAAATTAAGATGGAAAAAGACGAACAAGTAAGAAGAAAGGAAATGGAAAATCAACCATATCCGTATGACAGACGTAGCATTACCGGCAGAATTTACCAAAGACCATACAATAAATATTTATGCGAACACTTTAATCAATGAACGATAACAACAGGCTCTACAGCTCCCACCGAAATTTGCTATCTACAAAAAGGTAAATCCAATCGAGTATAAAACGGAGCTTGTAAAGTGTTTCACAAAAATACGTTGGAATGCGAAAATAAACAACAGAACAAAAATAACCACAGTAGTAATCTATATATATATAACTGTTGTTGTTGTGTGTATGTGTGTGTGTGTGTATCCTCATTTTTGCAAAGTCTATACAAATCCACATTTCTACTCCGATTGTCTTCAAACTTACATTTATATATTCCTTGCAGTCTAAAGATACTAACTGCAGCTTTTATTTTTAAATTTTCTGTTGTTAAAGGGATGTTAGGCGCCGGTTATCGATCTTAGTCGAGCCCTCATAATATCTGTCTGTATGTCTGATGTCTGCATAACGACATTCTGACGAACAAGTCATTACTGACGTATTATCTTCGCTACATTCTACACACACACACATATATATACATATATACTTATATATACATATATACTTATATATACATATATACTTATATATACATATATACATATATACACATATATACATACACACACACACACACACACACACACACACTCACACACACACACACACACACATATATATATATATATATACAAACACATATACACATATGTAGATATACACATATACACATATAAATATACACATAAAATATATGTATATATACACACACCCACATATATATATATATATATATATATATGTGTGTGTGTGTTTATCTGTGTATATATATATTGACGAACTTCGTTGGAATTTTCATCTTGAACTCTGTAAATCGGAAAATTCCTCAATTTCGCGGTGGAATTTATCATGACGATGCCCTTTTTACTGTCTTAAACTGTAACTTAGTAAACCTTAATATTTTCAAGAATACTTGATCTATTTAAGCACCATAACCTTAACGACGTTAAATTAAATTTGAGAACAACGTTAAATTAAATTTGAGAACAACGTTAAATTAGCTAACTTCCTGGATATATCCATTAATCTAGACACCGGCCTATATTACCCTTACTATAAAGATAATGAGAATCTGAATTATGTTAATTATGAATCAAACCACCCTATTAATGTTAAGAATGCTATAGTCGGAAATATTGAAAAAAGAATCTCTAATCTATCTTCTAATAAACTTATCTTTGAAGCTAAAGCCAATTATTATAATAATGCGCTTTCCAGAGCTGGTTACCCAAACATAATTAAATACAATAATGAAACCAATCATGGCAGAACCTATAGTAACACGGCTAGTTATAAGCATTCCAATAGCATAAAGAGGAGACCTAGATATAAAAAATATTATTTGGTACAACGCTCCTTTTTCTCTTTCTATTATTAGTAATATTCCTAAACCATTGTTTATGTCGCTAGCTAATTGCTTCCCTCCTTCACATATTTATAGTAAGATCTTTAATAAGCATACAATTAAATTCTCTTATTCCACCATTTCCAACATCTCTAACATTATCTCTAAACATAATACTAAAATATTAAATAATTAATCATATCCATCCAACCCTGAGCGTCATAGTAATAACAACATCAGGCCCGACGTCAATGTAAACTCTAGGCAAGTCTCCTTAAATACAAATACGACGTCAAACGTAATTTCCTAATATTAATCTAAATCAGGAAACATTAGCACCTCTTGTAGGTAATTTCTCCAAATCAATTCCTTCTATAAATAACCCTGCGCCACTTGCAAATAACTCTATTAATAACATTAATCGTAAATGCAATTGCCTTAAATGTCCTCTTAATAATCAATGTCTCGACAAGAATTTAGTATACGAATGTAAGATGATAACTAGCACCAATTATTACACCTACTTTGGATCTACTTCCACTTCCTTTAAGCCGAGACTATATAACCAGTCTTCATCTTTTAAATACCCACTTAAAAGAACAAACACTGCTCTCTCAGAATTCATCTGGTCCTTAAAAGACAAAAACATTAATTACAAAATTTCTTGGAGAAAAATTTGCAATGCTTCTCCCTATGTTACTGCTTCCCTATCCAGAACTTGTAATTTATGCCTAGCGGGAAAATTTACCATTATCTCTAATTTTAATTCTATAATAAATAGACGAACACATTTATTTTCGCTTTGTATCCATAAATCGCTTAGGTCATTTCACAAAGTATATAGCTAATTCTTTCCCTATAATTAGGATTAAAATCTTTTTCTATCACAAATATATTCCTTTTACATACATACCCCTTTTTCTACCATATTTTAGTGCATTCTACAAAAGTTCATTCATACTATAACATTTTTGGTCCTCTAATTGTATAAATTGTTTAATTTCTTTTAATAATGTTTTTGTAATTTTTAAACCTTTTAATTCACTATCGATCATTTCTTCTTGGCGAAACAAAATATTTTCTTTTCAATAGTTCATCTTTAGATCATTTTTTCTCAAAATTACTATTTAGTAGCTATATCTCCCGATTTTTTACTTCAAATCTATTAGGTGAATTGTGTAAACACATTTTTTGACCTTATGTTTTTTCTTCCTCGTATTTTTTCGTTTTTCTCTCTTTCTATGCTTGTATAAACTTAAATAATTACTTTTTATATTACATTCTATTGAAACAAACTAGACCCTATATCGTATTCTATACTTATAAATAATCTAACTTTATTTTCATTCACCTTATCTTATTTCACTTTATTTTATATTAATAATACTTTTTTAATAAATCCTTCACTATTTAAACCCTAAATAAATAGTATAATTAATTTCTATATCTGTAATCATAAGCATCATCATGCTTAAACCTCATTAACGTTTAAATTTAAAATCTTATTAATTTATTTAATTTATTTATGAATTTTACAACCGTTTTTTTTCAGTCATTTCTCTGTGTGAGACAGCGTTTCTGAATTTAAATGTTTATCTCCCTCTCTCTTTTCTCTCCTCTCCCTTTCTCTCTCCTTCCTCCATCTTATAATCTTCCTCCGTTATCCTTTCCTTCTTTTTCTTTTCGTTTCTTCATCTTCCTTACCCTTCTCCCCTTCCTTTCCGTTTTCCAATCTCCTATATTCTTTTAAATTTATTTATCATAAGTTGTTTAGACACTACCTTGCTCACAAGTGTCTTTTTTAAGCTTCATATCATGTCTCCCTATTGTATCGGATGAGAACGCAAATATCGTCCCTGGATGATATTTGTTTTTGAAATGCGCCTAATAAAATACATGGAACTTTTTTAACCATCTTTTCATTTATTTTATATATACTCCAGTCCAATAAACTGTCGAGTGCTACTTATCCGATATTTGCATTGCTTTATTGTGCTACAATAAAACTCACCTCCTACATGTATATATATCTATATCTATATATATATATGTATATATATATATATATATATATATATATATATATATATATATATATATATATATATATATATATATATATATATATATATACATGTATATATATATATATATATATATATATATATATATATATATATATATATACATGTATATATATATATATATATATATATATATATATATATATATATATATATATATATATATATATATATATATATATATATATATATAGATACATGTATATATATATATATATATATAGATACATGTATATATATATATATATATATATATATGCATGTATATATATATATATATATACAGATACATTGTAGATCGCTTTAACTCGCCTTTTTTATTATTCAAAATAATTCTTGCCAATAAACATTAACCCTTTGTACGCCATTCATCTAACTTTAGACCAACACATTCCAAATAAATGGAGTATTGACAAGAACGATGGCGAATGAATCTTCTAGGTAAGCAGTTTCCTCGCGAGCTGTTAGTTCACAAGGGATTCTCTACTACACCTTTTCTTAATAATACCTACCAACGTTTGCTGGTCACTCCTTCCTCCAAAAGCAGTACAGAGCATCTCTCTCTCACTCTCTCTCTCTCTCTCTTTCTCCCTCTCTCTCTCTCTCTCTCTCTCTCTCTCTCTCTCTCTCTCTCTCTCTCTCTCTCTCTCACTATATATACATATATATATATATTTGTTATGAGAACATATTAAAGTTTAAGTGAAGAATCGCTGCTTTCCAGATTAACCGGATATTCTGGAACTAAAAAAATTAATCTGTGAACGCAGAAGTAAATATTTCGAGAAACGTTGCAACCGAAGGAAGACTATATTTTTGTTAGTGAAGCCGTTGTTTGGTAATGAACGGAAAAAAAGCAAGCAAGGATAATACGTCGTTATGTGGATCGAGAAGTACAATTTCATGCAAAGACAAGACCAATTTTATGGTATAAATGGAGTCGTTAGACTAATATTCTGATTAAAATTACCGAATGATTTCCAGCCTCGGAGTTTAAGAATGATGTAAATAAAATTGAAAACGAAAATGACAGAGGTTATTAAAAGACTAAATGTAAATAGTGAAGATTTAGGCCAGTGCATACGTATACGCCGACGGATATACACATACATATACATACGCACACACAAACACACACAAGCACACACGCACGCACGCGTGTGTGTAAACCTTATGCATTTCTACAGTCATTACACCAAACTTAAGAAATAGGTTACTTACGTACTCCAGATGGTCATGGGCACTTTCATTTTTTCAGATATTGATTATAGGGCCTCCCGGCAGATAACCCCCTTCAACTATTTCCTCGGAATCGACTGAAGAACTGCAGTGCAATGCAACAAAACGTCATTACTTCTGGAGTTCGCAACCGATTTTCGCAAAACTTGACACATGGGCTACGTTTGATCTACAGATGAATGTGAAATCGAAGAATTGGCACATATTGAGTAGGGGGACCCTGATGGCAGGAACCCTCTTTTGTAAAAAGCCGATGATTTTGTAAAAGTATTGTTTTCGAAGCAGCACTGAAGTATTGACATAAATGGTATACATAACTGTTATTTAATACCCGAGCAACGCCGGGTACCTCTGCTAGTAATATAAATAATACGAGTAACAATAACAACAACCACAGAAGCAATAATGGAAATAATACGAGTAGCAACATTAATGATAGACACACAAACAAAAACAAGAAACAAAAACAGGAAACAATAATAAAAGTAACAACCACAATGGTACAAATAACAGTAACAACAACAATAACAATAGAGAAAACAACAACAATACATCTAACAATCATAAAATAATAATAATGTTAATGGTAGGAACAACAACGAGCATAATAAAAATAATAGCAACACACACAACTATGACGAAACATATAATTACAACCCCTTAGAGAAACTATTCTTCAAATCAGCTGACAAAACATAAGATGAATAACATTTATCCTGCGAGCTTACCCTTTAATAAAAGGGTTTGTATACCATAACAAATATATGCTGAGACAGAGGTACAGTTCACCATAGCTAGAAATAAGTTTAGACAAATAGTAGACCGATATACTAAGAGACAAAGAAGACAAGTGGTCCAACAACTTGGAAGAAAACCTGTAGAAAGTTTACTTAGCCTCAAGCAGCGCACAAGGGATGGTGAGGTAGTGTGTCTACCCACAGATAAATCTGGTAGGATGTCAATAGATAGCATGCCGAACTACATCAAGGTTATGCAACCCCACATCACCAACACGAGCGAAATTACACAACAAACACACGGGGGGAGAGAGAAGATCCTTAACGATCACATGGTGATGTGGACCGACATCCTAAAGCCAAGCAGACGCACTGCCAACAACATGCAAGCGTATAACAATGACATACCACCCTTCTATGACTTCCGCAAAGACCATAAGACAGTCAACGACCCGACGACAGGACCATCAACAAAACCTGTATGCGGAGTCAATATCGCTAGCAACTACAGGATCTCCTACTTCCTCTCAATGGTTATAAGCACCATAATCAAGGTGTCCCCAGATGTATGTGAAAGTACAGAGGAACTCCTCAGCAAAATCAATGAATGCAACAAAAACAAAAAACCTATCTAATTGCATAATAGGCAGTATGGACTGCTATCATTATACCCATCCATTAACATTGATTTTGCTGTGGAAAATGTGTAGAGATGTTCATTGAGAGTGAGGTGGAGATCTGCGACGTCGTCACAGATGAACTGGGTCTTTTACGTAGACTTACCTATCACACCGACTACCTAGAGAGCCATGACGTTAGCCGTTTCTGCCCAGTAGACCCATAAGAGGTAGACGCCCCACCATCACCTCAATGGCAAAAAGGCTCCCTTGAGAAAGTGGATTGGTGGATTGGGTGGACAAAAGCCATACAGACCCCCCAAAACAATGATCAGGTAAGAAAAATGGTCGCGCATGCAATAGGGGCTA
>OZ024743.1:110540797-110543297 GCA_964016885.1 Eledone cirrhosa
GTGAGTGTGTGTATGAGTGCATGTGTGTGTGTGTATATGAGTGTATGTGTGTGTGTGGGTGTGTGCTATCGTATGTTAAGAATATCCAAATTGTATTTTTTATCACTCCATTATCTACAGGCAATTCTTGTAAATCTTATTTCATGCTTGTTATTTAACGTTATCGTCTTTCCATATTCTCCTAATTCATCTTATATTTATGTATATGTGCATATTAATTATTTTCTTCTTACTTCCAAAATTCTACTCATATTTCTATTCTTATAAACTGTATTTTATTTACTTCAAGAGACTTTAATTGATAAAGCTTTTCTACATCATATTTCCATTTTCATTCAGTTAATACCTTTGTTATCATCTTTCTACATATAATTATACACAAGCACACACTCATTTACTCACATGCACAACCTCTTACACACTCAGGCACACAAATATATATATATATAAATATATATATATATATATATATATATATATATATATATATAGGTGTGTGTATATGTAAATATATATGTATGTGTGTGTAGGTGCATATTTTTGTGTGCATGATTCCGGGTGCTAAGTATGCTGGAGAAAATATAAGGTATTTTTGACAATGAAATTTTGTTATTTTAATGGAATCATGTTATGTCGCATAAAAAGCATAACATATCATGTCACTGATTTATACTTATAAATCTGCTAAAAAATATCTCATTCCAACGTGTTTAATACCATTATTTAATTTGATGTTTCTGGACACATTATCGAAATCAACTCAAGCAAGATTGAAATTCTATATTTCAGTAAATGCAGCCAAACGATATGAACAATTTATTTAGGTGTCTAAAATATGCGGATGATTTGCTGGCGTGCAGTAATATAAAAAGTGTTTATTTTAATTATATACATATAACGTGGATTTTTGTTTAGTCTTCGATGGAATTGACATTTCATCTCATAGAATGTATACCTTTTGCGATCATTCTGTCGTTCATACGAATTATGAATCCAGGTGTAATAATTGATTCTACTTCTGGCATAAGGCCAGCGGTTACCCAGTGCATTACTGATACTTTAATGCACTGGGTAATTGATGGCCTTGTGCCAAAAGTAGAAACAATTATTACAGCTGGATTCATAATTCGTATGAACGACAGAATGATCGCAAAAGGTGTACATTCTATGAGATGAAATGTCAATTCCATCGAAGAGTAAGCTAAAATCCACGTTATATGTATGTAATTAAAATGAATATTTTTTTATATTACTGCACGCCAGCAATCTATTTTACCAGTCTGTTTGCAATGTCCTCTCACCAGGACATGGCCATGATAGGTTGTAGTTGACGCATCTGTCATATGGGGCGTACTTTCTATAGATGAGTATAGAGTGTTTACGTCCCAAATGACACAACAAACGGAATAACAGTAAACATTTGTACATTTTGAAATTGTTAATAGTTGCATAAGATGTTGTTTCAAATATTTGTTATTTCACGTTCCCAAAAGCGGACGCAACTGAATCGACACGGTGGCCGACATAGTACCTGGGCTGTAGCCTTGAGATATGCTCTTCAAATATGAAGGTTCTGACTGGTGATAAGGAAGGTTGATGATAACGTTATATCCCGATACATTCATGTATTGCGGGAATTTCTGGTCATAAAAGAGATACAAGCGTCAACATTAAAGAGAAATTTGCAGTTTCAGAGTTGACACCATGTCACAGAGCACCGCAGTCAATATAGTTTCTCCAGCCAACTATCCACACATGTAGGGGAATATACAATAAAAACATGGACACACACACACTATGTTCATGCAGGGCATACAACAAAATATAAATCAGCTTCGGACGAAGTATATACGCGTGCTGTCCTCCACGGACAACTGGTAAGAAGGCCGCCTCCAGAGGCCATGCTATTTATAACAACGTGATAATATCGGATATATATATATATATATATATATACACATTTATCTAGGCTTAAAAATCATTTGAGCATGGCATATAACTCCTTTCTTTCAATACACTTGAAATGCTTTTTCAAACCAAAAAATACGAAGAAAATCGAGATAACGTATTTAAGGACGTTTCATAAATACTTTGCAATTTTATTGATGCTGATGAAATTCATAACCGCGATTAAAATTAGTCCTCATTCTACCAATTTCCTTACTTTAAATCGATTCGAGAATTGGAAAATCTCAACGACAGACATTAACATGTCAATGTCCATGGTCAATTGAAGCATATATATACCAATGATATTCCTTGTAATAATGTAATTTGACAAATATATAATTGTTAAACCACCAACGTTTTGAAGCTTGCTTCAGAATAAATCACACTGTAGTGTTTACTTTAGTAGCGCAGAATATGAATTATAAGACAAAATAAGATGAATTGAATTATATTTCCGCTGCAAATCGTGAATAATATATGGACATACAAACACACACAAACTGTATATATATGCACACACATACATACACATGCACACATATACATATCT
>OZ024743.1:110545797-110550797 GCA_964016885.1 Eledone cirrhosa
GCATATATATATATATGTGCATGTATGTATATATATACATACTACTGTACGTCTGTATACATATGTGTATGTACATATACATACATATATATATATATATATATATATATATATATATATATATATATATATATATATATATATATATATATATAAACTGTGTTCAGCAATTTTTAGACAACTCTACCAGTGAAACAATTGTTAGACTGCGAATAATTCCCCTTTTTGGTAATGTTGAGCATGTTATTCTTCACTTTTTTAATTTTATTACTCCAAGATGAACTTACATAGGAATACATGTGAAATCATAAACTCGTCATCTACGTAAACCTCTTGTTGAGTCAAGCAACGACATATACTAAAACTATCCATAATAGGAAGTTTTCACAAGGTCTATTTCGATTACCTATAACGATATTTTCTCATCGTTAAAATATGTATATATATATATGTATATATATATATATATATATTGTATATATATTCATATATATATATATATATATATATATATATATATATATATATATATATATATATATATATATATATATATATATATACATACATATAGGTATATATATATATATATATATATATATATATATATATATATATATATATATATACATATATATATATATATATATATACATATATATAGGAACGAGTAGGACCCTGACGTCTCAGCTCATGTCATTTCGACGGCTAATTCTGGACTAAATGAAATGTTTTATTCTGGTACATGAATAGCCGAGCTTCTCAGGGAATAATTGCATGTATGGTAAAAGTGATTGTCACAGGGATTGGTAAAAAGTTTCTTGATGAGACACACAATTCTATCATGGAATTTTGTGGAAGGAATGGGTAGCTGAACTTGCCAGTAGAAGAAAGAGGGAGAGGGAGTGGAGGAAATCCCGTCGTGCGTTGATAGTGCCGACTACAGCAGAATCCTAAGGATAAGAGGTCAAGAAAAGTATACTAGGGAGGGGGAGGGGGAGGAAGTCAAAACAATAAGTAAATCAATATGGAGTAAATATATAGAAGAATAATAAGTATGTTAAAAATATAAAAAAAAACAATTTCTGATTACTATTCCCCTACATTTGGGGTGGGTGTGGGTGGGGTGGATTTGGGCTGTTCTGAATTAATTTTTCGTATATATTGTACAAGCATTTATTTAGTTAGTATAATAATTTATGTATCGTAGCGGTACTCTTATATATAGTATTAGTATTCATTTTCGGGATTCTGAATTATTATTTCGTTTTAGTTTCGGGACTCGGAATTATTATTTCGTAGTAGTTTCTTTAGTATTTTGGCCCCCTACTCGTTGACCTGTCACTGTAAGATAGATATGGATGATTACTACTAACTCATAAAATTCTTTCAGTACAATCCCGTATTTAATATTCCGTCCCACCTATTAAACTTTCCTGTAGTTTGGCAGTACCAGTGAAAGACTTGATGATTGTGGTAAGGGAATAGTAACCAGAAATTGTTTTTTCATATTTTTAACATTCATATTATTCTTCTATATATTTACTCCATATTGATTTACTTATTGTTTCGACTTCCTCCCCCTCCCCCTCCCTAGTATACTTCTCTTGACCTCTTATCCTTAGGATTCTGCTGAAGTCGGCACTATCAACGCACGACACGGTTTCCTCCACTCCCTCTCCCTCTTTCTTCTACTGGCAAGTTCAGCTACCCCTTCCTTCCACAAAATGCTATGATAGAATTGTGTGTCTCAACAACACACTTTTGACCAATCCTTGTGAAAATCACTTTTAACATATATGGAATTACCCCCTGAGTAGCTCGGCTATTCATGTACCAGGATAAAACATTTCATTTAGTTCAGAATTAGCCGCCGAAACGACATGAGCTCAGCCGTCGGGGTCCTACTCGTTCCTATTACCCACTCTACTACCCTAAGTATTGAGTTCTTTGATGCGAAATGGTCCATCTGGTTCCTTACCACATTTCCTTCCCTTCGTTATATATATATATATATAAATATATATATATATACATATATATATATATTTATATATATATAATTATATATATATATATATATATATATATATATATATATATATATATATATATATATATATATATAACGAAGGAAATGTGGTAAGGAACCAGGTGGACCATATCGCACCAAAGTACTCAATACTTAGGGTAGTAGAGTGGGTAATAGGAACAAGTAAATTATTTCGTGGTAGTCTCTTTAGTATTTTGCCCCCCCCCTTTGTTGACCCGTCACCGTACGATACACCGTACGATACCTCGTATAAGTGTCCCTCTATTTCCGTCCCACCTAGTTTATTTTTCTTATTATTATTTATTTTTTTATTCTTCATTATATATTTTTTAAAAATTTATTTATCTATTCTTTTATTCACTTATTTGTTTATTTATTTATTCATGTATTTCTTTAGCCTAGCAATAGCGATAGATTTAAGTCTTAGTAATCAGACTTTGCTTATTTTTTTTTCTCTCTCAGTACTTTTTATAGTTTTACCCTTCATTGTTCTACTTACCGTTTTGACTTCCTCCCCCTCCCCCTCCCCAGTCTCGTCTTTGACCTCACGCCCAGCTGTAGCAGGCTCTACCAACACATGAATAGTTCTACTCCACCCCCTCTTCCGTTTTCTCCTACCGGCAGGTTTAGCTTCCCCTTCCCCCACCAATTTGCCATCACAGATTTACTACTAACTTGTGTGGTGACCAATCCTGGTGATTATCTCTTTGACCATATATGGAATTACCCTTTGATAAGCTCGGCCATTTAAATACCAGAATAAATTTTCATTTAGTCCAGAATTAGCCGTCTAAACGGCTTGAGCTCAGCCGTCGGGGTCTTACTTGTTCCTATATATATATATATATATATATATATATATATATATATATATATATATATATTTATATGTAAGCAAAAGGGACATTTAATTTGTTGGTAAATAAACAAAAATAAAATGTTTATAACTGTTTACTGGAGTATAATATTCAATGATATTAAATAAATTGAAACTAATATCATTGAATATATATGTGTAATATATATATATATATATATATATATATATATATATATATATAAATTGAAACAAAATGAAAACGAAATTTCATTTCTCACTCTTAGTATGGCACTTACTTAAATGTAAGTATGCATGTATACGTACATACATATATGTATACAGACGTACAGTAGCATGCACATATATATATATATATACATATATATATATACATATGCATACAGGTACACATACATATATGCACGTATCAGTTTAGCGGCGCTTATTGTAACGTCGCTTTGTTCGTTTGTAAACAAACTAAACAACCTGAATTTATGCCATACGGCGTTAAGGCAACCACGTCACCTTTTTGTTCAACAATGACACAGGAACGATGTACTAGTTTCAAGGATGTACTTCATAAGGAAAGTATATACTTTCGAACGTTCAACTATCTGGCAGATGGGTAAACGGTGCTGATGATAGCTAACAAGCTTGAAACTAGTACATCGTTCCTGTGTCAGTGTTGAACAAAAAGGTGACGTGGTTGCCTTAACACCGTATGGCATAAATTCAGGCTGTTCAGTTTGTTTACAAACGAACAAAGCGACGTTATAATAAGCGCCGCTAAACTAATACGTGCATATATGTATGTGTACCTGTATGCATATGTATATATATATGTATATATATATATATATGTGCATGCTACTGTACGTCTGTATACATATATGTATGTACGTATACATGCATACTTACATTTAAGTAAGTGCCATACTAAGAGTGAGAAATGAAATTTCGTTTTCATTTTGTTTCAATTTATCGTTTTCGGTATGCCTGACCGATTTAACTCACTCAATATGCAAATTAGGCTGCTCAGCCGTTAATTTTCATAAGGAAAGTATATACTTTCGAACGTTCAACTATCTGGCAGATGGGTAAACGGTGCTGATGATAGCTAACAAGCTTGAAACTAGTACATCGTTCCTGTGTCAGTGTTGAACAAAAAGGTGACGTGGTTGCCTTAACACCGTATGGCATAAATTCAGGCTGTTCAGTTTGTTTACAAACGAACAAAGCGACGTTATAATAAGCGCCGCTAAACTGATACGTGCATATATGTATGTGTACCTGTATGCATATGTATATATATATGTATATATATATATATATGTGCATGCTACTGCACGTCTGTATACATATATGTATGTACGTATACATGCATACTTATATATATATATATATATATATATATATATATATATATATATATATATATATATATATATATATATATATATATATATAATTCTATCTCCTGTTATTTTATTTATAATTACATATATATATATATATAACAGAATAATATATATATATAACAGAATATATATAAATATATATATAACAGGATAATATATATATATATATATAACAGAATTTAGGAAGGCCTTTGATTCTGTGGACCATTACTGCCTGATGAAGATCTTACAAGCTTATGGAATCCCCAAGAAGATAGTGGACCTGATATCACTGCTCTACACCAACACCAAAGCCCAAGTCATTATACCTGATGGGATGACAGAGTTCTTTGAGATACTGGCTGTAGTGCTCCAGGGAGATACATTGGCTCCTTACCTTTTTATCATCGTAGTGGACTATTGTATGCGCCTTGCACTGGAGAAACACCAGGACTCTGGCTTTACTGTAGCACCGGCTCAGAGCATGAGAGTTAGGGCGAAAAAGTATCGGATGCTGAATTTGCCGACGACATAGTTTTGGTGACAAATACAGTGAAGGAGGCAGAGGATTTGATGTGGGAGGTTGAGACTGTGTCGATGAGTGTGGGGCTGAGAATGAATGAGACTAAAACAAAATATCTGGTAGAGAATGTTGAGAAGCCAGAGGGGATCACTAATGTAGGCGGGAAGCCGCTGAAATTGGTTGAGGACTTCCTGTATTTGGGAGCGA